>JAMWFC010000031.1:0-442607 GCA_027475525.1 Macrolepiota albuminosa | reverse complement strand
TGTAAGTCGGTTTAATTTTAACGCTTACTGGTCCTTATAAGTTCCACAGATAATTCATATGTTTTATTGTAGTATCATCGCAATGTATTTTAACATTTTATTCTAGTAAATACGAAGTGTATTCATCTATCGACGTACGTGTATATACATCATATTTAAAATTAGGAATATTTAAAATCACGTTAAAAGCAATAAATAAATAAACAAATAAAAAAAGTAATAAATAAATAAATAAAAGTAATAAATAACTAAATAAATAAATAATAAATGTTATGTAAGTGTTCGGTTGGACGGCCTGTTTACTTATCACACGTGCAAGCGCCTTAAATAGGTAAGCAGGCTTTCTGATGGAACATGTTTCTGGAACCAGCGGTTTATTCTAGAATGAAGTGGAATATCCTTAAATAGGTAAGCAGGCTTTCTGATGGAACATGTTTCTGGAACCAGCGGTTTATTCTAGAATGAAGTGGAATATTTTATATAACGTGACCTGCTAGATATACGGCAATCTCTGTGCAACTCCTGAGCAGTTTGGTTGTCAGCATCCGCTCTCATGGAGTCGCTCAAGCATGCGCTGCTGGCATTCAAAGTGCTAGGTATGTCTCCTCCCAACCGCATGACTATATGTTCTAAAAAATTTATATAGCCCCACGAGTGGATCACATACAGCCAAAACCAAATGTGGGTAAAGTCGGCAGATAGTTGAAGGGCTATATGTGTCTCTAGGACTACGATGCAAATCAACAGTGTGTTATCAAACCTGATTCAGGCGAAACCAGAAAGCTCTGTTTTGTTATTCTGCTATATATCAAGGCATCTACTTCATTGCTTCTATTTGTTGCCCCTCCAAAATCATTCCACAAGTTGGTTTCTCCTCGGTGTTGGCAACATATGACAATAAACCAATCTACACGCAGCCAAGGTTGCAAAAGACTGTCTGCCTTCCTTTACCAACAGATAGTCCCTCACCAAACACTCTACACGTCTCAGGCAGTACCTTTGTTCATCCGCGCATAAGCCTTGGGTATAGCCAGGACCGTTATCTTGATGCTGACTCTATGTCAGAGCTTGTATAGTTCGTTGCTTTGCATCATCCCAACCATACCATCGGCGTTCATACTCACACTGGTGAAGATTTGTCTTACAACGTTGCATTATATTAGCTCTAGGCAGCAGCCAAATACGTGTCATAATGGCTGGTCAGTAGTGGATCGAACAATTTTATTATTATTATTATTAGTATTTTTAGGACGTACAACAAAGCCTACGGCTGTGTCTGGACTCTCCAAGGACAACAAGGGGGCCAGTGTTGGCTGTTTAAAGCCAACGAAAGCATCGCAGGCAGGTATTTGTACTAAATTGGTACGTCGGTATTATTGATTGTACTTCAAACTTTTTTTTTCGACTTTAGGTCATGCAGCAAAGCCTCTAGCTGCATGTGGACGCTCCAAGGACAATGTGGGGGGTAACGTTGGCTGTTTAAAGCCAACAGGAGCGACGTTGATGCGTATATGTGACTGTCACACGTGTATTCGACGCGTCACGGCGTCCTGGACATTGCTCAGCGTCAACGCTGCTTTGAATGTTCATTCCCACCCTGTAACGTCCATGATTTGCTTATTGACTTCCAAACAATCATCCCACATGGTTTCCAGAACTATCGACGGCAATTTGTCATATAAAATAGGAAAAAACGAAAGCAGAAGGACTGGTGTAGTTCAGAGCATCAAGTGCGTATATTTGCACCTTTTTTTTTTTTGGCTCTGTTATACTCACAGATGCCCAGATCTGTGCACGCATATGTTATTCAAGCATTCAGGTGCATCAAAGGGGTTATAGAGAGGGTCAAGGATCTGAATTGTAACAAGGAACAGGTTCATTGCCAGTTTTCGACGTAATTCGTCGAATAACACCCATTTACAGGCTACGAATACGAAGCCTTGTCATACAGGGATGTACTTATTCTTGTACGGCGGTCGTGTCGACAGCAACACGTTCTACGCGTACAGGGACAACGTTGACAAATGAAGGATCTATTTTTTTTTTTTTTCTTTTTTTTCTTTTTTTTTTTATATATATGTGTTATGTTTACGCATACTGCTATATACGATTTGGACATTGAATATTATACAAACGTTGCCGGTATTCCTCCTTTCTGCGCTAAGTTAATGTACCGCGTCGTGCCGCGTTGGCACGTCACGCTAACGTGGTCACATTAACACTGCCACGTCACGGATTCAACACCCTATGCTGTAGACCTCGGTCCGCCGCAGGCCAATACCTTTTGATCAAGTGTAGATCTCGGTCACGCCGTGCTAGCAACGGCCCATACAAGCAAGGTCCGCCGCAGGCCAATACCTTTTGATCAAGTGTAGATCTCGGTCACGCCGTGCTAGCAACGGCCCATACAAGCAAGTTTCCGACAACCCGTAGACCTCGGTCTCGCCGTGCGTCGCAGCGGCCCATCCCCTTTGATCGAGTTAATCAAACAGTATGTAAGAGAATGGTTGTCTGCTCTACTTCACTAAAGACGAGAGACGCACGACGGAATATCGATGAGATGAGATGTCGTACTCAAAAACAAGCCAAGGCCTCTATAGTTATTCTCCCCGTATCGAATTATATATATGTTTATATGTTTTGAATTCAAAGTTTAAACATCGCCATCGGCGTAACATCGGTCGATTAGTCCCCCTAACCCACTCTATTTTGTACCTGCTTACTTCTCACACATGTTACTTGTAAGTGTTGCCAAGTTGAATGATAAAAATGATATAATTGGTATTTTTGTATAACAACCTTTGACGTGTCAAGAGAATCATCACGAGGAACCACCATTGCCACCATTGCCACCATTGCCACCATTGCCACCGTTCCCGCCATTCCCTCCCCCACCACCATTCTTTCCGCCGCCGCCATTGCCGCCGTTCCCGCCATTGCCGCCATTACCACCATTACCACCAGACCCTCCCCAACTACTTCCACCATTACCCCCATTTCCACCGTTCCCTCCATTCCGCCATTACCACCATTACCACCAGACCCTCCCCAACTACTTCCACCATTACCCCCATTTCCACCGTTGCCTCCATTCCCACCATTCCCTCCACCACCACCATACTTTCCGCCACCACCATTGCCACCGTTCCCGCCATTGCCGCCATTACCGCCATTACCACCGTTCCCGCCCCACGAATTCCATCCCCACGAATCCTTCACCCATCCCCCATTCCCCCCATTGCCTCCGTTCCCACCATTTCCACCACGTCCACCGCCGCTATAAGGATAAGGACTCCACCAGCCATTGTTCCAACCATCTTTGCGCCACCCGCCATTCCCACCGTTCCCACCATTTCCGCCATTTCCGCCGTTCCCTCCACGGCCGCCTTGATTATAGTATGGGTATGCTGGGTAGTAGTTCCATCGAGACCCGTAATTGTAATTATCGTAGTACCCTCGCTGATAGATGGAACAATCAGAATCATGTGGGAATGAAAAAACACGGAAGTACGAACCTTGTCGAGAGTGTTGTGGTGGTCGGTGGCAGTAGGTGCACCAAGTGAGGGCAGGATGAGCGCTGTGTGGCTTAGGATTGCGGTGGCGAAGACAGAGAACTTCATGATTGTTAATTTGGAGAGTGCGATGCAATGCGGTGAATAATTGGTAGGTAGATAGGTAGAGAGGGCTCTGTGTTGATAGAGTCCATAGTCAATTTCCCTTGCCTTTTATATCTGAGGATTTGACAAATGAGCGGGGGTTATGTGGCGCTAGGGGCTGTCTTAGATCATTCATTATTCCAGGGGCCCTTGATGAGCGACCCACTCAGAAGATTGGGGGGCTTTGCACATGCACAACCGTGTGCTGTGAATAGGGAATAGGGAATAGGGAGATTACGCGTGAATTAGGAGATCATTATGTTAGGAGAGTGGCGTCTATCAGGAAACAAAGATTCAAACTGTAGGAGGGATTAAGGAAGAAAGCCTGAAGAAAGAGGGGTTATTATGCTTCCGAAATATGATTATTAGTGCTTAAGATTATATGGAGAGAGGCGAGCATGACAATGGACACTTGTGTAAGAGCATGCTACGGTTGTTGTACTAGTACGCCGCCTGATTCACAGCTCAAAATGTGTGTGCGCTTTCCACAATTACATGAGAGAGTGAACCAAGGAGATGACGTTTAGCGTCAACTCTGGCGACGATGTACTAGGAGGAGCATTCCACCGTTGTTGTACTAGTGAGATACCGGAATTAGCATTTAGAATGTGAGTGAATGGGGTAGACAGCCAAGCTTTGCACAACTATGGTATTGTTTGTCAGTCAATGAGTTTGGTGTTCAATGTTGTTGGAGTCCTTAATACCACCCATAAACCTCGCTATTGTGCGTCTTACTCTCTTGTCATTTTTCTTCCCTTGGTCTTCTCATTGACCCTCAAGAATACTCCCCTCCTATTGTCACAGGCGCACATTACTATGCCTTCATACACCCACCTCAGTCAACCATACGTTGAACCGAGGCTTATATATATCAGTCTAATATTGTGATAGACTAAAGGTTTTAACAAAGGTGCTATTCTTTGGAGTGAGATTCTGCAGAAGTTTTGCCAGATTAGTCAAGCATCCTGGTGTACAATGGCAGCGTTTTGCGGAGTTGGGAGGGGAACAATGTATTTTAAATCTTCGATGTTTTTTACCCCGTGACTTTTGACCTTGAATATGTCCATTAATCACATTTGAAATGATCATTCATCCTGTTCATCAGAGCCCAACACATGGCAAGCAACTCAGGCTAAGGGCATATTTATCAGGTATATTTAGACAGAGTCATTCAATCTATAGTCTTTGGGTGATCTACTGATCGTCCAACAGCCAAAGGCGGTATCATCTGCTAGGGACCTGAAATGCACAGCGCTTTCTAACAGGTGTATTGGCGCATTCCAAATATGTCAGGTGCAAAACCTTTTATAGAATAGGAAGAAGTAAATTTCATAAGAAAAATTTGTCATAAATCTTCTGCACCTTGGAGATTTCGGTATTGGCACCGGAAAGTCTGGATTGTTCTCTCATAGTACTATCAAAGGAGCTGATGCAACCATCTTGAGCTGAATACACAGTCACGCCTATGACAGTTTACTAGAACAAGACACCCTTTACACCTACAGTACTCAACACACTGAACAACAGAATGATTTAAAGACCGTTGCTGCTAAATAATGAATAGGGATCAGCAGAGTTTTCGCTCTTAAAAGGCATGATGCTGACCGAGGAAGCAAAACAACTTTTCTACTCTGCTGGATTTCCTTCCCACCTGTGGCGAAGTACCTGTGGCACTCAAAGTTCCAACAGTCATTTGCCCTGACCCAGTTACCCAGGCCATCCACGTAGCGTTTCATATCACTTTGTAATTCTTCTCCAAGATATGGGACATAATCGAGGTCATCCAAGAAATTCTGCACACGCCTTGAAGCATAGTCACCAATCCACTTCATCGCTCCATCCAAATCAAGGTTCTCGTGATGCATCAAGATGGTGACAAGGTTATGATCATCGCCACGGGCTTGCTCCACATTATAAGAGCATATATCCTAATCGATAGTGATTAACATGGGATATATAAAGAGAAGTGGAAAACCAAAAGCTTACATTGCTGAGAATTATCATATCGACAACGACATCGACGAGTCTCTGGATAACAGGATCTTCAAAAACTTCATCCGGAAGACTGAGCCCAAATTCCAAGACCACAAGCGATGGCTTTACTCCAATCGTGTCGCGGCGGAGAGAAAAGTATTCGTCAATGCTCCTGATGTATTTTCCAGCACGATCTTGAGCTTGTTGAACAATAGAGACAGTAAATTTGTCCATTGTATCGATAAAGCGACGGCGTGCACCCAGAGACGCATATTGCGAAGCCAACTGCCAAAATCTAAACGAGTGGACACATAACTAAAGTTTCACGTCTGTCTGATGTCTCAGGACGCACTGTCGAGTAGCCTCTCCAATTACGTGCTCGTCCACTGGCCTTGCCTTGTCAGGATTGCGCATAGCATCCATGGCGATAGTGGCAAATTCCTGAACTTGTTGCGTCGTTACAATGTCAGTAGACTCGTCAAAGAAGTAGAACCAATTCATGAGATAACATCCCACACGGAAAACATCTGCATGTGTCAAGGTCATGTTTCTAATGTAGGAGAGGCTCGAAGTATGCAAACCTTCATTCCCACACGGAAAACATCTGCATGTGTCAAGGTCATGTTTCTAATGTAGGAGAGGCTCGAAGTATGCAAACCTTCATTTTCCAAGGGATATGCAAGAGAGGAGAGCAAGTCTACTGAGGTTAAATAATTGATATCAAGGTCGTAGTCCAGATATACGCACAAAAATCGCCACGTTCATATACTTCTTTCAAACGTGGTATGGTCGCAATGAAACTCTGAATCCATGCCGATAATCTGGTCTTGACCTCAAGACTTGAGCCTGGATGGACATTACGCTTCCAAGGCCAGTCGGCAAGAATATCAGGGAGTGTGAAGATAGTTTTAGAAACTTCAAGGGACATCTTCTGGGACGATTTTTTGTCTCTCGTCTGCACTTCACTGGCCTCGTTTTAAAGGAAGGATCATGTGTTCTTACATTTTCAACACAAGACATTGCGGGGCATACTTACTACATTTTGGCCATATATGTCGTAACAATGACTTGTCCACTGACTGCGCGTATCAATGTCGGACTCAATCAGTCCTAGGAAGGTCACTCCAGTGGCTAATGGAGTTTCCTGGAGAAAAGAAAAGGGAGTGATTCATGCCTTGTCCAACACATGGAGTATCTGTCGGAATATTAGCTAAAGGAGGGAGCCGACATGAAAGCGGTATCACTTACGAATCTTGTCATAGACAGAGCCGACATGTCGTAAGAACGTTCTGATCAGGACTTTGGTCACATATGTCGTAACAATTACTTGTTCACTGACTGCACGTATTAATGTCGGACTCAATCAGTCCAAGGAAGTTCACTCCAGTGGCCAATGGAATTTCCAGAGGAACAGAGAAGAGAACTATTCATGCCTTGTCCAACGCATAAAGTATCTGTCGGAATATTAGCCAAAGAAGGGAGCCGACATGAAAGCGGTATCTGTTGAGATATATGCAGTGGAAGCTCTCTATTGACCCAGCAAATCCTTTGCAGACATGTGACCTTCGGAGTTTGCCGACACTGTCGTAAACAAATCAAGTCACCTGCTAACCTTTTTCACTGCCTTCTCGTACTCGCTTTGTTCATGAATTAATTTCCTCACCCGCCCGCCCGAAGTAGCAGTTTCAACACGTAATTGCTTAACACCATACAGACAAACCAATTTAAAAGCGCTTTGCAGGCAGACGTAAATAGAAAGCGATATTCAAGACCACAGGTCGGAACGAGTAGCGAAGGTAGTATCGGTTCACAGCGCCGCTTCCCCTTCTCCTCCACAGCAATCAAAGCCTCCTCGTCTTAGGTTGTAAAGAAAAGGAACTGCCATAGAGAGGAGTACCAAGGAATTCGTGCCATACAGTTCGCTCGAGTCAGAAAGCCAGACGAGCCGGAGATGATCAAGGGTTAGTCAGCTAAAGGTAACTCGTACGGGCTTTGATCTCCCACCCGCCCTCCTGGGAATCGCGGCTGACCACCTTGCCAGGCTCATTTTGTCTTAGAAAATTGCTAACTTGAGAGTCCGGAGTGACACGCAATGGGTCTTGCCCGAATCAGCAATTAATATAAAGCAATAGTACCATACTGTAATATCAATACCATATATTTCGTGTTTACACAAGTGACAAACTTCAAAGAGTATAGACTGTCGCAGAGAAAAAGAATTCCTGAGAATTGTACAGCCACCTCCTTCAAAGACCACATGCCTGGCAAGAAGGTGGGTCAGCCGCGATTCCCTGTTCACAAGCTAGGAGTCCACAACACATTGCATAATGACTCTTGTGATACCCATGAAAGTAGCATGGTTCCTAGTCTCTACTGAGATGAAAGATAGACTCACCCCAGCCTATCCGTTACTTCTGAAATGCTAGCATAAGTCTCAATACAGACTTGTGTAAGGTCAGAATGGCTCGTAGATAAGGCACAAGGATTTGCTCATGCTTTGATAAATACCTGTAAAAAGCATTGCTAGACCAGTGACTGATGGCTTCATGGCTTCAAAAAAAGACCCCATGCAACAGGTACTCTAATATCACACCAATGCATATGTAAATGTAACAAATCATCACACTAGCTATGCATGTCACCAACACTATTACTAGATTGTAGAGTATTACATAATACAACATCTTGTATTCACTCTAGTACTAGTCAAATCTGATACAGTGGTCTGAGTTAGCACTGTGTGATCCACACAAGACAGTTCTAGCTCATAACCTCTGGTTACATTTTTTTAAATCTTCTGCTATTGGCTTGTTACCAACTAGGCAACTCATCAAAACTCTTGACTTCTGTTGGCATCACATTGAAAATGTGCTTCTATAACTGGCTCTCTTGATCTGGAGCTTCTTTTTCCAGATACAGGTGATCCACCTGAGAGCAAAGTAGGATTAAAAGTTACCTTGCAATATTAGTGTGAGCTTTGGAATGCTAGGTGGACTATCTATATCATGGATGATAGTAAGGCCTGGTGGCAAACCAGGGGAGAAATCTGTGGTCTTAGAAGTGTTGCTGCCAGCAAGCCAGATGCCCTCACTTATGTATCTGGTATTGCCCAAGAGCTTATTGGCTCAGTCTGAAGGTCAACTGGACCTCACTCAGTATTTGGAGCTGGTGTAAAGCAGCACTTTAATGCATAGCACCTGTTCCAGACTGCTCCAACTGAATGGCACCTGGAGTTTGTAGCAGACAATACTGCTGGACCAAGATAGTTGTCAACAACAACATCTCAGCATCAGCAGGGACCAACAATATGAGTAAGTAGTAAGGACAACAAAGTCATACAGAGAGAACAGGCATCATTGGCACTTGTAACAACCAGGAGTTGTGTGGAAGAGGTGGCAAACAGCCGCAAGTGAGGCATGAAGGCCTCAGAAAAGTTCTGGACTTAGAGGTTGAACTGGACTCCTCAGTCCAAACTAGTTGTAACTTGATAGACAAGGTCAAATGTGACTTCTTACTCTCCTCATCATCTGATATCCATTAGTCTTCAAAAAATCAATACAAAAGCATCTGCAGCTTTATATAGTGAAGCATTTACAATTGCTGGCTATTAGAAGCCATGATATCTTTGAGCAAATTCAACAGAATATATTGAATTATTTGTATGCATCTTTGAACTCAAAGTTATTAAGTATTTCAAGCATAAGGCAGCTTGAGGATCAGCAGTCTCAACAGCCACATTGCCCAACTCAGTAGAATGTGAAATGATTGTGTGCCAACAAGCACCAGTAATTGCAGATGTGATGGATTTGTTGAATGCATATTGTCAGGCAGATAAGTTGCATCAAGACTATATTCAGCATCAGAACACTGCAAACCATCAATGGAGTGTGAGCGGGGTGCCTCAACAAGCATTATCTGAGGTCAAGACTGACAACTACTCTAGCAGAACCAGAAGAGCCAATTGTTGCTCAGGAGATTAAGACATCTCAGAAGCAGGTTACCATCAAGGAAGAGGTGAACAAAGTCCATGTTCTTGAGGAACAGACAAGACCACATCATGTAGTGCAACATGTCCACCTGGTGGACAAGATAAGTTGGAGTGGTCACTTTGGGAGTGCTGGGAGGTGCCAAGGGAGTGCCAGAAAGGGAAGTCTCCTGAGAGGTTCATAACATCCAGCATATTTTTGTATTTCACCCAGAAGGTGCTCACCTTCTTTGGCTCTGGCTTCTTGTCTTTGAATAATGCAGTTTAGGATGCATCCAAGGTTTTAGTGGGTATAGAACTTTCCCAAAAATCCCAGAGCACAGAAGCTGACTTTGTGAACTGCCCATGTTTTCCATCATAATACCACCAAAAGAAAAAAAAAGCAATCATTAATGGATAAAGTATTGTCAAGGTTGTTAAACAGGTCATATAGTATTCAACCTTAGTGGTGTGAATGCAACTTATCTTAGATAAGTGTGAAATGCAAAATTTTGGGATACATTCCACTAAGGCCACACAGCTTAGTAGATTGATTCCTGATAGAGGCAATATCCTGGTATGAAGCCATTGAGCCCAAATTTGATGAGAGTTGAAGAAACATCACTAGTGCATGGTTACAAACCCTAGCAATTTCTGACCAAATGGGTTAGGTTTACTTTATGTTGGAAGACATTCCACTAAGCCATGACACTTAGAATTTATGGCCAAACAAGGCCATGTTATTCCCTATATTCATCTTCATACTCAAATATTTTAGTTGTAAGTACAGCCAAGAGGTATGCAAAAAAAATACAGAGGCACAAGGTTATATTTAAGGCTACTTGGAACCCCCCACCCCTTATTATATTTGGTAATTATGTGATTTTAAACCTACCATATTTAGAAATTTGTGATTGTAAACTTACCATATTTGGAATTTGGAATTTTAAATTGATATAAAGAGTAAGACCAACTACTGACAAACTACCATCATCTTTTTGAATGATCAGCTACTCATAATCCAGCATTTTTCCAACATTCAGTCAGAGTCACAGAACCAGTTTTCCAATGGTTTCTGGAGGAATTCATGGCATTTTAAATGATACTATGAAAGATGATTCAATAATCATAGGTACTCTCATCAAAGGAAATTCAAACATACTCTTTCAATACATCCTGGGCTTTCACATAGGAGCAAATCCTTCTCTTTAATTGTCATTCCACAGGTTGAACAAGGGACATTATCATGAGCTATTTCAGCTCACATAGGAGCAAATCCTTCTCTTTAATTGTCATTCCACAGGTTGAACAAGGGACATTATCATGAGCTATTTCAGCTGAGTACAGTCAAAATTGTAGATAGTGCACTGGCTACCCTTGAAGTATACAGGGCAAATACAGGGTTTAGGTACGAAAATTGCCCATCATATGACATCATAATGTCACTGTTATTACCAAATTTGGACTTCAATTTGACTTCAATGCTTATTTCATGCTCTGTACACATTAAATACTCATAATCAATGTGAATTAATGTGTCTGACAACCCAGGATAAGCTCTGCAAGCATAGATTCTGGCTAAAAAATTTTCATGTTTAAGACCCTCGGTACCCCCCCCCTCCCCCAACCTCGTACCTCGGATTTCTCCGGTGGGTACCTCTTGAGTACAGCAGTACATATTGTGCAAACAGCATGGGAAACTAGGGATTCAACTGTAATGACCTCTGGAATGGTGGAAAAGACAATAAGGAGAGTTGAAGCCTAAGAATAAGATGTCCTTTAGGCATATATCTAACATAAGCACTTGATGTCAGAATGTGAGCCTTGACTTGGAAATGATACTGACTTGACGTTCCTGGCCATTGATCATCTTACTCAAGAGTTTTTCTCGGAGATGTATGTATCAGAAAGTTCCTGGTTGTTGAAGCGGCATCAGAATGAAGAAGCTGTGGATCACGTTATAAACGTTATAATAAGTCCGGATCAGAACCTTATTACAACATGTCGGGATGTCTACGAAGAAATCCGTAAGTGATACCGCTTTCATGTCGGCTCCCTCCTTTGGCTAATATTCCGACAGATACTCCATGCGTTGGACAAGGCATGAATCGTTCCCTTCTATTTTTTCCAGGAAATTCTACTGGCCACCGGAGTGACCTGCCAAGGACTGGTTGAGTCCGATGTTAATACGCGGTGGGTATACAAGGATTGTTACGAAACAGTATGCTCCACCATGTCTTATGTTGAAAATGGAAGAACACACGATCCTACCTTTAAAAAGAGGCCATTTGGGTGCAGACTTGAGACCATAAATCATCCCAGAAGATGTCCACTGACGTTTCTAAAACTGTCTTCACTCTTCCAGATCTTCTTGCGGATTGGCCGTGGAAGCGTAACGTCCATCCAAACACAAATTCTGAGGCCAAAACCAAATCATCGGCGTGGATTCAGAGTTTGATCACGACCACACCTCGTTTGAAAGAAGTATATGAACGTGGTAATTTTAGTGCGTACATCCCAGATACTAAGTTGATTGCAGTTGCTTGACTTGATTAGATTTGCTATCCTCCCTTGCATATCCCCTGGAGAACGACGGTATGGATATTTCCCGCCTCTAGTACATTGGAAACCATGAACTTGACACACACACACAGATGTTCTCCGTGTGGGATGTGACCTCATGAATTGGTTCTTCCTCTTTGATGAGTGTACTGACATTGCGACGACGCAACAAGCTCAGGAATTTGCTGAAATAGCCATGGATGCTATGCGCAATCCTGACAAGGCAAGGCCGGCGGACGAGCACGTCATTGGAGAGGCTACACGACAGTACGTCCTGAAACCTCAGATATACACGAAACTTCATATTGTGTTCACTCGTTTAGATTCTGGAAATTGTCGTCGCAATATGCGTCTTTGAGTACACGCCGTCGCTTTATCGATACAATGGACAAATTTACTGTCTCTATTGTTCAACAAGCTCAAGATCGTGTTGGAAACCACATCAGGAGCATTGACGAATACTTTTCTCTCCGCCGCGACACGATTGGAGTAAAGCCATCGCTTGTGGTCTTGGAATTTGGGCTCAGTCTGCCGGATGAAGTCTTTGAGGATCCTGTTATTCAGAGACTCGTAGATGTCGTTGTCGAGATGATAATTCTCAGCAATGTAAGCTTTCGATTTTCCACTTCTCTCTATATATCCCATGTTAATCACTATCGATTAGGATATATGCTCTTATAATGTGGAGCAAGCCCGTGGTGATGATCATAACCTTGTCACCATCTTGATGCATCACGAGAACCTTGATTTGGATGGAGCGATGAAATGGATTGGTGACTATGCCTCAACGCGTGTGCACAATTTCTTGGACGATCTCGATTCTGTCCCGTATTTTGGAGAAGAATTCCAAAATGATGTGAATCGCTACGTGGACGGCCTGGGCAACTGGGTTAGGGCAAATGATTGTTGGGGCTTTGAAAGCCAAAGGTATTTCGCTAGAGGTGGGAAAGAAATTCAGCGGAATAGAAAAGTCGTCTTGCTTCCTCGGTTAGTGTCGTGCTTTTTAAGAGCGCAAAGTCTTCTGATCCCTATTCGTCACTCGACAGCAAACGTCTTTAAGTCCTTCTAGTACGTTGAGTATTGTAGTGCAAAGGTTCTTGTGGGAACCCACCATGTAATCAATGCAAGAACACCATCAACTCGTTGTCTCCGTGTTACTCTTTCTCCTTCCATGTTTAAACATATTTCCCCCTACTGTCACATTTTTTGTCCTTCCTTTTTGGTACATTTCTCTTTTGTTCTCTTTATTGACCCTGTCCGTAGTCTTACTTGCTTAACCCTCCCCTCCCTCCTACACTATCCGGATTTTTTTTTCTTTTCTTCGTTTTTTCGTTTTCGTGCATCGCTGGTTCGCGGGGCTACTGTCCTAATCTTAACCATACATAGAAATATATCAACCCCTCTTGATTCGCGTGTGCGTGTGATCCATATTCTCCGTTCCCCGCTCCCTATTCCCCGCTCCCTATTCTCACTGCACAGCACACAGCACACAGCACAAAACACACGAGACAACGCCCACTGTGGCGCACACGCACGCACAGCCCCAATGCCAAGTAAGGGGCGGGTCTGGGTCTGGGTCTGGGGCGTCGATCATCGAACTAACGAACGAACGAGATAAGATAAGACAACCCCTAACGCCACATCCACATCACCCCGTTCGTTTGGCG
Organism: Macrolepiota albuminosa; assembly: GCA_027475525.1. Lineage (NCBI taxonomy): Eukaryota > Fungi > Basidiomycota > Agaricomycetes > Agaricales > Agaricaceae > Macrolepiota > Macrolepiota albuminosa. Next base: position 428,784 of record JAMWFC010000031.1, on the reverse strand, counting down.
GGGGTATAAATGCGGGTGGGCGAAGGTGGGAGGATATCGTCAGCGGCAGTAGCAGCAGCAGCAGCGGATTTGCTTCCCCTGCCTATAAAACCAATCTACGACTACCTCGTTGTGTCGTACCCTCCGACCAAATCCACGATCCGCGATCTAGAGAAAGTACAAGTACAAGTACAATTATGAAGTTCGCTGTATTTGCTGGGGCTATCACCGCGATCACAAGCCACACGGCGCTCATACCGCCCTCGCTCGGCGCTCCTGCTCCTTCTCCTTCTCCTTCTCCTGCTCCTCCTACTCCTGCTCTTACGACCACCGACCACTCTACAATCCTCAACGAAGTTCGTACTTCCTTGCGTGTTTCTTTCATTCCAACATGGATGCTGACGCTGACGCTGACGTTGCTCGTGTTATGTTACGTTACGTCCGTAGAGAGGGTATTATGATTATGATACGTACAATTACGGATCTCGTTGGTCGTACCCGTATTACAGAGGTTACTACGGCTATGGCTACGGCTATGTGGTGGTGGCGGGAATGGCGGGAATGGTGGGAATGGAAGCGGTAGCGGGGAGGGTCTGGTGGGAACGGCGGGAACGGTGGTAATGGTGGAAATGGGGGTTCTTCATAACTTGATGTAGCACTTAAAAGAAGCTTTTTCACTTCATACGTTTAATTGCTACGAAGAAAAGCATTTTTGAGATTGTGTATCCAGACCACGAGAGGCGAGTCTTGTGGCATTTGAAATCAAGCATATAAGCGCCAGAGAGGTCCTTTTTTCTCGGTGTTGCCAAGGCGGATAAACGTCGGTGCGAACGAGGCCGGGCCTGTGGCGAAAAGCACGCGCTTACATAAGCTAAAGCAGTGCATGGTCAGTGCGAGAGGGAGGGTCGTCAACGGTCGTCAACACGCCATGTCCCAGCCTCTCCCCTGCCAATAACCCAGTTCCGAGGGTGCGCCCGCAGCCATGGTACGTCGTCGTCGCTGTCGCAGCCGGTGTTGCGTGCGCTGGTGCTGACGGAGAGCAGGTCCTCGTGAACGGGAATAAATATGCATGGTATGTTCGTCCGCCCCGCCCCGTCCGGACTCATCCGTGACCCCCTGCCCCCTGCCACAGCGAGACCTGCATCAAAGGTCATCGATCGTCAAACTGCCGCCACACGGAGCGGCCGCTGTTTGAAATCAAGAAAAAAGGACGCCCTGTGACGCAGTGCGAACACTGCAGGGAGCTGCGCAAGACAAAGCAGGTGCACGTCAAATGCATCTGCGAGGCACGGGAGGACCAGGTTCCTGCGCCACAGACGGGCACAAAGAAAGGTGAGCCTGAGTGAGTGTGTGGGTGCGGCTGCTGAGCCCGGACAGGCCACACGAAGATCCCTGACTGCGCCACGTTCCCGAACGGGCTGCCTGCGCACGCTGTGCCCGAGCCGTCGTCCGAGTCAGACCACTGCCAGTGCAAGTCGTCTGCCGCGTGCCACTGCTGTGTCCCGCGCAAGCTGGCCCCGCGTGTCCGCAGGAAGGACGCTGTCCCCGTCCCCGACCCCGGCGTCCCCGTCCCGAGTCCCGCCCCGTCCATGCGCACCCCGTCCCACATCCTCGCCCGCCTCGCCGAACTCCGCCCTGTCCTCCCGCGCCCCTCCCACCGCACTGCCGGCAACTGCCGCGCTGCCCCCGCCCACGATCCCTCGTCAGACCGCCACCCCGCGCCGCGCCGTGCCCACGACTTTGTCTACTTTAGTCCCTACGGCCGCGCCTACGACGACCACCAGCACCAGCACCTCCTCCAACAACACCTCCCCGTCCCGTCCGATTTCCCCACCGACGAGCAAATTTTCCGCGACCAGCTGCGCGCCCTCGAAGCCGCCACCGCCAACGCCAATGCACCCTGGCTGCCCTGTGCCCCGCTCAACGACTCTGCACAACCAGGCACAGGCGCAGGCGCACTCATCCCCTCCTTCCCATCAACATGTGGCTGCGGCGACGGCTGCCGCTGCCCCGGCTGCGTCGAGCACAATCCAGACATCGCACCCGCCTCCACCGCCTTTTCCTCCTGCGTAAACCCAAGCACGTGCACCACCTGTCTAGACTGCACCATCCTCTCTCTCCCAGCGTCCTTGCCCGCCGACACCGCATTGTCAATATACGACTTGCAGACGTCCCTCGATGATTGGATACGCGACGTCTCTGCACTCCCGCCTTGTGCGTCCCCGGCTCCGCACGTAAACGTAAACGTAAATGCAGAGTCCCAGTCTGAGACTCACCAGTGGGAGTACCACCCGCAACAGCATCAGCAACAGGTCCACCCGGCTGCTGCTACCAACGCGTTTGGGTACGCGATCAAACCGTGTTGTGGTGTCCTGTGTAAATGCGACCCCGAAACGTGCGAGTGTAATATTGACGACGAGCGCGGGTACGATTGTCGTCGTGAGATGCTGTTTCCGACTTTTCAGGGCCAGGGCCAGGGACAGGGACAGGCTGAGGGCCAGGGGGAGGGTGAGGGCGAGGTTGAGGTTGATCGTAAGCCCGAGTGTGAAGATGAGAGGCCGGGTCGGGATGGGAGGTGTAATGGTGTTAATGGCCACGGGAACGCAAACGCTAATGGGAACGAACGCGGGTTTAAAATGCAGATGCCGGTGCGTGGGCGGTTGGGGTACTTTACCGCCGCGCAAGCCCAGGCTCAGGGGGGAGTGGGAGCAGGGGGGGAGTACGAGCACGGGAGCAAGTATTTAGATGCGTACCAGGACCCGCCGAGGAGCCGGTCGTCCTCGACTTCGACGTCGTCTTCGCATTCGCATTCGGGCTCGAGTCGGGGGGTGCCTCCTGCGTTGTCGTCGTTGTTTGCGGGCGCGGGCGGGGTGAGTGGGAATGCGAATGCGAATGGGAGCGCGAGTGGGAGCGCGAACGGGCACGTGAATGTGAATATGGGAGGACTCAGGCTGCATGCTGGCGCTGAAGGCCCCCTCTCACTCCCCCCACTCCCCCGCCCTGGGCCTGCGAGGAGTCATACTGGCTCTCTTTCACCCAGCCCGAGGAGTTTCGAGTTCGAGTTTGAGTAGTGATGTGATTTTTTGTTTCTTGCTTTTGATTTTTTTCTTGGTTTAGTTTTACTCTTACTCTTACTCTTACTCTTACTCTTACTTCTTGTGAAGAGGGGGGAGGGGGGGATCGTGTTGTGTTGTGATGCGATGCGATGCGGATCCCCCTCCCTTTTCGCTTCTCTCTCTCTCTCTTTTTTTTTCTTTGCTTTGTTTTGTTTCTTTGCGTTTTCCTTATCCCTTACCCTCTCGTGAATGAAGAAATGAATGAATGAATGTTTTTTTGTGTCTATGATGAATAAATTGGCTTGTCCCCATGTCATTACCGTTACCATTTACCGTTACCGTTACCGTTAGCATTACCATACCCTTGTCTCTTATCTTGTTTTGTCTACCCACCCTCCCCTCGCCACCTACCCACCTACCACGGCGACGTACGTTATGTTGTGCTTGTGCTTGTGTTGTGCTTGTGTTGTGGTACGTAGAGCTTGAATGATTGTGTTTTGCGGTTTGCGGTTTGATAGTAGTGGGGCCGTGGTGGTGAGGTTAGCCCATTGGTTAGTGGTGTTCTTATTCTTTTGGGTTTCTGGTACCCATGCATCATGATCATGTACAGTACCACGAGTACCCCCCCACGCGTGCGTACGACAAGTACCAAGTACTACCACATCCTTCCCCCCACGTCACTTCCGCTCTCCTCGCTCCCCCGCCGCCCCGCCGCCCCCGGCTCGGAGGTCCGCACCTTTAGGCCCAGGGAGAGTGAGAAGAAAAGAAGCACGGAGGTTCGGTCCGCTGGAGCTGGAGCTGGAGCGTGCCCCCCCGGTCTCCCTTTCCGGGTTTCTCGGGGGGTGGGGGTTCTTGTTTCGAACTCCTGATCCTGATCCTGATCCTGATGTGTCTGTCTATTTTTGGGGTGGGGAAGGGAGCCCGAGGGGGGGGGGATTCTATTTTTGATTCGAGGTTGATTTCAGGTTCTATTTTTGTTTTCTTATTTCTAGCTGTGGGAGTGGGAGAGTGAGAGATTGTGCTTATTTGGAGATGCGCGGAGCCCGGAGGTGCACGGGTGTACGGAGGAGCGAGGGTATGTAATGAGTATATATATATATATATATATATATCGCGTTACTTACTGATCCATGAAAAGCGAGAGAAAGTTGATGGATGCATCTCCATCTCCATCCGAGTGCGCGTGTGAGTGAAGACCCTGCCTGGGAAGGGGATTCGGATTTTTTAGGTGCGGCGGCGTTTATGTAGTGATGATGGACTTCTGAGCGTATCCTAAGTGGGGTTGAATACATACATATATATATACATACATACATACATGGAAGGAAGGAAGTTGAGTTGGTGCTTCGTGCAGGCTACATCATTAACATGTGCTGATTGAGGATTGTACTAATTCCTGCTATGAAAAGTCCTTGTTGGTTTGGTGTTTTTTTTTTGTTGGGGTTGATAAAACTTTGAGGATTGTACTAATTCCTGCTATGAAAAGTCCTTGTTGGTTTGGTGTTTTTTTTTTGTTGGGGTTGATAAAACTTTTGTGGCAAGTCCTGGTGAAAGGTACAATTGTAGATGTAAAGTACAGCTGGTGAATTGGGTTCTGGGATTCTATGGATGGTAGAGTGGCAAATGAGTCTTTTCCAGGTGGTTTGTGCAGGCCATTCATGCAATCTATAACTAGATAGGATCAATAGTTAGGGAATATGTATGATGCATGGATGGATGAATGATGGCCCAGGTGATCTTACTAAATGTACTCTTTTGGCAGTTTTAAGATCAATAGGTAGTGAACTTGACCTTGTTCTTGCCCTTTGGCAATTCTGTACTCTCTGGATACTGCTCATCACTTACTCTCATTCTGATTGCTTACTCTTTGCTGCTTCCAGCAATGTCCTCAATGTCAAGGCAGTCATCCAGGCTCCCCTGGGTGGTTCTACCATAGTAGGGACCCTGGTCCACACCTGTTTGCTCCTGACTCATGCACCCAGTCATATCTGAAACCACTCATGTCTGTAGATACTAGCCTGATCAAATCACACCTAAGGCAGGACACTTCGTGCTTCTTGATGGCACTTTAGGGGGGTTATTTGACTGGAGCGGATGGGGCCTAATGAAACGACCGGTTGGTCCGTCACACCCAAAATAGAAACGCCCAGATTCCGATCTACCGTCCAACCGCACCTCCAACCACTTCATACCTCTGTACCTCCCAACCTCTCGACCTCACATCCTACTATTGCCTTAGTAATATATCTAATGTAACACGAAACTTGCTTCCCACCTTCATGCCCCGCTCCAAGGTCCCAAGACGCGCCGAACAGCCAACGACGACGGGCCTGGGTAAGCAGTTCACGAGTCCGATCAAACGTCAAGACAAACGCAAGACAACCACAAATGTCCAATTCTTCGGTCAGAAACAGGAGATCTCGAGACTCAAGGCAAAACTCGAAGCGCTGAAGAAACAGACTGAAGGCATTATCGGTTCTTCGCCACCTCTGAATTTTGCGACCCTCGACGGCAAAGTTACGACATCTGAACCTGAACCTTCCACTAGCGATGCTACTGTTGTTGCATTCGACGACTTGGAGGACCTATTGCCAGGTCCACAATGTGTTACAACTCAAGATGAAGAACGTGTTTCCCGCCGAACTGTTCCGAATCAAGCAGCCAAGGACTTATATACGAATTGGACAAACTTATTGACGAGACTTGTGACTCCTTTATTGGAGTACATCTCTAAGACTATTGGAAAGATTCCCGAGAGAGTCACTAGCTTGAAGGCGAAGTGCAGGGCTGACGGCAGCTGTATGAAGAGGACAAATGAAGTGCTTTGCTTGTTCCAAGACTGTAAGTCCGTCTGCTTGTTATTATTCTGCCTCTCATCATCTTAGACTTTCAAAAATTTTTGGTGGAGTGGTGTAATTGTGAGGAGCTGCCTTATGTCCTTGTTGCTAATGGACTTTCCCCACTGCTCCTTTATTTCCCCGCTTCGCGATCTCCGTCCATCTCCTTGACTTTTACCGTGCGCTATTCGAACAATCGTGTGATGCCGTCAACGCTATGGCGAGTGCTTTGAATACATTCTATGTGCGGAGAGGGTTTATTGTTACTGACAACAAGGTGTGTCTTCATGTCAGCTAAGCCGTACAAAGCTCATCAAAGTACCTAGGGTAAACCCATCCAGGATGCATTTCGCCGAGGTCTTGGGTATGCAGCCCAATGGTACGATAACTTGCAACTTCGTCTGGAACAGCAGGTGGATGCTGCCATTTGGGACGCAGACAATCAAATACAGGATAGCGAAACAATGAAGCTTTCACCGTCTCACACGACATTATTACCACTGCCTTCAGAGCCTCCTCCAACTGTTTCACCATCTCCGACTTCTCCCGAAAAGCCTCCAAATTCATCGCATATCGAATTAGTCCCTGCTGAATGTGCACGTGTTCTGCACCAACGATGCCCTTGCTGCTTTGGAGGTGACTTATTTGGGCAGTCTTTGAAATGCGAGTAAGTATCTGAGTTCTCAGGAAGACTGCTACTCATCACCTATCAGTGGTGGCAATATCCAAGTTTGTGTTGATGGGAATTTCAACCATCGACATTTGCGTTCAGCAGGAGACTCACCGCATTTCTATGAGCCCACGTATGTCCCTCCAAAGGAGTTTGTTGATCAAATTGGTATTCGAATGGAGAAACTATGAACCACACGCAAACCTCGCCCCCGAAAGTCTGTTGTACCAGACGAAGCAATTAATGAGTGTGAATCTTCTCACACTGCAGGCAACGGGTCAAACGTTAAGACAAATATGGACAAATTCGATGATGGCAGTCTCATGGCCCTTGTCTGTCGCCATGATATTCCCATCTTTCTCGCCAACATTGATACGCCTGGAGAACAGCAGAAATATGCTGTGGCAATGATAGAGTACCTTTTCTCCCTCCTTCCCCTGTCAGCCACTCTGGCTGTATTATATGATGTTGGATGCATGCTGGATCGCAGCCTTCACACGGCGAGTTCTTTCTTTTGGACATCGCATGGTTATACTCATTGATTCTCTCTAGTATGATTTTCTGTCCCCTGGGCTCACCAGTCGTCTACTCCTTGCAACTAGTGTCATGCATGCGTTTGTGCACCAGTGGGCATGTCAAATAGTTAATAATCCTTGCATTCGCACAGGCTTAGGCTTAACCGATGGTGAAGGGGTTGAGCGTCTCTGGTCACGGATGCGAAAACTTATTGCAGTGACAAGGGCATGTGGGGTGCGTGTATTGCTTGTTGGCATCTTCTGCCAGACTTAACAAGCCCTTTTCAGCGTTCTCGTCGTATTTACATTGTTGATCGACAAGTGACCTCAATTGGTCTCGACTTGCGGCAAGACCTTGGTGCTTGGATTCGACGCCGGCTCAACAAAGGTGTGCAAACTCAGGGCACTAAGGCACGGACTTGCGGCAAGACCTTGGTGCTTGGATTCGACGCCGGCTCAACAAAGGTGTGCAAACTCAGGGCACTAAGGCACGGCAGATTTTGGAGTCCTGTGGGATTGACATGGCTATTTTGCAGTCAGAATGGGAGTCACAACACACTTCTGAGCTTTCAATAAGGGCTCGTAAGCCTGAGCACTTTGTATTTACTCCCATTATTTACGATTATTTCTAGAAGCACCAGTTCGCCTCAAAAAGGAGCTTGACACTATCTTAGCTCTCCAAGGTGACCTCGAAATGAGTGAAAAAAATATTCAAGCTACTCGTTTGACTCTATCAAAGGCACTACCATCTCCCCATTCCTTACGAATTCTCAGCAACCTTCAAAATCACCACGAGCGCCTCAGAGATGATATAGATGAGTTATTTTCATCACTCACTATTCAAGATTCATATCCGGAGCTAAGAGGAGTTGATCTTGAGTTTGTGAAATATCTTCTGGTTGCTCGCGACCTGAAGATCAATGTTCGAAAACGGGCCATTGGTAGCTTCTTCGAGTGGGAACGATTAGATAGGGCATCAGGTGGCCGAGACCAGGTGTTAGGTCTCTTTTTCATGCTTCCTTTGCTTTGACGTCTTCTAACTCAGTGATCCTGACTTTAGGCACAAAGCTTCACCAAGTCGCTCGTGCTGCCATAAAAAAACGTGCCCCTGCACTAATGGCAGGTTTGCAAAAATACAACAATATTTGCGCAACTCTCACTGCCATGTACAAACCTGAATGGAATATTCCCTTACCTCAACCTTTGCCCACTGAATTGAAAACACTTTGTGATGCTCCAAACCTCATGGAAGATGTCTGGATTAGCCGTCCAATGGGAAAAGTGCCTCGTTGGCTCAGTGACAGTACCATACGAGAAGGTATTCAGGCAATGCTGAAGGTTGAGAGGTGCACTGAGGAGTTGCGGCGGTTGCATACAGAGGCAATCAATCTTTCTCGGTGGTTTGGTCGTGAACTTGCTGCTATCGAGCTTGCGCTCATTGAGCCTTCAAGTATGTACTTTATTTTCTCACACAGTATTTACTCACATGTGATAGATGCATGTTTACGTGTTCCTCTTGAACAACGACGATCACACCTTCTCAATCTTCGCTCTCTCTGGCCCAATCCACTTGCTCCTCAACACATCTTCAATGCCCTTGTCTTGAAGGCCACAGAGGTGACACAAAAACTTGATCCATGCTGACGTGATCATAACTCTCTCAATTGTCAACCACAACCAGAACAAACCATAGAGAGCATTGATAATGACGATTTTCCAGAGGACGATGCCCCAGATATCGAGAAGACCACTGACGAAATCTTATTTGATGATTACCTATTACAGACAGCTGATGAAATAGTTGACCCGGATATAGTGGGTTTGGATGTGGATATAACATTAATCTGGCAGTTACCGGTACGTTGTGAAGCATCATTTATTCCAACAATGATTGACTTCCTTTTATCAGCAATCCCTGGTCCTTCACCAAGATCTTCTGAGAGAACTCGTATTTCAAATGTCTGCCGACTTTGCACCTCTCACTCAACCACGCTATTTTCTTCATCTCCATAGGCGCTTTGTTTTCGGTGCACGAGAACTCAAAATGATGCATTCTCCAACTGCATGGCTCAATGATGTGTGTATCAATGGCATTTCTATGTTGTTGAAACAACGGTTCTTGCTGCCAGCCAATCCTACATCTCAATTTAGTCAAAAATGCGCCCTCTTATCTACCTACGATATGTCCATGGTGCGGTATAATGCTAGTGATGCTGAAATTTGGCGATGAACACGGCATACTGAGTATTGGCAATGCCCCATTTGGATACTTCCCATTCACCGCTCCACTACCCAACATTGGGTGATGTGCACCATCATTCCGTCTATTGGTGAAATACACCTTTTTGATAGTTTGGCACAGCAGGATCCTTGGAAAACAGAGATTAAGGTAAGCTCTTCATTTCTAAATTTGTGTGTTCATCAAGTCACCCTGTCGACTCAGGAAATTATGGGACTCATTGTTCGCCTTGTTGCCTTGGCAAATCAAAATGGATATGCATTTCCTGTTATTACTTCACAGTGGATTGCTCGCCCAACTGTCACATATCCTCGACAAACCAATAGCTTTGATTGCGGAGTATGGGTCATCGCCAATATCGCAGCTGTTCTCTCAGGATACTCTCTCACTGCTATTCAAGAACATGATATACCTTTAGTTAGAAGTTCAATCTTGCGTGCGCTCTTAGCATTACCAGTCTCAGTGTAAGTAGATCAAATTTTATGTACGTGTGCATAAAAAAACAATTGTCAGACATATCTGAAAAACCTATTCTAAGACACTCTGGAATAATAACTCTTTCGATGTATACAGTGCTGGTAAATCCTCTCCAGGAAGTGTAGCATACATTGCCAAGTCTTCCAAGGCCTGCAAAACTGAGTGAACTTTCTTCGCAACCTCCTCCGCTCGTTTCCATTCATCTTGAGCCCCGGTCAACTGTAAGATCTTATCCTGGTAGATTTGGATACATTTATCCAGCCTCTCTATGTCCACCAAAGCTCTGAAAATGCTAGCGATATCATGTGCTTTCACACATTGAGTATAAAGAGACTCAAGATAGCTATATGCAGAGTCGCCAACATACTTCATGAGCTTTCTAGCAATTAACTCAACCTTGACTGTCCAAACGCTGACATTTTGAGAGTCATCCCTGCGTATCATTTTCGTAACTGTTCACTTGGTAGCAGAGGAAATGAAGAGCTTACTCAGAAGCACTGTCAGACTTATTTTCGTCCATTTGTTTCTTTGGCCTCAATTCTAATCTATTCAGGCATCAATTGATGCTCAAGAATAAAATGAATGAAGATAGATACCGTTGTGCTTTAGCCTTTTGATACTCTTCCTGGCAGCGGTGATGAGCCTGCATCGTGGCTGGCTACAGATAGCACCAATACCTGCACCTCACATCAGCCCACTAGTACCACCAGAAGCGCCACACTCTAGCGCTTCCAGCGCTATTTTCCTTATATTTTTACACTAATAACTTGCAGCTACAGACTCCAATTACTCTCAGACCACTTTTTATGGCACCACTTATTCTTCGCACCACTATTGACACCTTGCCGCACCTTGCCACTTGCACTCCAAGGCTATACATTTACACAGACACTGGGCATCAGTCAATCTGGCATAATGCTCTTAGCCAGTGGCAGCGCTTACAACAAGGCTATACATTTACACAGACACTGGGCATCAGTCAATCTGGCATAATGCTCTTAGCCAGTGGCAGCGCTTACAAAGGGAAATGATGAAGTATTTCTGTGACAGCATCATTATGGACCTTTTTACTATACAATTCAATTCACCGCATTTACTTACATTTTTATCAGTTCACCACCCTCTAGCGGCGCTTAACCTCTTAGCGTCGGCTAACTTTCTTTACTATAAATACTTACTTTTTGTTAGTAGTACAAGGAATCAATTTGGCAGTAGGGATCGTATCCCAACATTTTGGTCTCCATACGCAACAGACTACCTCTTGTTGACCGTGTCAAGCAAGGGGACTCTGCTCTAGTTTTCTATATTTCTCTCTCTCTAGCGCCTTGCAACTACGGCTTGGCTTTTGTGCTTAGATCCACTAAGCAATCTCATCCTTTTATTATCACGTTCTAGGTGCTAACACTTAGCGCCTCTTAGCGACCCTTTCCCGCACCTCTTAGCGCCTTTCTTAGCGACTTTCCCACGCTCTTAGCGCTCCCCCTTAGCGACTTTTAGCGCCCTGTAGCCACATTTTGGAGCCTTACGCAAGTGCCTCCAATTATCCACTTTCCTTGCCACCAACCTCTTGCCTACCGTGTGTTCTCTGGGACCTGTCCGGGACTCTCTCACACACTTAGCACGCCCAAAGCTATATCGGCTAAGTAGCTGCACTAGTGATAGTCTACGCAGCGCCCAGCTCGATTTGGGCGTCATCAGCGGGTACAGATAACCATCTTGTTCCTACAGAGTCCATGGATTATATGATTAATTTTCGACCTAATTGGAGCACTAAAGGACTCACTTATGGTAAGATCTCCGGCTTTTAGCATTAGCTGCAAGTCGTCTTTCTTCTGCAGTATGATAGATGCAGCACCGAGCCATGGTGTGGAGAGACAATAGAAGTTGAGGATCAACGTTAGATACAAGTGTAAAGCAATTGCAGGTCATCATCTTACCTTTTGGACTTTTGTCTTACCTTTTGAATTCCAGCTCAGACTTCAAATTTCTTTAGCACACCAGCTTATATAGTCTTCAAGATGTTCAGTGGCGTGATTCTTAGGGGCCTTGTGCTCTGTAGCACGTATAATAATGGCTAAGAGATTCAACGACATCCGGGCTGGGTGTTTGTAAGTGTGTATACAGTCCCAAATCTGGGTAACCCTTTTTTGCAGACGGTATGGATCTCTCTGACTGACTTCAAAGCTATCTCATCTTCTCCGCAAAACTCAGCAAAACAAGCCATCTTGTACTCATATCTCACAGTCCATCCTTCCCTACCAACCATGGCAAGGCTTTTTTTGAGAGGAATGATTAGTTCCTCAGGAACGGTTCCAACTGACTTCAAAGCTACTTCATCTTCCCAGCAAAACTTAGCAAAACAAGCCATCTTGTATTCATATCTCACAGTCCATCCTTCTGGGCATAATGATTCCGGAGTATTTGTTGCGCTTTGTATGGAATTGAGATAGCTTGCTTGTGAGTGGCGATTGTATTTCCGTCGCACACATTTCAAATGGGCAGTATAGTACTCTAATGCTGGAGGCTAAATCTCGTCACACAAATTTGCCAAGTTTGCTACAACTCACTGGACTAAAAACAAACAAAGCCATGCAAGAATCAAGACCACTTTGCCTCCAGATAAATGTCAAGTGTGCATCAACGGTACAATCATCTCTCCGAAGTTTGTCAATCTACCCATCTGAAATGCTCCAAAATGCGGGCCAAGGAGCTGATCACAGAGTATGAGGCCAATAGTCTTATAAATGCCGCTGAGTCTATCTTTTGGGATAACCCACTTGTGTGCCTCTCCACTTTACTGCCTTCTATCTAGGTCAAACATCAAGTCCAGCGATTAATGGCAGGTCGCAAACGGACTAGATGCTCTGGCCATTTGTTTGTTGCTTTACATACCTTCGTCTGCTGTGGTGGCAAGCTTTCCCTTACGAGGGTTTTGATGCTACCCCACATGCTCCTTTACTTACTTACTTCGTTCTCTTCTCGGCTCTTTCTTAGCCATAGCATTCCTTCATACATTTTTTAATGGTACATTGACACTCATTAGTTGTAAATTGGTGGTGGTAAGAGAGACTTCTATTTCAAAGTGACTACAGGCGCATGGGAAAGTTTGTTGATGACATCTTCGCTTACGTTTACTATCTTTTTTTTCATATGTTCTTGTATATCTGAGCAATAATCACCTTTCCAAAGACTGTCATCCAGCGACAAGCTTGCTATATGCATCTCGGTGTATTTTGAATGTGCTTTGACTTGGTGACTGTGGCTGCCACAAGCTTATCATGACTGAAAATGCAATGCGACAATGGCTTCTTTGTCTGCCTTACCTTCTACTTTATAACTGTGTGACTTATAAAATTTTCAACTTAGCAACAGATCAACTGTGTTGACACTGCCTATACTCTTGCTTTTTTGCCCCCAGTTTGTGCTTTTGCGACGGAAAAAAAATTTTCTGCCCCAGACATGAGTCTAATGATTTTGTATACTTCACATTGAACTTATTGCACATTAGATGCAAGCACCCGACTCAACAATCATGTATGATGAAGCAGAACGTGGGGATGCCAGTGGAGATGTTTTTACTGAGAATAACGGTAATGGTGAAAACTCACATCTACTGCTGGGTAACCCTACCTTTTATGGACCCATTCCGGTCTACCAAAACCTCTTGGAGGAGCAAATTGGTGGTGGTGGACAGCCTCAAAATAATGCAGTCCCTTGGAACTTTCGCCAACGTATTCCTCTGACTCCTTTGGGGTCTCAAACTCCTGAGAGCCATAATTTTGCTCGTTGTCGTGCTGAAACAGCTCCTTCCCCATCTCCTGCTGTGCAAAATGCACAGAATGATGACATGTTACAGGATTTTGTAGATGGTCTGGATGATGACGCAATCGCTAGTATGGCATACGACCACTCTTCTCCATTTTCCTCTCCATTATCTTCTCCTCTGGCTTCTTCTTTGGAGGTCAAGAAGCCAAATTCTGCTCACGTTAAAAAGAGCACCAAAGATAGCCCTGCTTTCGACAACTTCTCTGCTCCAGCTAGAGAAAATTCCTTGTCTCTTGTCGAAGGTCTTACTCCTGTCGAAAAGAGGAAATCTGTAGCACTTTTGGAGGATTTTTACATTGCTGGCGGATTTGAGCCAATTATTGTCTCACCTGGTCCTACCATCGACAATTCACATGCTGCTATGACATCAATCTTGACCCCTACACGATCCGGCAGTGAAACACCCAATCCTTTCATCAAGGAACCTGCCAACACTGCAAACATTCCGAAAGAACCTAGCATGTGCACTCCGCCTCTCAAGACTTTGGCTCCTAAGGTATCCTCTGAGGGCCGTCCATCCAACTTGACTTTCAAACAGTGTCAAGATGGCTTTGCTTGTATTGAGGCAATTTTCGTGGAGCTTAGCCATTTATTGCAGCGGCCAGTACCTCACGTCAAAAAATGGTTTTTCTCTAGTTTGAAGGGAACACGGATCACGAGCCTTTGGAACCTATACCAAGCATACTTTGCAAAGCATCAAGAAGATGAACTCCAACGTTGCAGGCTTAAAGAGGGTACAGGCATGTATTCTATTCTTTCAGTAGTTTTTTGTCGCTGACAACTGATCTAGACTCTGACTGCTGGCCAAGCTTTCAAGAGAAATGGGGAGACAATACGGAGGCTGTTCTGCGAGCGGCACTTGATATCGAACGAGTTTCTAATCGAAATCAAACTCAACAACAACGAAATCAGCTTTTCCAGAAACATTGCACCAAATTAGAGAAGCTCGTAAGCTGTCAGCTTCCATGTGTGCTTTTAACGTGTTGATTTCATTTGTAGAACCAAGAAGGCGCTGACCTCCATTTTCAAACCTTTGCTATTGTAGTCGGTGACTGCCTTCAGGAGGATCAAGGCCTTGGAAACATTATTGCAACATCAGGTTTGACGGATGTGAGTATCACTCCAATGCTATTCAGAGAATATTATCCATTACTATTCTAGTTCATTGCTAAACACCTCAAGCTCGATGATACCACTTTTTTGGGTTTAGTCAAGGTAGAAGCTTAGTATGTCACTCTCGTCTAGCATGTTTATTCTTCATTCTAATTGGATACTCACCAGCAATGCTGTGGCTGAGAAGGTCACTGAGGATGTGGATGCTCAGCAGCTCATTGATGATTTAAATAAGGCTTTTGATTCGATTGAGGCTGAGCTCAAGCGTCCACCCAGTCCTCTTACTAAGGGACCAGACAACAATGATGATGTGTCTCTAGAAGACGACTCCAATGTAATTCTAAGTTGCAAGAAGCATTTAATTTCATTACTCAGTGCGTATTTTACTGTCTATGTTAATTGTACAACATTGCATACTCAATGCCATCAATGTAGAGACTGCGACCGAGGCTGCTGGTCAACGGTGGACTGGTGATCGGCTGCCCTGGACTACCCTTCCGAATCACCTTGTAGCAATATCTCATGTGATTACAGGATGGCCTCCAAGCTGTGCAATGCCAACTGAGACTTGCAAGCCCAAAAAGGGCAAGCAAGGCATTAAAGACCTTGGAAACAAAGACGGACGTCTCCTATTAGCTGCCCTTCAGACTGGTGATCTGAAAATAGTCAAGTCCGATATTGACAAGATCAAAAATGACGAGATTGCTGTTATCGCTACTGCCGAGCCAACTACAAGCGACCCACCCACCATCTATTTGCAGGCAGTATTTGCAAGCGGAAAGACACGGATTGGCAAGCGTGCTCCAAGAAGTGCTGCAGCTACCCGTGTTAAGCGAAAGAAGCCTATGCCTATCGAGGTCCTTTCTGATGACGAGCAAGAAACCAACTTACCTCTTCCTACCAAGGTTACGAAGCAGCAACCTGTCTATAACATCAGCAGTGACTCTGAAGACGTTCTCCCAGTCCCAACAATAAAGCAGCCATTGCCCAAGAAGCGCCTAGATGATGTCTGCACTGAATCCGAAACCAAGGACCATCCTCCAGTCCAGAAGAGTAACCAGCTTCCTTCTCCCCCACCCATTCCGCAGTCACGTATCAAGAATGTTGATAAGGACCGATCCCTTCTATCTCGTCCTGCTAATCAACAACCTTGTCAAAAGCGCATGGCAATTATTGCCAGTGACGACAATGGCAATGAGGTTCTCTCTGACGCTAAGAAGCGGCGTAGGTTCTTCCCACCTGATGCCAGCGAAGACCATGTCACGTTGGGTGATGACTACATCAACGAACAGGATGGCGAGTCTGAGAGTGGAGTTGTACTGAACCCCCAGGCCCATCGTACTCATGCGGCCCTGAGTAACTCACCTGATGCCAGTGAAGACCATGTCGGGTCGGATGACAATTACATCAATGAAGAAGATGACAAGTCTGAGAGTGGAGTTGTACTGACTCCTCATGCCCGTCGTACTTGTGCAGCTAAGAGTAAGGGAAGCAATGTGAAGATGAAGGCAAAGGCCACAAATAATGTCCCCATTGGTGCTATCAGGGCTCAACCAAATGCTCAGCCCAACGCCGCCAAGCCTGTGACTCGAGCAAAAACTGCCCAGTCTGCTCAACCAATCTCAATGACTTCGGTTGCGACTCCAGCTATTGCTGCACCACCTCTACCTCTGAAGCCCACTGCCACCTTACCGACAAACTCCAGCAAATCCCAGCCCAGTGGTAAGCATACTGGTGCATCACCCGCTGTCTCCACTATGACAGACACCCAGTGCAAACCAGTGACGTCTAGGTCGACAACTGTTGACAAACCACACACCCAAGTGGGAGGTGTTCCAACCGTTGACAAACCATGCATCCAAGTAGGGGGTGCTCCAGATTCTCAAGTACTGCCGCCCAGCTCAGAGCAAGCTCCTGCACAACCAGCCCATCGTCCTAAAACTGGTCAAGATCTCGTCGATAGCTTCCCCCCTGCGAGCATCCCCACAGCATCTCAGCCTGTCGAAAACGTCCTAAAACTGGTCAAGATCTCGTCGATAGCTTCCCCCCTGCGAGCATCCCCACAGCATCTCAGCCTGTCGAAAACTATCATACATTTACCACGTCTGGCCAGTTTGATGCTGTCATGGATGAAGACCCTTACTTCAACAAGGGCAGTTATGACGCACCATATGACGAGGAGATGTACAATGACAGTAATTATGCTAGGAACTCAGGCAGGTATATGGATTACAACCATGATGAGGCTCCATACAATCCTCATTTACGACATCCCACCAGTGGTGCTCCTCCCCAACGCTATGCAAGGTATCCTCGTCATCCCTACCCACGGGGCCCAATGCAATATCCACCTCTATCTCAAGAGTCTGGGCATCAGCCTCATCCCTCTTCCATGCGACCAACACGCTACCATCCGGGGTATGGTCCCCCCCGTGGCCGTATAGCCTCCAATGCTGGCCCTTCGCATGCACCAGCCTCATCAAACATGGGATGGCCACATTCTCAGACTCTTCTGCATGGATACAGCGGTGATCGTGGCTGGGGTTCGTCTGGGCAGTATGGGCAGGAGGATGGAAATGGAGATGATGATATGCTGAGTTAGATGTATTTCTGCCTGCTTGTTGACATCATCCCCTCATTGTCTTATATTGCCACCGTCGCCCATCTATCTTGGACATTATTGCTTGCTTCTTGCTTGATTTTTTGCTGCCGTCACCCACCTACATTTTCCTTGCTAAGTTGTTTGTTTTTTGCCGCAGTTACCCACCCTATCTAGGTCAATAGCTTCTTGACTTAGTACTATAGCTTCTTGATACTAGCGCTGTATATACCTATATATTACATCCTCTCAATAATGATATGTTTACAACCAATGTTATTCTGGGAAAACAAGACATCTCACTAATGCTGTGTATCTAAAAAGCCCTTTATCTCGACCTCTCAACCTCTTGACCTCACCTCCCGACCTCTTCACCAGTCCGACCATCCTACTGACCTCCATCTTGGGAGTTCGAAACTGGGCTCGATCTGGATCTCACGCTTCAGGAAGAGGTGCGTTCCGCGTTCTTAGGATATCTGCTTCCCACACGAATAAGTACCCTAAGATGCCATCAAGAAGCACATACTGTCCTGCCAGCGGTGTCAAATCACTTGATGACACATGCAAATGGCTCAAGACCAGAGGTTAGATTCTTGGAGCCAAGCCATATGATTGTGCAAAGGCCAACAATATCATTGTAATGGTAGCTCTAGCATCCAAGCAACTGGACTTGAGAAATGGAACTATTGTAGTAGCTTTCCTGCTTAATGTGGACACTATGTTGCATCTTTCATCACAAATGATATTGCCAACAAGACTGCTGAGTGCTTTGACAAGCTAAGTTACACAGTGGATTCCTTGGTAGCTAACAACATCAAGTGAGTAGAATATACATTGACTGTAACCATTGGTTATGAGCTAGAACTCTCTTGTGTAGATCACACAGTGCTAAATCAGACTGCTGTATCGGATTTGACTAGAACTAGAGTGAATACAAGATGTTGTCTTACATAATACTCTACTGTCTGCTAATAGCATTGTTGATGCTTTTAACATGTGTGACGCTCCATTACATTGACTCTGAAAGCCACTTTTGAGAGCAATGCAGTTGCTAGAGTAGCTGTGTTGTTACCACTTGCCAGTGTAGTACAAAGTAATATAAACTATCTGTCCTCAGTCTTTGAAAAAGACCTCTGTTTAACCTGTAGTATGAAGTAATATAAGTTATTTGTTTACAGCTAATGAGTAATAATTATAAGAATAAATATGAGATAAAATATGCACTCTTAGTCTTTGAAAAAGAACTGAGGGTCTTTCCGATGAAAAACTACCAAGTACTGCCACTCTAGTGGTGGCTTAGAGAAACTATATAGTAACAATTGATGTTGATCATACTAGAAAGTCAGTATTATGTAAATAAAAATGACAAAGAGAAAACAGAACTTTATTGAAAGTAACTAGTGCTACTGCTACAGTGAGCCTAAGCTGAGAGCCTATCTCTACAGCCAGCCTATCTCTTGCCCAATGAGTCTTTGGAGCACTCAATAGTGAGGACCTTTTAAAGGTTCAGGAACAGGTTTTCAGAGATGCATGCATGTCTACTGCAATAGTAAGGGATGGACTTCAACAAGCTAGTCAAAAGTTTTGACTGGCATGACACCATGCTGGGCTGGCTAAGACTGAAGATGGCAAGTGTCAGGAGATCAGTCTCCAGACCATGTCCAACTCTATCCCAAGCCTAGTCTGACAATGCACCCACTCTTAGCACATCAGAATGACTGCTCAGCCCATCCTACTCTCTTTTGTCTTCTAGTAGCCAGCCTTGATAAGTACACAATAGTCATGTATGGTATGCCTCATCTCTTAGTCATCTTAACATTATGTTAAGACTCTGAGGATGAGTGCACTATTATTCCATTACTTACTTTTACTTATCAAAATATGTAGAACTTATTGTTTAATACTTGACAGGTCAATATAGTGAGGAAGAGAAGAATCGGTTTTTATTTGTTTAGAGACCTATTTTTATGCATGTAACCATACAAAGAGTTATATGCTTGAGCTAACTGTGTCTTAGGTCCTACAATGCAGTAAGGAAGCAGTAATTATAGACACATCCTAGTAAATACTCTAGCCTGATGCCTTTTCAAGTGTGCCAGTTCTGCCTCATAGTCATTTTACAATCTCATCTTTCCAGTGTTTATACTACAGTTGTGGACAGAAAAACACAACCAACTTTGCTGATCAACTAGATAGCCTCCTACAATTATTTTGTGCTCTCATTTCAATCATGAAAAGAAGGATATATAATTGTTTAAAAACATATGTAATTTTAGCCTCAATATTCTCATGCTGATTATGTTGTGGCCTTGTCAAGTGAGAACCAAGCTAAAGATGCAAACATGAATCTATTTGTCTAGAATTACCTGATGTTTCATATTATTGAATATTAGCCAGAAACAGGATATAAGTGGGTAGGTCAGCAAAAACTATAAATACTAACAATGTAATAGTATCAGAAAGGTAGTGGTTCTAGTATAAGAGAGCACACAAATGTGTGACTATGACACTTGGCCCAAAACATGTCTGCATCTCTTCTGTTCCTCTTTTTTGCAGACTTTTATTTTGTGCTCTTGTTTCAACTGTGAAAAGGAATATATATAATTGTTTATAATATTGAAACATATGTAATTCTAGCCTCAATATCCTCATGCTAATTACAGGAGATTTGCATATTATTTTCTGGAAATGCTGCACAAATAAAGAATTGCAGCCTCATCAAGTGAGAACTCAACTCAAAGACTCAAAAGGAGGCAACATATTGAATAACAGAATACTGAAAGCTGAGAGACAATAATTCTTTAAGAAGCAGAATCAAGGAAAAGGCCTGAATTCTGCATAATTGGTTGAAGAAATTCAATGTACAATAGAGCCAATAGTTCAAGTAAGCACTAATAATAAAGAAAAGCATCTGATGACCAATGTCCCAGAACATTTACAACATCAGGAGGGATACATGATAGAAAAAGATGTGTAGTTCCTCCTATGTGCAGACAATGACTAGAAATTTGAGGAAAACCATTGTTTTAGAACACAATGTTCAAGATAGAAATTTTGTTTGCAAAAAATAATGCTGTTCTTCTATAGATATCAAGTACATAATCAGGGTCTTGTCATCATGTGCATAGTTTACTACTTTATGGATTTCCAAAGCTGTAATAGGATCTAATGCTGACTAACAAGTAAAGAGAACATCCTCTTCTTTGATACCATCCATTTTTGTATTTGGCAAATAAAGGACTCTAGACCTATTAGAAGAACATGATCTTTATAAATTTGACCATTTTAGAAATAAAAGAGAGTCATATTCTAGTTTGAGTTTAAGCAGGAATTTTCCAAGGCAAATTTGTGCCCAAAAGCAAGTAACAGCCATGAAATAGATGCATATATCCAACAGTGAAGTCCAATCTATTTGAGATGAATGTTTCCAAGGTAGAGAGCCCCATTTTGAATGTGCCAGGCTTGAATAGCTTTACACTTAGCTGAGATAGTATCATCAGAGACATCATCAGAGACTTTTTTCACAAAAAAAAAGCAAAATTGCACAAAATATCTTCAGAAATAGGGAGAGAAACAGGAATAGAATGAAATTTGCAAAATGTGAGAAGCTAATGCACTGAATATAAGTATCTTTTGATGTTGATCTTTTCCATGCTTTGCCAATAGTTTCACAACCATCTCTGATAACTTTATATAAGGCAGGTAAACTATACTGTGATCAATTCTGAGATTTGGTGCTTGTCTTTGCTCTATTTGTAGATGTTGAGAATGTGATAGACCAAGGTCTTATATAGTAATGCCAGTCTATAACAGATTGTCACATTAGTTATATGCATCACCAACACTATTGCTAGCTTGTAGACCATTATATAAGCAACACCTTGCATTCACTCTATAGTTCTAGTCAATCTGATAAAGCAGTCTGATCTAGCACTGTGTGAATTACACATGGGCGTTTTAACTCATAACCTCCAGTTACAGTTTTTTAAATCTTCTGCTATCACAATGCATCAAAACTCTTGACTTCTTTTAGTATCATGTTGAAAATGTGCATTTATGACTGGCTCACTTGATCTGGAGCTCTCCTTCCTAAATACATGTAATCCACCTGTTTCACATGCTGTGAAGATGCCAGCTGTGTCTGCATACTAGCCTCTGCTAAAGCAAGATAACAAGCTACTTTATGACACTAGCATGAGATTTGAAATGCCAGAAGGTCTATCCATGTCACAGATGATGTCCATAGTGAGGCCTGATGGTAAACTAGAGAAGAAATCTGTGGTCTCAAGAGTATTGCTGCCAGCAATCCAGATGCCCTCACTAATGTATCCAGTATTGCCTGAGAGCTTGTCAGCTCAGTTAAAAAGTCAACTGGACCTCACCCAGTACTTGAAGATGGTGCAAGGCAGTACTTAAAATTTGTAGTGGACAATACTGCTGGACCAGAGCAGTCATCATCAACAACAACTCAGCATCAGCAAAGACTAGTAATCTGGGTCAGTAATGAGAACAACAAAGTTGTATGAATAGAACAAATGCTGTTGGCATCTAAGGAACAGGAGTTGCATGAGAAAGGCAGCAGACAACTGCAAGTGAGGCATGAAGGCCTCAGGAAAGTTCTGGATTTAGAGTCTGAACTAGAATCCTCAGATGATGAGGAGAGTAAAAGGTCACTTTTGACCTTGTCTATCTAGTTACAACTAGTTTTAGACCAATATCCATTGGCTACCAAAGAATCAACATGAAAGCATTTGCAGCTTTATGTAATGAAGTATTTACAATTGTTGGCTGCTAAGAGCCACAATGTATCTCAAGCAGATTCAACAGAATATATTGTACACATCTTTAAACTCAAAGTAATTGAGTATCTAAAGTGTAAGGCAGCTCAATGGTCAGCAGTCTTGACAGCCACACTAGCTGACTCAGTAAAATGCAAAATAATTGTGTGCCAATGAGTGCCAGTAATTGCAGATGTGATGGATCTGTTGAATGTGTCTTGTCAGGCAAATGAGTCACATCAAGACTATATTCAGCATCAAAATGCTGCAAACTATTAATATAGTATTAGTGGGGTGCCTCAACAGGCATTATCTGAGGTTGAGACTGTGACAACCACTCTGGCTGAGCTAGATGAGCCAATTGTAGTTTAGGAGGTGAAGACACCTCAGAAGTAAATCACCATCAAGAAAAAGATGGACAAAGTTCATATTCTAGAAGAACATGCTAGATCTTGTCATGTAATGTGACATGTCTACCTGGTAGACAATTAGAACAAACACATTAATCATCAGAGAGTGTGCAATTAGAACTTGCACAACTATAGATTCATTAATTGACAACCAGGGAATAATATTTGAAAGACATGAAGAAGTGATGCCTGTGGTTGATATGTGGCAACAGTTTGCTGCTTGAACTGCTAAACCAGACAGAAATCCAGAGGGTAGTGACAATAATAGTGAATACTACAATTACAGAGAGCATAATAATTGCAATAACAATAATGGAGGCTATGATTGTAGAAATAACAATTGAGATGACAGAAATTGTTGTGATAGTGGTAGTGTCAGGGGACTCCTCATTTCTTCCTTTTCTCACTCCTTATCTCTTCACTCTCCTTCCATTCATTCTCTTATTTCTTCTGACATTATTTCATTTTACTGTTTCTATTCTTTCAACACTATCTGTCAGTACCACTCTCAGCCCTTGAGATGCTCTGGTTCTTTAGCCACCATTCAGACAAGTGTGGGCCCACTCAGCACCGCTTCCAGACTGCTTATATAAGCCAGAGTTTGCCAGAGTTTGCCCCTTATTTGTACAAGTGTTTGTGTAGGCAATTTTCGAGTTTTTAAGGTTTTGTTGTACTGTACAGTTGTTTCCCATGCTTCAGAGGCCCCAGAAGCGTCCAACCTGGCATAGGGAATCCCTAGACTTGCTCTCTTTGGATCTCCCTCTGCCAGGTGAGTAGCTACCTTGATATTATCAGTATATATTCTAATACACTTTGGACCCTCTGCCAGCTGTGTGACTGAGCCACAGCCTCTAGAGGTCGCCCTTACAGGTAGACACTCTGGTGTACTACTAGTAGATCAAGATGTGCAGCAGCAGCCTGCACCATGACCAGAAAGAATGGCCAATGAGCACTTATATCAAAGCCTCCAGCATTTTTAATGCCCATACCTCATGAGTTGTGTGAAAGTATGCCTGGAATAAATGAGGCAGTCAATCAATTTGCCTATCATCTCTCCTCTTTTCTGTATGCAGAAGGCCTTTATATGTCCCTTGCATGGTCTTTTCAGTGCAAAACAATTTTTGCAACAAGTAGCTCAGGGCCATTGTTATGCCCTTGCAAGTCTGTTGGCCTGGTGCTGGTGCCTTCTCTCATGCTAAAAAAAGTAGCAGGGCTGAACTTGGCTTTAGCATTAAAAATGTTCTGGGCATTCTCTACAAATATGTAAATGTCAGCCAGACTGCAGGGTGCACTCTGTGTACTAGTGCTGAGAAGAGTCAAGATGGAGTTCTGGAGAGATTTGAAATTATGGTCATTGAGGCTGTTTAATAAGGCTATGCATGTGAATAAATTTACATCAACTTTCTCAATGTCAAAGATACATTTGACCATATTGACAATTCATCTAGCTGTGATTAGAAGAGGTTCTGCTGTTGAGCAGTAAGTAGATGAAGCATCCTGGAGAAGGGCAATCTGTTTGATAAGACCCTCTCTCTGCATGGGTGCCTTCAAATCAGCATAGCAGGCAGTTGCTTCCCTATCAGTAACAAGGTTACAGTGCTTGGCATTGTTGAGTGCTGACTTGATGAAAGTGATGGTGAGTCTGTTGTTCAGACCCTAGTTGGTGTACATGCAAGGCTCCATATTAATGCCTGGTCAAACAGCAATATTGTCAAAAACATGAGAGTATATGCTATCAAGAATAAGAGCATCTTTAAGTTTCTTAGTCCACTGTGAGAAGTTGCCATCAGCATGAGCATACTTTGAGCCTTTTTATCTGTGGCATATAACATGCTCTGGGACAGAGGGGTTGGTAGCATCAGTAAGCAAGACAGACAAGAGAAAGATAGGTGCCATAGCAAGCAGAATCACCTGGAAGAGATAGAGAAGATAGACAAAGAGTTCAGATATGTGATGCAGCATATGAATGGACTGGATAGAGGTCTTGATCAAAGAAAAAGTAATTCCAAGGTCTGGTGTCAATGTCTGTATTAAAGAGCAATTGACAATAAGCCCATAACCTATTAGAATTCAGACTTATAAACAAGTATCTAGTTCAATTTCTCAGTCTAGTATAATCAACTGAGAGGCTCACTTGCAGTAGCTACATTTATATACTTGTTATGAACAATGGGAATAATAAAAAGATATTAAACAAAGCATCAGTGTGGTGGCTCTGTATGTTGAGTGGCCAATGTGATATTGTAAAGTGTGAAGTAGTATGTGATAAGTGGTAGCCAATGTAACATTATAAGTGATAAACACCAACATAGTGAAGGGTGCAGTGCACAGTAGTTACATAATTACATGATTTCCATTGGGCAACACTGTTGACTAATTACATGGTTTTTGTCATGTTCATCTTTTATCGGTCAGTGTTTTTTTTTCTATTACCTCTATTTTCATCCTTCACAGTTAGCTCTCAGTGCTTTATCTTTGACACTTCTCTCTCAGGATCACTTTCATGTTTTATGCACCTATAAACTTAAAATACTTTTCAGATGTACTTTTTATAATTATAAGCTATGATTTGTGCCAAAAGCACAAATTTCATAGCTTGTTGGAGGCTTCACTCCTAAATTGCTCCAAAATTTCCTCCAACACAGCCTCCACCTTAACTAAACAAAGTGATATTAAGGCTCCAAGTATGGAACAACACAATGAAAATAATTCAATTAGGTATTTGTTGCTAATGTGGAATTTAACTACACAGAGAGAGAAGTAATGGGTAGAATCAGTTTATATTTTATGTTGCACCAATTTAAAATTTGATAGTTGTCAGAGAAAGTTTCTTTTGACCATGATTATTTCTTACTTAGAGAAAGGCTGTCAAAGTCAAAGTTTCCTGCAGAACTGGTTTTACTTACACTTCTTGTTCTAGGTGGTACATGTACAGTATCTCAATATGGGACTATTATTGATATAGTCTTGTCATAATCAAAGCCAGTTGCCATTATTTCTTTGCTATCCTCCTCAAACTAAAAGAGGATGTCACTAATGCAGTATGCAAAATTGTATCTAGAATTGAAAGACAGTCAGATTGACAGATCAAAATTATTGGGACAAACAATGGCACCAAATTTGTAAACTCTACTATGAGCAAGTTTTGTGCTCTAAATAGAATTAAAAAACACAAATCTACAAATCTATATTGTTCTCAACAAAATGGCATAGCCAAATAAGCAATAGCTGTGCTCATGACAATGACTTGTTGTATGTTTTATAATGCAAGAATGGGCCTACAATACTGAGGCAAAGCCTTCATGTATGCCATCTACATCTGATCCATTACTTCCATATTTGCACTGCAAGGGAGAATTCCTTACACAGAATGGTTCAGACAAAATAAAAAACCTGACGTATTACATTTATATATATTTGGATCTCTTGAATGGGCTTATGTACTGAAAGAAGTACAACATGGAAAGCTCAAGTCAAGAGCAGTATGAATACAAATGCTCAGATAGTGGAGCAATAAAACAAAAGACTATCAATTAGAAGATCTATAAAATGGAAAGTTAATTATGTACAGAGATGTTTAATTTCATGAGGATAATACTCCTAGCAAATTGGCCAGAATAGAGCCTGATCACAAACAAATAGCTCTTTAGACTAAGAATATTGACACAGTCTTGTACTTTGAAGAGAATAAACCTTGTTGTGTCTTTATTCCAACCATGCACTCCAAATCAGATGTAAAGCATGAACTGATGGAGACAGATGAAGAAACCACTCACAAATTTTCTCCTGCCACTAAGTTACAATATCTAACTCATCTAACTACATCCAATCAGCATGTTGAATCATTACAGACTCCATCTGCTCATTGTAAAACTTCTAAATAAAACAATTTGCCCAGGCAAGAGCCCAGTACTCATAAGCAATGTTTACCTGAAAGGTATTGACACAATGAAAGATCAAGTGATCTGAATAACCACTCAGCTTTTATTGCCACTTCTAGACCTTTATATGCAGAGGCAATGGCCTCTCCTCAAGCAATCAAATGGTGACAAGCTGTGAAAAAAGACTATAATCAGCTTGTTAACCAAAAGGGTATTTGAAGAAGTTGACAAGGTACCAATCCAAAAAAAGGGCTATTACAAGCAAAATTGTACTTAAACAGAAATTTAATGAAAACAGACAATTTTAAAAGTATAAAGTGTGAATTGTAGCTCAAGAATTCTCACAAATACCTAGTATAGACTACAAAAAAACATTTTCTTCAGTTGTCAAATTTACCATGCTGTGAATCTTCCTGTTGCTTATTGCTATTTTAAATTTCAATGTTCATTGAATTAATATAATTGGTGCTTATTTGGAGGAAAATCTTGATGAAGAAATTTACATGAAAGCTCTATTCAAAATTCGAAAAGAGAAATATTGGAAACTACATAAAGCCATTTATGGGCTTAAACAAGGCAGCTGACAGTGGAAACAATGGCTACATAAGGTACTCTTTAAACTCAGCTTCAAGCAGACATTATCAGATGACTGCCTTTATATTGTCCAAGACAAAAGAATGATTATTTTAATTGTCCTGGTCTATGTAGATAACATGGCTATAGCCAGAGAAAACACATTGGATATTATAAATTTCAAAAGAAACTTGTCCAAGACTTTGATGTGACAGACCTAGGTGAAATACATTATATTCTAGGCATATGTAACGTAGTTACAATAGTGGAAATTCTAAGTCCTTAGTCACACGAGTGAATCAGACTAGCGTCTCAATTTCAGCTATGTAACACAAGAAAAAGAACTAAAGTCCAAATAACTATAAATACTAGTATAAATGTGATGTTACATCACATAATAACAAGATAGGTATCATAATGTAAGTTTGGGCTGTTACATGCCCCCCATTGAGATTGTTATCATGATCTAACATATCCATATTGCATCGAGGGCTCAATTGCTGCCTCGGTGCATTCTCGTTTTTTTTTTTCAGATGGGGCAGCATTGCCGCCCCTTTGTCTTCATCTCTCAATATTGCCAGGCGCTACTGCGCCACTCTCCCGCATGCAGTGTTCTGATCTACGCTGAATATCCAGATGGGGTGGGCAATGGGCTAGGAGCCTCGCCCAATCTGCTGCCGCTTTCATCTCTTAAGTCGACGTTAGTCGACAACAATGGTTGGGCATCCATGACCTCTTTGGAGGTGGCCATTTCTGTATTCTCCAGGGTGACGTTAGTTGCCTCGGTGTCCACAGGGCACCCTGGGAGTGTCAGGATGGGAGGAATGTCCTTCTGCAGTCTCATCCGCAAATACTCAAAGTTGGGGTTGGCACCAATATAGTAGTACATTCCCCTGCTCTGTGTGGGCATGCTTGCCCTCTCCTCCTCATATATCTTAAACAATAGACAATATCAATCATCTGCATCCATCTCATACTACCCGTCCCAGTTTGGGATGGCAGGAGGCACGCTGTACGTGGCCAAGCGATGATGTCACTCATTATTGGCTGCTTTCTCATTGAAGGCCACTATGGCCTCCCTATACAATCCAGGTTGTGCAAACACCAGTGCCAGCTGTCGCACTATGGTGGGTTGACCTGCTCCACTGGCACATACTGCCCATGCCAAGGCATAACCAAAGAGTGTACAGTAGTGTATCTGATACACTAAGTCAAAGGCCAGACTGGTAAATGCATTATCCAGGCCTGGATGGCCAACTACAAATGGCATACCACGCCAATGTGTCGAGGTCAATGGTTGCGTAGATGGAGGGGGATGCATAGCCACAAGTTGCAAGCTGCCATCTTCCTTGTGCGTTGTCAACCAAGAGGGTATGGTCACCCACTCCATCATGGCATCGTCCTCAGACACGCCCAGTCATTGAGGGTCAACTGGGGACGTGAATGTTGCATTGTCCAGCGCATACCTCATAGTGTCGTCTCTGAAGTCAGTCTCAATCATCCCAGCAAAGTGCTGGAACTCCGTAAACAGCATGTACACCACAATACGTTCCTGCCATGGAGCGTGCTCATTAGACAGGTACTTGAACAGCCTGTCTAGCTCGTGCGGGTTCATGGGGAATTCCCGTGGCGCATGCTTGTATACCACGGTGCATGGTACAGCCACACTCTTCTGATATTGCTGCTTAAAATATGAGGCCTTATTGGCCTCGTTCCCAAAGAAAACAGCATTGGAGTAAGGGGACCAGTAGAAATACTCTCCCAGACCCCCCACAAAACAGGAGTTGCGTCGCTCTACATTATTGACATTCCAAACGTATGCCCCTAGCAAGTCCAGGATTCTCCCAGACTGCAACTTGGCCTGTCGCTCCACAAGGCATTCTGCCTCCAGCTTCCGATTCGCCTTCTTTTTGTGCACCTGCACAAGATACAGCTGTCTCCCCAGACGATCTATTGAGGACTCTCCAGGCCTATCCTCTTTGCTTTCCAACATGGATGAGGATGACTTCTGCCTGTAATTATTGTCCTTGTCCGCTACGTCTCCAAAGGCTGTCTTAGCCTTGCCTTTACCCTCTTCCTTCCTGCTGGGAGCAGGTCGTGGGTCACTCAGAACCAGTGCTACGACAAACATGCTGGCTGGAGTGGGCAGGAGCTCTGGAAGTATGAATTGTAGCTGGGCAGGCCCTGCCCCAAACGGAACATCAGCAGGGAAATTTCGTGAGACCAGCTTGCTCACATCAACCTGATGCCTGGGCCCCTGCCTCCTCGCTGGTGCTGCCATCACAGGGCTGGGTGCATGTATGGAAGCCTCCATACCCTTATTGGGTGCACTTGGCGCCCCCACTCTCCCCGCTGGTGTCTCACTCACTCTTACTGCCAGTTCCTCCACTCTGCAGATCTCCGTACTTTCTGCAGTCGACACTTCTCCTGCCTCCATACCTTCATCACGGCCCTCCACTGTAAGCCTGATGAACGGTCCCTCCACCAACTCCACTAACGGCTTTATCAGCTGCTTTTCATATGCCCGTAGTAAATTACCATGCTCTTTCTCTGCTACTTTAGCCCTCTTGGGCTCACTCTCGCGGTCCTCTGTCTGGCTCTGCATTTTGCACTTCTGCGCATTTGATAGCTGCTGCAGCGCCATCTGCTCCTGACATTGCAGATTATCGTTTTCATCCAGCAGCCCACTCAGCACCATCATCACGAGCGGATCACTCAAAAACTTGGCATCCAAGGGCACCGAGTACCCTGCTGCCCCCAATCTCCGCTGCATGGCCTCTTGCATTTCCTCCTCCACCTGTCCCCTGCCCTTCTCCTGCCTGCTTCTCATGGCAATAGGGGCTTTTGGTGTCTCAGCACCAGAGGATCGAGCAACTGGAGTCTTCACAGTACCCCCTTGCATCCGGTGTACTCGGGACTCCATTCCAACATTTTGCAATTGCCACAGTGCCTGCAGAGGCACTTGTGGTGCTAGGGAGGCTCCCATATATCCTCTCAGCACATACTGTGCCACTCTCCATGGTTGTGGAATTGACTGCACCGCTCCCCTCAGGTGTGGGTAGTAGTACTGCGGCGCATTCTGCACTTCGTCATCGACTTCCATAGGTACCAGGCCAACTGGGCCAGGCATCACCTGTGGATACCCCCACTGAGTAGCTTGATAATATGGTTGTCCTGGGGGACCTTGTTGATACCGTCCTCCCACATAAAACATTTGCACAGGCGATGCCTGCATTGACTGCTGCCCCAACTCTTTGTAACTCTCTTCCTTATAGTCCACTGGATCATGCCCAGTTCCCCCCCTCCTCAAGCCTGCGCTCAAACTCTCAGGCTGTTTACATCGCTGATAGTATGACATCTTACGATAAATTGCGGGGGAGCAGACTAAAGCCAGGATAGAAAGAAAAATCTCTCCTCGTTATGCTGCTGACAAACTCAGCCATGCTGACATAACCCCATCCAAGCATGGTCACACTCCACCATGTCACCCTTACTGCCGCTGGGACCGGCAGCCCAGCTCAACCACCTCCCTCACACATTACCCACATGTCTTGCTAGATCCCGTGGGCAGCCAACACCCTGCAGCTCCAGGTAACAGCTCAGAGCCTCCAATTCCACGCAACTGCGCAATGGCTCCCACGTCGTGTCCCCCAGACTCCAATACACCTTGAATCCAAGGCCACCCCGCGCCATCCACTGATGGCCAATAATCTCATCGACAAACCATTCCTGATCCTTGGCAGCCCCAAAGTCATAGGGTTCTGGGGTGGCCCTGTTAGGAAAGAGTGCATCATCACTCAGGCTGTAAAGTCGTAGCAATGACACATGAAACTTAAGCACAATCCACCTCTTCTGCAACGCAGCTGGCAACTCCAGCACATAGTTTGATGTGCTCAGCTCGACGCTATGGACCCGATAGGGCCCTACCCACTTTGGGCAAAGCTTTGCTGCCCTGCCCTTAGGCAAGTTGAGATTCTTTGTAGACAAGAACACCAAATCACCCTGTGCAATCACAGGTTCCTTACCCCTCTATGTGTTTGTGTTACATGTCTGAAATACGCGAGCTTCAATAATCGTGTTGTGTGCATCTGCCAGATTAGCCAATGCCTGCTGTGCAAACTCATGCACCCCCCGGTGCGCAATCCCGTCACTGCAAAACTCTCGCAGCATGGTAGGCATATACCCACCATTCAGCTCAAACAGTGCATAACACGTCATCTCAGACACACTTGCGTTGATTGCAAACTCGGTCATGGGCACCTTATCAACCCAGTCCCCCTGGTCCAGCCAGACCACCGTCCTAAAAATCTGTGCCACATTGCAATTAGCGCACTCCGTTTGCCCATCAGTCTGTGGATGGAACAACGTCAACATGAGCAGCCTTGCTCCCAACAATTTGTGCAATTCCCTCCACTAAGCGGAAGTGAATTTTGCATCCCTATCGCTGACAATGGAGCTTGGCAGCCCATGCAACCGCACTATCTCCTTGAGATATATCCACAACAACTCAGCTGCTGTCATGGTAGTGTTGACCAGTATCAAATGCACCATACTGGTCATCCAACAAATGACCACCCAGAGATAGTCATAATCCTGGGACCTCAGGAAAGGACCAACAAAGTCCATCCCAATCAAGTCCCAAGGCCTAACAGGAATAGGCAGAGAGTGCAGCCAGCCTGCCAGCCTTGTGTTGGATGTCTTTGACCGTTGGCACGACTTGCACATCCCACAGAACTTAGTCGCATCCGCAACCATCTGAGGCCACCAATACCACCACCGCACATAGGCCAGCATTTGCTGGAGGCCAAAGTGCCCCACTATACAGTGCGCTTGCTCCAGCAAAGTCGTAATCAGCTGCTGGTTTCTTGGCACCCTGAGCACTCTATTCCCCACCACATTGCTGGTGTATACCAACCCGTCCTCCACGGTAAAGCAGGCATGATCCCCCAGGCTCACCATGATCTCCGCAAACAGCACATCACGTGCATATTCACGTCTCACCATGTCTGCAAACTTGCGATCCTCTGGGCCAACCAGCCCTGCTTCACCGCCAGTTCGACTTCAGGGCCTCCCCCAGCACTAGGCTTCCCAGCCCTGCTGCATGTAGCCCATCTCCCATCCATCCATCGGGCATCTCCTGAGCCCATGCCATATCACATGCCTCCAGTTCACGCTGCTCCTGCTGGTCCCATAGGCACCGACTGCACCTAGCCTCCTGAACCTGCATGGCCCAGATCTCAATCACATGCTCCTTGATCTCCTCATATCTCTGAATGGGTAAATCCTCCCCATCCGGATCCATGCGCCTGTCTGCCTGGACATATTTGTACTCATCATATATGTCCTCCTTCATGTCACTCTCGAAGTATCGGGACAAACAGTCAGCAATCTTATTCAGCTCGCCTTTCACATATGTAATGTCGAACTGATACCTCGACATATAATCTACTCAGCAGTGTTGCTGCGGTGACAGGTGTACCTGTGTCTTGAAGAACTCAAGAGCCTTATGGTCAGTGATGATGTATATCTTATACCCCATCAATTTGTCCTCCCATTTCAGCAGGGCCTCCAGTATGGCCAGTGTCTCCAGCTCATGCACGGCGTAATTTTGCTGCGCCGCTGTAAACTTTTTTGACATGAACCCGGTGGGGCGGCAAGTCTGCCATGACGCCCCCTGCCCATACATTGCCCTGACTCCAGTCTTGGACGCATCACAAATGAGCCATATAGGCTCATTCTGTCTAGGATCAATAGGACGCAGCACCAGCATCTTAGCACAAATCTGCTTGATTATCTCGAAGCACCGCTGGTGCAGTGGTTGCCAGTGGAACGGGGCCCCATTCAGCATCATGGCCATCAGTGGCCCT
This sequence comes from Macrolepiota albuminosa, assembly GCA_027475525.1. Lineage (NCBI taxonomy): Eukaryota > Fungi > Basidiomycota > Agaricomycetes > Agaricales > Agaricaceae > Macrolepiota > Macrolepiota albuminosa. Next base: position 395,965 of record JAMWFC010000031.1, on the reverse strand, counting down.
GTATAGGCCGATATGTCTGGCAAGAAGGTGCCAATATAATTTATCAACCCCACAAAGCACTGGATATCATTGTAATTCCATGGTACCCGCCACTCCCAAATCCTATCAATCTTATATGCATCAGGGTGGATCCCCTGGTCATCTATTACATGATCCAAGCAGTCAATCATCTCTGCGTACAACTCGCACTTCTTCCATTTAAGATACAACCTGTTCTCCCTAAGTCATTCAAACACGACCCTGAGATGGTCCTCATGCTCCTCAATGGAGTCCAAGAATATAAATATGTCATCCAAGTACACATGCATGAACTTCCTGATAACATCACAAAATATTGAGGTCACCAACCTCTGAAACGTTGCCAGCGCATTACAGTTGCCAATCTGCATAATATTACTCACAAACGTCCCCATGGGTGACGTGAACAGCGTCTTGTGTATGTCGGACGTATATATGTGCACCTGCTCATACGCATCAGTCAGGTCAATTTTTGACCACACCTTTGCCTGAGCCACATCCTCCCAGATGACCTCCTAGTCTGGCAGGGGTGTCACGTCCTTAACAGTGTTATCATTGCACTGCTGTGCATCCAGCGCTGTTGATGATGCCAACTGTGGTTGGGTGCGCTGGACATATATGCAGTACAACGCCGTCTCCAGTGCCTGGTGTGCGGGTTTGTGAGGAGTCCCAGCAGGGTCCCGGTGTGCTTGAGCAGAGGTGATAGGGTGATGCGCTATATGATAGAACCTCAGGTGCTACCTAACAAGTGGTAAGCATCATAGTTTAGGAGAAGTTATAGAGAATAAAGCGAATAGCGCAGCGTAGTGTGCCTGTAGGTAGCACCGTAAGCGATGAAGACGAGATAGACGAAGCTAGCACCAAACTTAGTGACAAAGTCAGGCAATACTAGTGTGATTTGAACGCTAAGTGTAACTGGGTGCTCAAGAGGTTACGATTCGTTGCTATATACATGGCAAATAGCTAGTTTTTATACTATGCACTACGGTATTTCCAAAATAAGTCCATTGACGGTGCTACCAATTAGCGCCTCTCCTTGTGGTTGTAGTTAATGGCCACCTGTCAATGGCGACCTGCAGCACATGGGTGATGGCGACCAACGGCGACTCTAAAACTACTTAGAAATGATACGAATTTGCTCACTTTTTGATGTAATTAAATTGGCCATGCCATCCCAGGATATGGTCAGAGAATCCTCGACAGACGCCGTGAGCGCTAGTCCCGGCACTAACATTGTACCATCTTTTGATAGATTTAAATGTCGGGTCTGCATGTATCCTGTCTCATCGTCATTGATTTCTTTAGACTTCTGATTGAAGCACCTCGGTGATTGACAGCGCCAATTGCTAACTCCTTTCGGTATTGATCGGGGTTTGGTCAGAATCAGCTTCCCTCTGTTGTGCTAGTGGTTCTAAGCCTCCTTGGTCTTCAAAATAAATGAGTGGAGTATGCTGAGGGGCTGCTACTGGTGTTTAAGATAAATGGATAAGTCTTGCCATAGAGCACCAGCGCTAGGGCTGCTCTGTACCCCAAGCTGGTCACTAGAGTCTCCAGTGTGTCAAGTGTTGGTCAACCTATAATGTGCCTTGATGCGCTCAGTCCAAGTAGAAGCCTATCACGGTGTGCAATGTCCCATCCTTCTTGGGAATGCACAACAGTGGCGTCACCTGCACCGCCGGCCTTGCCTCCCACCAACATGCATTCAAGTAACAGTTGGTCTTGTCCCACAGCTGGTCCTGCAACGCTTGTGGACAGTGAGGCAGATGATATTTATACCGCTTGCCATCATCAATGAGATTTATCTCATGATTGACATCCCTCCAGGGAGGCAACTCCTCCTTTGTCCCATTGACAATATTGGCATATTCCCTCTGCCACCGCTGGCACAGCAGCTCCACATCCACCCCTGGCCTCTTGCCTTTGTCAGCCGGTCAGTGTCTGTCCACCACTCCCCATGGGTGCCTGCAAAACCTGTCATTGAGCACCTGCAGGCACTCAGCGCTGCAATCTCCAATGTTCAGTCGCAGTAGCAGCCCCAGCGCTGACTGCGCCACCCCCTCGAACCTAATCTCCGAAGGTGCTGACACTTTATCCGGAGTAGCTAGGCGATACACCTCGCCTCTACTAGACCCCCTGTGTACATTGCAGACGCACATTGATGCCACCAGCTTGTTCCACTCTCGTGGCATCCGCAGGTCATAGGCCCATTGCACCTTGGGCACAACACAGGGCCGGTCCCACAGGGTGCACCCGGCACCTGCTACTGACGCCGCCTCCATGGCCCATTGCTGCTCCTCTTCCTCCATTACAAGGTCCTCTACTTTGACCTTCGATGTCATTGGTTGGCACTCTCTCGACGCTCACACCGTGCACCTCATCTCCACTCCAGCATCCCCATTCCTCACTGTCTCAGGCTGAGCCATTCGACCCGCCTGAAACTCCTCCTCAGTCATCATCAGGCATGGCAAATTCACTGGTAGACTGCTACAGGCTCAACTTCCTCTTTCATCTCCTCCACTGCCACCTTGCGTTGGCGACCATGGAGTCAGTTCTCGTCGCGACGCTTCTCGGTCGCCCTCTGTTGATGCAGGCGTCCATCCATGTCTTCCAAGACCACTTGCTCTGCCTTCAGTCGTTCACCATTAACGACTACCTCATCCTTGCTAAAGTCCAGTAGGACTCCATTCTTGCACATGAATGGCGTACCAATAATCATGTCATAGCAATCAAAGTGTGCTACATTGAGGTACTCTTTCATGGACACCCCTCCCATGGCCACCCTGGCCTTCGTCCCAAACTGGACTACTGACCTACTGCCCACTATCCCCAACTGGAGAGTTATGGGCTCTTCCAATTCGTTAACATGAATCTGGTGCACATGCGCAAACTGGGGTGTGATTCCTGACGTGGTACTTCCCGAGTCCCACAACATCCATGCAGGACTACCATTCACATTCACGTATGTCAACAGACATGCCTTCTCATCTCGCTTATACCTCGGGCGACTCAGCTTCATTAAGGTCTTATGCAGCGTTACTTGCCGCATTTGAACATGCTAGTCCCCTTCTGGACAATCATACTCATCCTCTGAGTAGTCCATGAGCGCCACCAAGTGTTCCAAGTTGCTATCGTGACTATAGTAATCATTGGCGTACACATCCACAGTCATCAACTCATCATCCTTCTCCACCGCGCTGATGACGCCCAAAGTTTGGTCAATAACAAATGTAACTAAAGTGTTACTGTACCAAGAGTGTGCGTTGGGCACGCTATAAGTGATATGAGGAGTCCCGGGCAGGTCCCAGAGAACGCGTCTGTGAAAAAGGGTAAAAGTCGGTAACGGGGTCGGCAAGTGTAAAGCGCTAAGGTAAAGCGCCTAGGAAAGAGCGGTAAGCGAACACGGCAAAGGTAAGCGGCAAGAGCACGGTAAGCTTAGCGAAGTCTAAGCGTCGATAATGCCTGCCGTAGTTGCAAGGCGCGAGTGTGTCGAGTGTTGGCGAGCGTCTGTAACTGCCGATGAGTTTGACGTTGCCGACTGTAGCGTAAATGAGCTCTTGAGCGTAAGGGAGACTGAGGAAAGGGGAGTAAACTGTGGTCTATTGTTCTCCTCCGTCCTATGTACAAGTCGGTAAGTACTTTTATACTACAATGAGTTCGCCGTCGCCAGTGGCTAATGACGCCAGAGTGCGGTAAACTGGAAAATTTCAAAGGGGTAGCTCCAACGGTTTCAGATCCCTACCGTCCATTCAAGAGCCTTAGCGACGCCAGGCAACAGATCGCGAAGCTAAACCATCACTCCATCACCCTTCTGTCCGTCAGAGCACCTAAGCAATGTCAGGCGCCAAATCGAGACGCTAAGCGGTGTCAGACGCCAAGGTCAAACGCCAAGCTGTCCGTCAGTTTTTGATAGATCATCAAGCTTCTCGCTAAGCGCTGTCGTCAGTGACTGATGCCATCTGTCAGTTGTCATTCTGTCTGCCGATCGGCGCTATCACTGATTGGATCTGCTTCTTGCCGTGCGCGGCCGTCAGAAATGGCTTAAAATAGGTAGAACGCGTGCGCTAAGTTCGGAACGAGTGCGGCAAGGTTTCCGGAGCCGGTGCCGAGCCTGCCGTTGATGCGCCTAACCTGTATGGGGTCCCATCATCTCCCCCCAACTGAAAAATTGACTGTCCTCAGTCACCAAATAAGGCTACCGTTATCGCTTTTGTGACAGGTGGTCCGTGCGTTCTTGAAATTTTGTTTATAGTCCTGGCGCGTGAATTTGGACTTTGTTTCTTCTCCCCATCTTTTTCTGGCGCTCAACAATAAAAATATGTCCTTCCGTATTCCAACTCCGCCCCCCGTCCCATCTCAAGCTGCTCAAGAAGCCGCATACGCCTACATCGCCAAGGCAAACCGTTTCATTCGGCATATCGAGGGCGTTGGCGCCGAGGCGTCTCAAAACTTGGTGGTTGGCGTGATGAAGTTGCTGGAGAGGTGGTATGAGGTGAGAGTCCTTGGCGTTGGGTGGGACCGCGAGATCGAGGTGCGGGAGTGGTGCCGCGCACGGTATGTCGACAATCGTGGTGCTGAGTGGTTAGCGCCCTTCTCCCGCTTTGTAAGTTGTTGTTTTTGCCTGGCATGTCGCTAAGCTGATTGCTCTCTAGGTGCCTCCCCCTGTCCCCACCATCGAAGATGAGCTGGAGGACATCCTTTCTGGCGCGTTGCCGATGACTGTAAGCGCATCGGCAACCGAGTGAGTATCTCCTGACCTTTCCTTCCCTAGCTATGGACTGAATTATCTCCTCGTAGCAAGCAAGAGGTATTGGAGCCTCTTGCTCGATTGCAAATCGAGCAAGAGCAGGAGGAGGCTGCCACTCCCCTCGTAGCAAGCAAGAGGTACTGGAGCCTCTTGCTCGATTGCAGATCGAGCAAGAGCAGGAGGAGGCTGCCGCTGCCGCTGCCGCGCACTCCTTGGCGGTGGCGAGGGCAGAGCTCGCCAAGGAGCAGAAGAAGGAGTCCGTTGCCGAGGGTTCCAGCAAGGGGTCTCGCGCCGGCAGTGTTCAGAGCCCCACACTGCCGGCAGGCACACAGGGTTCGCCTTCAAAGCCTGGAAAGGCTTTGAAGAAAAAGGTAAGTCTGCTGTCGTTGGCGCTTCTTCTTACCGGTGGTAACTGTCGCTAGTCTCGCAAGGGGAAGGGTCCTCAATACGAGGTACGCCGTCGTGACACTTTGCCGACCTTCTACTGACTCTCTCCCAGCTCCCTAGTCAGACTACTTTCGACGACAAGGAGTTGAAGGGTCTGCTCTTGCCGCGCCGGGAAGATGTAGTGATGGACGAGGGCATCGAGGGAGGAGTGGAGATTCCCGAGATGAAGAACAAGCGCACGGTTTCCCTGGCGACGCGCCAGGAGTTCAAAGATTCGCGTGGAGCGGTAAGTTGTCTTAGCCTTTTTGTATGATTTTTGTTCTCAAGCAAAGTAGTGTGACAAATGTTGGGCCGATAACGACCCAGAAAGTTGCTGGTTCCCCACTGGCGCCCAACCCTGTTACCGCTGCGGCACTCTCAAGCGTGCTTGCACAATCGACGGTGCCAAGAGTCGTGAGCGTGGCGGGGCGCCTGATGCCTTTGTCGAGAAGACCTTTTCCCGGGCGGTTTTGGTCAAGCGGGCTAGGGAGTTTGTCGAGGGGGAACGTAGGGAGGTTGCCGCTGGGAGAGCGGCGAAGATCAGCAAGTCCTCCTTGGCGCTGCCGACGCGCCAAGGAGATGAATCGGAATCGGTCGGACAGCGCGGCGCTGGCGAGCGCCAAGAAAAGCGCAAGGCCTCCTCCCCAAGCAAGGGCAAGGGTAAGGCCAAGCGCGTACGTATCGAGTCGCCCTCCCCCTCTCCAATTGCTGAGGACACGGAGATGAGGGAGCTTGGAGAAGCTCTTGCCGCCAGCCGCCTTCCTCCCGTTAGCGGTGAGGCTGGCCCCAGCCGCCTACTGTCCCCTCTCTCTTTGCCTGAAGACGCGCCACACGATGTTTCGACTGCTGGCGCCCCAGGAGATGAGGGTGACGTGGTAATGGGGGAGCCCGCTGGCGCACAGGAGTTGGCCGGGGAGGAGGAGAAAAGGGAAGGGTCGCCAAGCCGCGAGGAGGAAGAGGGCGGCAATGAGGATGCTGAGGGGGAGTTGGAGGAGACTTTGCGGGACGGTCCTGGCGAGTCCCAGGAGTTGCCGACGGTGGAGCCTGCCGCCCCCTGGGTAAGTGAAGGCGACTTGGCGACACAGCTCTGGACGAGCTCGAGTGGGCCCTCGTCGTGGACCCCCCAGCCTCAGCCACGAGTCACTGGCGACTCTTACGAGTGGCTGGGGGAGGACTTGGTGTATCCCGTGGTGGCCCTTTACCCGCCTCAGGTTATAGAGCGGCTGGGGGTTCGTGCGGCAAGCATGCGTGCGGTTTTGGGTCGCGAGCGCGAACGCGCTCGTCAACAGATCATGGCTTCGCGACTCAGGTACTCCAACTTGACCCGTAGCATGGAGACCCTGGAGGAATACCAAGCCGACTGCAACGAGGCGCTAGAGTGGCAAGTCCTCAATCAGGTCCAGGTTGGCGACCTTCTGCCATTCGACGACTCCTTGCCGCTTTCCGATCGTGAAGACTGACGGACCTTAGGGTAGATAGGCCGTCGTGTATTTAGTTTTTGTTTTGTACGCGTAAATATATTTCTTGCCGCCTTCTTGCCGAGTGGAAGGACAAGTCCCATAATTTGAGTTAGCGCAGCCGCAGAGAGCAAGGAAAGTATAGCAAAGAGAAAGCAAGCGGTAAGTATTCTGAGGTAGGTATTAGCAAGAGGAGTAGTAGGTGAGGGACTTAGACAAGTTTTGAGGAAAAGGGAAACGCTCAGTAAATCATCATAGCGAAAAACCCTTGGCGAGAGTTGCGCAAGGCGCTAAGCGTTGGCGATACGCTAGCGCTGCGACTTGACTATGTAAAGAAATGTCTGTTGAATATAGTATAATAAGTAACGGCAAGAAAGATAAGTAAAGTAAGTAATAGAAAAAGGAGCTTATCAATAATATTCTTTTCTAATCGTTTTCTTCTTCTTCAACTAAAGTCGGCAAGTCATCATCGTCCAATAGTTCGGTTTCCTCAAGTTCTCTTAACTTGGCGGTGTCGATATCTAGCGCTTCAAGCGGCAAGTCAATGTGTTCTCTGGCGAGATACGGCAATAGACGAAAGGCGGCAACAGGTCGATGTAGCACTGAACCATCTAGTTCACAGAGCACGTAAGCGCCTCCACGGTTACGGGAGATAACTACCAAAGGTCCAAGATAGCGCGGGCGCATTTTCTTGTTGTATGAGGTTTCAATTTTGGAGTTGCGCATAAGCACTAGCGCTCCTCTCGGAAAGTTGTAATTTTTGATAGTGGCGCTATGCTCGGTTTTGAATCGTAGGGCTGCTTGGCGACGGGCGCTAAAAACTACCTCGTGAAGTCGCTCCAAATCTTCTTTTCTTCGCTGGAGATCAATGGCTCGTCTGGTGATAAGGTCGGTAGTCGCTAAGATGCTGTTGGGTGCTGGCTGAAGATAGGTCGCTTCTATAATGTCGGCAGGGAGTAACGGATGGGTGCCAGTAGCCGCGTAATAGGGAGAGCAACCCATGCGCTTACGAATGGTAACCCTCTCTGACCAGAATACTGAATATGTTGCCTCACTCCAACGAGACTCGTCGCCATCGACTGCCTTAAAGAGCGCTTGCCGAACGTCAAAATGTGGTCTCTCTACCAGGCCATTGGCGCGTTTGTTGTAGCCAGATACTCGAATGTGGTGTATGTTGTATTTCTTGGCGAGGTAAGTTAGCGCTTTGATGATGGGCGCACCGTTATCCGTGACGATTTCTCTTAGCGCTCCCCAACGGCAAATGACGTCCTCAAATAGCCACTTGGCGACCGCGTCGGTATTTTCTCTTTGCAGCATGCGAAACTCAGGCCAGTGGATTAGCGAGCAACGACCTTGAATGATGTACTTGTAGCGACCAGACTTGGGCATATGCATAGTGTCGACGTAGATTTTGCTGAAAAGGGGAGCTGGCGTTGCCACGGTTGGCGGAATGAGCACTTGGCGTGTCTGTTGAATCTGGCAGAGGTGGCAAGTCCTGATGTACCAAGCGACGTCGGCACTAGCGTGTGGCCACCAGAATCGTTCTAACAGAGAGGCGCGGGTAGCGTACAGACCTCTATGGCCTAGCTCGTCATGCATGGCGCGCAGGACTCGTAAGCGACCTTCTGGCTTGATGATCAGCTTGTGAGCGCCATCTCGATTTCGTCGCCAAAGTCGGTTGTCGGTAAAGAAGAAGTGGGTAGCATATCGGATAAAGGTAGCGTATTGTTCGTCGGTAAGGTCTGGGGGTCGCTTAAGGTCTTGTATCCATTGCTCGACTACTAACAGGCGACTATCTTCCGCCTTTGCCTTGGCGGATCGGGGAACGGCATCGTAGGTCAGGTTTCTGCTGTCTTCTCTTAGCGACTGGGGTTCCTGTACGACTTTTACTGGAGGCAAGTCTTGTCCAAGGATGCTTGCCGTGTAGAATGTGAGGGGTGCGCTAAAGGTCTCGGGGCGGTAAGGGATAATGGGATGTAGAAATACGCTGGTAGGCTGTTGCCGTCGTAGTAGGGGGATTGGCTGTTGTATGAGGTGCACGAAACCATGTAGTCGGTCGATCCAATCCTCAAAATCGCTATCAGCCTGTGGGTCCACTGCCGGGTCGCCAGGCTGCCGTGGTCGCCTAGAAAGTCCATCTGGGCCGTGGAAAGGCTATCAGCCTGTGGGTCCACTGCCGGGTCGCCAGGCTGCCGTGGTCGCCTAGAAAGTCCATCTGGGCCGTGGAAAGAGCTCTTGACGTGTACCAGCTCAAAGTGAAACATGAGGATAGCGACTACCCACCGATTCATGCTAGCGGATGGCTGGATATCGGGATTCTGCAGCATGCCCTTGATGTACCTAGCGTCGACCTCAACAATAAGGTTCCGCACGCCAATCAAATACATCTTTAGCGACCGGAAGGCTTTGAAGAGTCCATAGAGCTCTAGCTTAGGCTGACTGTAGCGAGATTCTCGATCGTTTAGCGTAATAGACCCAAAGCAGTTGTAGCATCGCTGTTTCCGATTGTCGCTAAGGCACTGGCACAAAAAGTAGCCAACGGCAATGTACGAGGTATCCACCGCCAAGATAACAGGGTCGGCAGAGGTATAATCGATGGGGACTAGGGGTTTGGCGTCTTGTAGAGCTTTTACTAAGTCTCGTTGTGCGGTAACCTGGTCTGGCCCAAATTCGAAGGGCTCGTTGGCGCGGGTGAGTCGGTTAAGGGCGTGTGCGCGATGGGCAAAGTTTTTGACGAATATTCTAAGAACGCCAACGGTGCCAAGAAAGGCGCGAACTTCAGATAAGTCGCGGCAAGGACCCCAGCGCTCCAAGAGTGCTAAGCGAGACTCGTTGGGAACGCGACCGTCAGGAGTGCAGATGTGACCTAGTATTTTGAACCTAGGCGCGCAAAGAAGAAGTTTGTGACCGCTAAAGGTACCACCGCTATACTTCATACGTTGGAGAACTCGATTGAGCAGCTGGAAAAAGTCCCATAGCGCTAAGCGAATGTTGGAGTTGTTGGGATGGGTTGCCGGTAAGCCGTTTACGAGTCGCCAGTCTTTGGGGCCTTTGACGCCAACGTCGTCGATGAAGCTAAGGACGTTATGCGGTATCTCGGGTTGGAGGATGAAAGTGATGTCGTCGTGGAATATAGGGACTGAGTTTGTCCAGCCCATCGGTAAAGTGACTAGGCGCAAGGCGCCGAACGGAGTTTGAAATGTAGTGAGGTCGCGGGAAGAAGGGTGGATTAAGCGTTCATCGTAGCCAACGTAGAGGTCAAGGGTGGCGCCACAAATGCGCCCGGCAAAGGACTCGGCAAAGTGATCAGGGAAAGGCGGTACGCCAGAGTGTCGTATGGTAACTCTATTCAGCGGCTCAAGACTGTGAACTATGCGTAGATTGCCGTTCTTTTTGAGGACACAGAACCAACGGGAGCGGTAAGAACTGTTTGAGGGCTCGTAGACGCCAGCCTGTATCTTGGTCCTAATAATCTGGCAGACCTCGGCTTCGATCCCAGGCGGTAACGGTCGGTTGTGCTCAGTCCACGGCACGTGAGGAATAGTCGGGATTACAACAGGCGGGAAGAAATCTGTACGTAGGCTGCCGCGTTCGGAGTCCTCCCAAGCGAAGGCTTTGTCTTGCTTAGCGACAAGATCGGTAAGGACGTTTAACTCATCTTTGGTCAAAAATCCTGTGTCGTGCTCCTTGGCGAACTGCTGCTGGCGTTCCTCGGTAAAACGTCCTGTGGGCTGAAAGGGTGGCGGATTCGGTGATAAGGCTGGCATGTCGGCAAGAGGGTCGCCAATGATCTGGCGCTCGATTCTAAACGTCTCGGGAGAGTGCGTAGCGATGGGCTTTGTTTTAAGCGCAACTGGCTTATATTTCTTTTTAACTTGAACCCCTTTCCTTTTGGGAGCGTTAGCTTGGTTATATACAGAGGTGGAAAGGGGAACTGTAGCCTGAGGAGCGGCAAGTCCAAGAACGGCAGGAGACGAGGCTCCGGGAAGAGTAGTGAGATAGGTGTCGGTAGACGCAATATTCTGAAATGACTCGGAAGCGGTAAGATATAAGTAGGCAAGAGAGGAGTCGGTAATATTTTGATTTTTCTGGGAAGGCTCTGCGTCGGTAGTGGGTAATGTAGTTAAAATATCTTCGTCAAGAAAAGCAGTAGACAAAACAGTTACAAGACCAGTTGAATGGTCAAATTCCAGCGTTAGCGCCACATCTCCGTGATCGTCGCCAATCACCTCCTCAATGGTCTGTGAAAACACCAGTGGGGAGGCTCGTTGGCGTGTTGGTCGGTAAACTCCGGGGGCTTAGCGCGGGCGCCTTTTCGTTGTCCCCTAGGGAACGTTGGCACCGTTCGTCGGATTCCGGAATTGGGGTCGCTAATTGTGAGGGTCGTTTCCTCGTCGGTAACTGTCTTGACGACTGATCGCGCCAAGACGTCGAAGGGTCTGCCAAGTAGTAGGTCGTAAGCTGGTGAACGTAAGATGTGTATCTGAAGATAAAAAGTGATGTCGCCAAGGGTGCACGGCACATTCTTGGCGAGGCCTAGAGATCTGTCCACCGTACTGTTAGCGCTCTGCATGTTTAGTATAACGGTAGGGTCGTAAATAAGGCCTAGATCGTTAGCGACTTCTGCTGCCATAGAAATAATCTGAGACCCGCTATCCACGATTGCCTCTACCTCGTGCTTGTTGTCTACAGTTAGCGCTACCGAGCGGATAGCGTGCGATTCTTGAGCGACGGTTAGAATTGCTGGGTCCTCTCCATGGTCTACCGACCTAAGGTAGGTCTCCACTGGATCCACAGAGGTAGCGTTAGCGATAGGGTCGGCAGGAGTATCTTCAGTGTCTAGAGAGTCGATAGTAACAGAAAAACCAGGGAGCGCGTCGTCGAGATCCTCGACCTCGGCAACGGCTGTCGCCAAGGGTCGTCGGGGAGTGACTGCCGTCTTGACTTGGTTGCGGACGTCGGGAGCAATACTACAAAGTTCTTCTACTGACAAGGTGACGTGGGTTTTCATGATACGGTTAAAGACGTGGTTAGATTTCTCGATGTCAAATATTGGCGCGGTTGGTCGGTAGCCACCCTCAGGACGTTTCTCGGGAGCGGCAAAGTTTCGTTGTGCGGGAGCATGATAATTGGCGCGGTTGGTCGGTAGCCACCCTCAGGACGTTTCTCGGGAGCGGCAAAGTTTCGTTGTGCGGGAGCATGATAACGGTCGGGAATCCCTGAGTAGGGATGTAGAGGCGGCAAAGGTGGTTCGGGAGCGGTAGCGGACGACGGTGGTTCTGAAGCAGGAGCAGGGGCAGTGGCAGGAGGTGCGGCAGGAGCAGGTGTCGGTAACTTGCTAGCGGGAGGCATCGGCTTGTATCCTTTAAGAGGTTGTTTAGGCTGCTTAACTTCAACCCCATCAAAGACCTGGTTCTTTAGCGAATCTAATTCCTGCTGCAGCTTGGCGATACGCTCTTCCCGCGAGAAAGTAGGGTGGTCGCCAACGCTGTCAAAGTGTAAGACCTCGTGAATCATCTGCTGTTGGGTCGCCTGTTCAGGGTCGGGGTTGGCGTTGCCAGATAGCGTGCCGGTAACGATTTGTCCTGGGTTGCGCCTATGCCACTCATCAACTCGCTCCTGGAAGGACTTCTTGTCGGGGTAGTTGGGGATGGTGGCGCCAGTGGTAAGAACTATCTTGCCGTCGATAGCCCTTCGAATTCTACCTTGGCGAACGTAATTCTCGAGGGTAGCGCTGATGAGCCTGCATCGTGGCTGGCTACAGATCGCACCAATACCCACACCTCATATAGGCCCACTAGTACCACCAGAATGATGAGCCTGCATCGTGGCTGGCTACAGATCGCACCAATACCCACACCTCATATAGGCCCACTAGTACCACCAGAAGCGCCACGCTCTAGCGCTTCCAGCGCTATTTTTCTCATATTTTTACACTAATAACTCGCAGCTACAGACTCCAATTACTCTCAGACCACTTTTTATAGCACCACTTATTCTTCGCACCACTATTGACACCTCGCCGCACCTTGCCACTTGCACTCCGAGGCTACACATTTACACAGACACTTGGCATCAGTCAATCCGGCATAATGCTCTTAGCCAGTGGCAGCGCTTACAAAGGGAAATGATGAAGTATTTCCGTGACAGCATCATTATAGACCTTTTTACTATACAATTCAATTCACCACATTTACTTACATTTTTATCAGTTCACCACCCTCTAGCGGCGCTTAACCTCTTAGCGTCGGCTAACTTTCTTTACTATAAATACCTACTTTTTGTTAGTAGTACAGGGAATCAATTTGGCAGTAGGGATCGTATCCCAACATTTTGGTCTCCATACGCAACAGACTACCTCTTGTTGACCGTGTCAAGCAAGGGGACTCTGCTCTAGTTTTCTATATCTCTCTCTCTCTAGCGCCTTGCAACTACGGCTTGGCTTTCGTGCTTAGATCCGCTAAGCAATCTCATCCTTTTATTATCACGTTCTAGGTGCTAACACTTAGCGCCTCTTAGCGACCCTTTCCCGCACCTCTTAGCGCCTTCCTTAGCGACTTTCCCACGCTCTTAGCGCTCCCCCTTAGCGACTTTTAGCGCACTGTAGCCACGTTTTGGAGCCATACGCAAGTGCCTCCAATTACCCACTTTCCTTGCCACCAACCTCTTGCCTACCGTGTGTTCTCTGGGACCTGTCCGGGACTCTCTCACACACTTAGCACGCCCAAAGCTATATCGGCTAAGTAGCTGCACTAGTGATAGTCCACGCAGCGCCCAGCTCGATTTGGGCGTCATCATATTGGAGCCCACCGCGAGGGTATCTTAGGACAGATTTCGCCAGAAACCCACCTCTAGAGTAGCTAGCTGCTAGCGCAGTTGGCAACCTTACCACAGTTTCCTGGTGCCTTGCTGCACCCCCTTTACAACATTTTTGATATACGCTTGCCACTTGCCGTGGCTACTACTTGCCGATTATCCCCATGCGTACTCTTGCTACTCCTACTATGAGCCAAGCACCGCTCCTTTATATGCCCAGTCGGAATCACTTTGCCGCACCCAAATGGGATGAAGCCAACCCACGCGAGTTACCCCAGTACTTCCAAGAACTAGAGCACCTTTTCCGTGATTGTGGTGTTACCGACAATGTCCAAATGAAGAATTACGCTATCCGTTATGTCTCCTACAACACCGCAGAATGTTGGACAGGTTTACCGGAATTTGCCACCTTAGCACCTGCGTCTAGCGCTTCTCCAGACCCCTTAGCACCTGGCCAATCTAGCTACCAAGATTGGAAGACAGCAGTAATCAATTTATATCCTGGCGCAGAAGAATCCACCCGTTATAGGCTTAGCGACCTCCAGCAGCTAGTACAGGACACCTTTGCCACTGGCCTGCACACTCTCAGCACATTCTCTACCTATTACCGTGACTTCCAACGCATTTCTAAATGGCTCCGACAACATGGCAAACTATATATAAATGAAGAACGTCGCTTATTTCAGCAGGGTATTCCAACCTCCTTTTGGACAAAAATAGCACGTCGCCTAGAGATTCTCCTACCGATGGACCATCCCAATGAGCTCTATGACATTGATCAGGTCTTTAAAGCAGGCAAATGGGTACTCACTGGTACCGCTACTAGTGCCAGCACTCTCAGTCCCCTTAGCGTCTCCAGCATCTCCAGCACCTTCGATCCTCTTAGCACCTCCAGCTCTTTTAGCACTCATTCTGGAGGTTTTCCTAGCACTCCCACAGTAACCCAAGCGCTAAATGTTAGCGCTTCCGATGACTATAAAGACCTAGAAACTCAGGTCAATGCTGCCGTCGCCACTGCTATGTTGCCAATTGAAAATTGGCTTGCTGCTACATTAGCAAATAGCCAGCTCCAGGACTCACCATCAGAAGCATATATAGAGGAGATTTACTATTTTGGACCTGATCAGGACGCCAAGGAACCCCCTCAGCAGGAGTTTATAGGACTATCACGCCAGGAACGTATTGCTCAGATTGAACACGAACTTGCAATATTACGAGGAGAAATTGCCACACCAGAAACTACTCCAATCCTTAGCACCCCCTCGCCAATGTCTAGCGCCACTCTTAGCACCTCCAGCACCAGCTTTAGCACTAAATCTAGGGCACCAGTAGCGACGCAATCCATGGTTTCTCAATCCAAGTCTCAGAGCACCTCCAACGTTAACTTAGCCATTGTCAACACTTCCATTGCTGTACCTCTTAGCGCATTGTCTAGCGCTCCTCCAGCACTGCCTAGCGCCTCTCCAGAACCTCCTAGCGCCTCTCTTGACACTCCTGTGAAAGCTCAATCTGAAGTTCCCGACGTTACCACCAATCTTGCTGTCATTGAGGACAGCTCTAGTGTTCCTCTTAGCGCACCTTTTAAATCTAGCTGTTTGCCCCCTAGCGCTCCACCAGGCCTTAGCGCACCACCTAGCACCTCCTCAGCATTCCCTAGCGCCTCTCCAGAACCCCTTAGCACCTTCTATGAAGACTCAGTTCTTGTTAACGCAAACTCTAGCACCATGACATTAGCGCCACCTATCTTGCCACCATGCAATCACCTGCCTACTAGCTACCTCCAGCCCATAGTGCCAGCTCTTAGCGCTCCTCAGAGGCAGTTCGGGACAAATTCCTTGGCGACATTTCGAGTTTTTGAGCTAGAAGCTCCTCAACAAGTGACGGATCATATTATGACAACACGAGTTACAGCAACAATTAAAGAACTCTGCGGTATAGCTCCCAGCTCAAGCGCACCAACAGGCACTGTCTTAGCACCTTCTGATGATACAGGCGCTACCATTAGCGCTCCCTTTAGCGCTTTCAGCTTGGGCAATAATCACTACTACTACGACCTCTCTGAACTTGCATTTACTGGCGACGTTTTTACGTGTTTCCTCAATAGTACCTCTACCACACCTTGCAGCGCTACTCTTAGCGCCCATATAGCCTCCAAAGGACCACTAGGAACCCCAAATAAGGCGCTAACACCAGCGCTTGCCGACATTATTTCAGAAAATGGATGAAAGTACTAAAACATCAATATTTTGCTAAGTCATCTTTCTTGAGTCATCTTTTTATTAGCTTTCTTACTATACGTTCATAGACAATCTTTGCCACTACCTATACTGAATTTTGTTGCCAAGATCACTACAAGTTTGCTACATACTTGACCCTTGAGTTATCTTTCATTTTTGCATGCATTGTTATACTTTTTGTTTATTCTTGATCTTTTTCGTATTTTAGCTCTGAGTTTCTAACGTTTTTAGCACCACTATACCTTGCCGACATCGCCAGCTTCTAGCGCACCTTAGCACCTACATTCCCCTTCTTGCCGACTACTTGTTCAATTGCTGACTTTCAGACTAGCGACCCTTGGAAAAAGTGACTGAGGACAGTCAGCATTTTAGTTGGGGGGAGATGATGAGCCTGCATCGTGGCTGGCTACAGATCGCACCAATACCCACACCTCATATAGGCCCACTAGTACCACCAGAAGCGCCACGCTCTAGCGCTTCCAGCGCTATTTTTCTCATATTTTTACACTAATAACTCGCAGCTACAGACTCCAATTACTCTCAGACCACTTTTTATAGCACCACTTATTCTTCGCACCACTATTGACACCTTGCCGCACCTTGCCACTTGCACTCCGAGGCTACACATTTACACAGACACTTGGCATCAGTCAATCCGGCATAATGCTCTTAGCCAGT
The DNA here is from genome assembly GCA_027475525.1 of Macrolepiota albuminosa. NCBI lineage: Eukaryota > Fungi > Basidiomycota > Agaricomycetes > Agaricales > Agaricaceae > Macrolepiota > Macrolepiota albuminosa. The sequence goes on along the minus strand of JAMWFC010000031.1, from coordinate 379,589 downwards.
GGCAGCGCTTACAAAGGGAAATGATGAAGTATTTCCGTGACAGCATCATTATAGACCTTTTTACTATACAATTCAATTCACCACATTTACTTACATTTTTATCAGTTCACCACCCTCTAGCGGCGCTTAACCTCTTAGCGTCGGCTAACTTTCTTTACTATAAATACCTACTTTTTGTTAGTAGTACAGGGAATCAATTTGGCAGTAGGGATCGTATCCCAACATTTTGGTCTCCATACGCAACAGACTACCTCTTGTTGACCGTGTCAAGCAAGGGGACTCTGCTCTAGTTTTCTATATCTCTCTCTCTCTAGCGCCTTGCAACTACGGCTTGGCTTTCGTGCTTAGATCCGCTAAGCAATCTCATCCTTTTATTATCACGTTCTAGGTGCTAACACTTAGCGCCTCTTAGCGACCCTTTCCCGCACCTCTTAGCGCCTTCCTTAGCGACTTTCCCACGCTCTTAGCGCTCCCCCTTAGCGACTTTTAGCGCACTGTAGCCACGTTTTGGAGCCATACGCAAGTGCCTCCAATTACCCACTTTCCTTGCCACCAACCTCTTGCCTACCGTGTGTTCTCTGGGACCTGTCCGGGACTCTCTCACACACTTAGCACGCCCAAAGCTATATCGGCTAAGTAGCTGCACTAGTGATAGTCCACGCAGCGCCCAGCTCGATTTGGGCGTCATCAGCGCAGCGTCCTCTAGTCATAGTATGGCCAATTTCCCCACAGAAGTGGCAAGGGCCAGGTGCGGGTACGTTGGTGGGTCGGTTAGCCGTGAGGTTGGTCGTGATCATAGTTTCGATACGTGTCATAGCGGAAGCGACAGCGGCGGTAATGGCAGCATTGAGCTCCTCCTTCTTAACGAAGTCGGCAACAGGAGGCGGGATGGGAATGATACCGTTAGTTCGCTCAGGTGGTGGGCTCGTCCTAGCGCGCTGCAGTCCAACGCCAGTGTCCGTTCCCTTGAGAACCCATTTACCGGCTTCAAAGACGTCGGCAACGTTATAGGGCTCATCAGGGTGATGGGCCTGATGAACTATCTCTAGGCGACGAGCAATACGAGTCCACAGTGACGTCGGGATGCCTTGCTGAAATAGGCGACGTTCCTCGTTAATGTAGAGCTTGCCGTTCTGCAGAAGCCACCTAGCGATTTTCTGGAACTCGCGGTAATACGTGGAAAATGCGCCAAGCGACGATGTGCCACTGTCGAAAGATTCCTGAACTAGTTTCTGGAGCTCGTTTACCGTGTATCGGGTAGCCTCCTCTGCGCCAGGGTACAACTGGATCACTGCCGTCTTCCAGTCCTCATACGAAGCGCCTTGGGCTGGAACTGGCAGTGCGGCAGGGACAAAGGCAGCAAACTCGGTAAGACCTGTCCACGTTTCTGCCGTGTCATATGATACGTATCTTGCCGCGTACTCCTTCATCTGCGTGTGGTCGGTAATGTTACAATCTCTGAATAGATACTCCAACTCCTTGAAATACTGGGAGAGCTCCCGTGGCTTGGACTCGTCCCATTTCGGTGCCGAGAAGTGGTTGCGTGGCGGCATGCGCTGGACTTGTTGTTCCATGGCGACTGTGTTGGCGAGTTCGGTTAGCGGTAGTGGGGAAGGAGTTCTAGAAATTGGCGACGGGGTAAGAGAAATGAGTTGTGAAAGGGGCGTTAGCGGAGTAATGGGGGTGATTGGTTGCGGTACGGTAAAGGGCGACGCTAAGGGGTCGTCGGCACTATAATCGAGGGAGTGCGGGAAGAGATCAGGAAAAGCGTCTACAGTGGCGTTCTGTAGTTCCTGGGCTAGAGAGAGACCCAGTAAGGCACCAGGTGGTTGTGGGGTTGATGGGTGGGAAGGAGCTATGCCTTCTGCCGACTGGTCTAGCAGGCGGCGCCTACGCTGGAGACGGGTTTCTGGCGGAATTCTGCCCTAGAGATCCCTCGCGGTGGGCTCCAATTTGATGACGCCCAAAGTTTGGTCAATAACAAATGTAACTAAAGTGTTACCGTACCAAGAGTGTGCGTTGGGCGCGCTATAAGTGATATGAGGAGTCCTGGGCAGGTCCCAGAGAACGCGTCTGTGAAAAAGGGTAAAAGTCGGTAACGGGGTCGGCAAGTGTAAAGCGCTAAGGTAAAGCGCCTAGGAAAGAGCGGTAAGCGAACACGGCAAAGGTAAGCGGCAAGAGCACGGTAAGCTTAGCGAAGTCTAAGCGTCGATAATGCCTGCCGTAGTTGCAAGGCGCGAGTGTGTCGAGTGTTGGCGAGCGTCTGTAACTGCCGATGAGTTTGACGTTGCCGACTGTAGCGTAAATGAGCTCTTGAGCGTAAGGGAGACTGAGGAAAGGGGAGTAAACTGTGGTCTATTGTTCTCCTCCGTCCTATGTACAAGTCGGTAAGTACTTTTATACTACAATGAGTTCGCCGTCGCCAGTGGCTAATGACGCCAGAGTGCGGTAAACTGGAAAATTTCAAAGGGGTAGCTCCAACGGTTTCAGATCCCTACCGTCCATTCAAGAGCCTTAGCGACGCCAGGCAACAGATCGCGAAGCTAAACCATCACTCCATCACCCTTCTGTCCGTCAGAGCACCTAAGCGATGTCAGGCGCCAAATCGAGACGCTAAGCGGTGTCAGACGCCAAGGTCAAACGCCAAGCTGTCCGTCAGTTTTTGATAGATCATCAAGCTTCTCGCTAAGCGCTGTCGTCAGTGACTGATGCCATCTGTCAGTTGTCATTCTGTCTGCCGATCGGCGCTATCACTGATTGGATCTGCTTCTTGCCGTGCGCGGCCGTCAGAAATGGCTTAAAATAGGTAGAACGCGTGCGCTAAGTTCGGAACGAGTGCGGCAAGGTTTCCGGAGCCGGTGCCGAGCCTGCCGTTGATGCGCCTAACCTGTATGGGGTCCCATCAGCGCATTCATCATCACTCGCTTCACTGTCAGCCAATTTGGTGACCAAGTCCCCTCCCAGCCCGCTGCTGGCCTCACTCATCTCCTCATCACCACCATCCACCATATGGGCAGCTCAAAGCTGCATACTGTCCCATGGCCTATACTGAGGACACTTTGGAGAATTCGCAAAATGATTGCACGCTCCACAGTTGAAGCATCACTAGACCCCAGGTGTTCTCGCCTTATTCACGATCTTCAGTCCTGCCCTCAGGCCTCCACCCTCGTCTTTATGCAGCTGGCCCTGGCCCTGCACGTTTCCCTCATTCTTGGCCCGATCTTCTTGTGGCTTCTCATCTCCACCTCCCTGTTGGGCAGCCCTATTCCCCTTTCTATCATCATGAACCACAATCTGCGGGATGCTACCCAACACCAGGTCAGCTCGCTGCATCACAAATGTGCCAATTTTATCAGCTGTCTGCTGAAGTGTCTGCCGCCTCATCGTCCGCTGCTCATAGTGCGTTGCCGTCTTCAGCGACTGCTCGTATCATACAGCATACACCAAAAATTCATCCACAGTATTGATCTCCAGAGACAAATTATCATTGTGGATCAGTGACCTCCTCATCTCCGAGGGCAATCTGTCCAGGAACGCCTCACGTATAGTATACTCATTTGAGTAGACAGCCAAATTCTGAGTGTGCTCCTGAAGCACATCATAAAATCCTTGCACGCCTGTCTTCTCACTATACTGTGCCTTCCAAAAGGCCTCACGCGCATTCTGCATAGTCAACAATGGGCTTACAAACTGATTCTACAGTCCAATGAGGACGTCCTTAAACATCCACTCCTGGACCGTTCGATTCATATGCAGAATATGGTGGCGATACCACGCCTTTGCCTCTCCTTCCAAAAACTCCTGCAAAACAAACACTCGCTTGTGATCCATATCATCTCCCCCATAGCGGCACGCCGCCAGATGATAGCACACGTCAATGGCCCAGTCCTTGAGCTGCGAGAACCGGTAACCCCCAGTATAAGACCGTATAGTCTTTGCCTCTGCTTTACAGGGCTTAACCCCATCAGGAAAATTGAAACATGCTCCCAGTGCATCATCCACCAGGCAGATCAACCAATTGTGCATGTTCTCCCTATGTGCCCTAGCCGCCTCATTCATCCCAGGCGTATTCTCTCATGCCTCAGGCACAGCAGATTGCACTGCCTTGCTCCCCTGCTGTCGCCCACTGGCTGCCTGCTGGCTGGTCGACTCGCAACTCTCACCTCTGACCTCTCTGTGCATGGTGCTATTGTGCCTTGGGCCACCCATGGCCCATTGCCCTTGCACATACTGCTGACGCATGTTATCCACAGGCGTCACGCCATTAGCACCTTCAAACACAATGCCTTGATCATCTACCCGTGACCCCCCCTGAACTCAGAGGTCCTGGTTCCTCATTCTCTGGAAGTTGACTCGCTCAGCCATAGTATCAGCCATTGCCACCCACTGGTTCTGCTGCGGCTCCACTGGCCTCACTGGCCTCAGCTGCTCCACCTGCACCTGCGGTGACTCTGCTTCTTCCCCAGAGTCTGAGACTCCTTCACTCTATACTGGGTGGTATTCTGCCCCTGTCTCACTTCTCACACCTCCTGCTACATCCTGTGTCAATGTTTTGACTGTTGACTCCCCCTCATTATCCATCCCTGTTGAGTATCTCTGCCTGCTGGCAGCAGCACACCGCTGAACAAAGTCTTCCTGAGACTCGTTAGCCTTCTTGGGCACCTCTAGCAGTTCCATCGCCTCCTCTATTGCTGGGGTACAATTGAACCACAGGGAGTCATATCCCACTGAGCTCGTCAGTGTAGCAGTAGACGCCGTACTACTCCTCATCCTCTTGCACTCAAAGTACTGCTGCAACTCAAGCTCAAAGATTTGAGCAAACAGCTCGACATACCCTTCTGACTCTTTAGGGGGCACTGCCTGCTGGCAGCGCCTCATCATCTGGATGTGCTTTACCACATACAGCTGCAGGTGTGCTTGCATCGTTTTCTTTGTCACCTGCAGATACTTCGCAAGTACAATCTTCAGTTGCACTCTGAGCGTGGACAACACCCTGTCCTGCTCCTCCTCATCTGAGGACGCATTCTCCACGTATGCTCAGCAACCTACACCGTCCCCTTCCTGTTCAGCCTTCACCTGCAATGTAGCTACATCGCCCTCCCCATCGGGCTCACCTTTGACCATGGTGCATACCTCATGATGCAACACAGACCTTGCTCGCACTACAGATGCCCCATAGCGTGCTCCTGACCTTGTATGTGGGGGCATTTTCCTACCTTCGCCCCCTACTTGCTCTGCCTTGGCCAGACGAAATGGCGAGCTTTCCACTGTTCCGGTGCCTAGGCGTACCTCCTCAGACTGCAGCGCCCCCAACACCTGGTCCTTGGGCCCCGCTGCCCAAAAGGATACTGTCTGCTTCTGCTCGGGTCCAGCTGGACCCGCCTTGGCCCCAGTTGACATGGCTACTGGAATGCTGCCTCCAGGGGCCAGGGTCAGAATCCCCTTCATCCGCTTCACAGATAGGCCCCCTGGCATTCCAAACCCTTCACTAGTGACCGAGGTTGAGGGCTCTCGCCCCTTGTCATGCTTGGATGGAGGTAAGTATGTTGACGACTTTGTTGTTGTTTCCCCATGCTGTCCACTGTCCAGACTGGACACGTCAGGTGCTTTATCTCCACGAGGATCGACCATGTTGGACCGAGTATTCTTGACAGAAAAATTTTTTAGAGTGGCTGTATAAGAAGCAGAGAAGCTGATAAAGTTCAACAAGTTTGACGGAGTGCCAATAGCTGATAGCTGAGAACCAGGAGATTCAAAAAAATGTAACGTAGTTACAATAGTGGAAATTCTAAGTCCTTAGTCACACAAGTGAATCAGACTAGCCTCTCGATTTCAGCTATGTAACACAAGAAAAAGAACTAAAGTCCAAATAACTATAAACACTAGTATAAATGCAACGTTACGTCGCATAATAAGAAGATAGGTATCATAATGTAAGTTTGGGCCGTTACAGCATATGAGCAATTCAAGATCATAACAACTAATGCATTTACCTCAGTCAATTCTTATACATCAACTCCATACTCAAACAATTTAACATGGACATGTCTACTCTGGTATCAATACTCATTTCAACAAATCATAATTTATCTTTGGCACAATCTCCTGATAATTTCAAGAAAATTAATAAATATATTCAATACACAAATGGAATTGATTATCTCTCACTAGTCAGATCACTTCTGTATGCCACTCAGACATGTCCTGACATACAGTATGCAGTGAACCTAATAGCTCAATTTGCTGGAAATCTGAGACCTCTCATCTGGCCACCTGTAAAAGAATCCTACAATATCTAAAGAGAACCAAGGATTTTGTGTTAAAACTAAGTGGTCTTAATATTAAAGAAATAAAGTTAGTAGGATGGAGCAATGTCAACTGGGCACAAGACACATACATGTCAGGTTCCGCTAATAACAGGGGCTTCCAGAGACAAGCAGGTCCTTACAAGGTGGACTCAAAGTCTACAGAATGTCTCCAGGCAATGGGAGGCAGGTTCCAGAGTTTTGGGTGAGGCATGAGGATGCTCTGGAGAGTACATGGGGTGCCAGAGTTTGAGGATATGGTGGAGTAGGATCCCAGGCTAAGTCTGGAATATGGCAAAGGGGGAAGCAGAGCCAGTTAGGGCAAAGAGGCAATAGAGGAGTGATCAGAGAAAGAGACTAAGACTGGGAGACTGAGACTGAGACTGGGAGATGAAGAGAAGATCAAAGTGAGACTTAGTATACCAGGAAACTTGAAAGAGTAACAAAATAGATTGAGCAAGTAATACGAGATAGACAAGAGAGTATAGAGGCAGGAGTTATAGCAATATCAGACTACTGTAATAGATTGCTGGCTACCAGCTATATACCTTTGGCGGCTAAGGTCTGGGGTGTTTGGGTTAGCTCTGGGGCTAGGCTCCATGTGGTTAGTCCCAAGCAGTGTATTGTCTGAGTGCAAGTCCTTTATGGTGTATTGTCCAGATATGGGTGTGGCACCAGGGAAATCAGTCAGGGCCCATTGGTTGGTGTAGGGCTGAATGCTGGGGGTGATCAGTGGGGCCCAGAGCTTGTGGGCAGGTGCTGGTACCAGTTGCTTGATTGGATAATGAGGGCAGGGTGTCAGGGTTCATGTGGTATGCCAGGTCGTGGCATGTCAGGGCTTGCATGGTGTGCCAGGGTAACAGGTTGTGACAGTACAAGTGAAAATTTATCAGTGGTTGGAAATTTGATATTAATGGAAGCTCTGTCTCTTGGTCATCCAAGAAACAACCAGTTGTTGCCACTTCCACTGTCGAGGCTGAATACATAGCTTCTTCAAATGCCACACATGAAGCCATATGGCTTAGAACTCTGTCAAAGGAACTCAATTTCCCACAAACATTGGCTGCAATCATACATTTCTGACAGCTCAGGGAGCATGGCACTATCTCAGAATCCAGTATTACATACCTGTGCAAAACACATCGATATTCGGTATCACTTTATCAGGGAACAAATCAAACATCAAAATATCAAACTTGAATTTGTATCCACACATGAGATGATGGCAGATATATTTACTAAGGCACTGCCTCGAGAAAGGTTCATAAAGTTCCGAGAGAAGTTAGGAATTTATCCTCATGAGTGGGAGTGTCAAAGAAAGCCAATAAACGCCGATTTCTCTCGGATGATATCATAATTCATCATTTCGTACGTACTTATTCTATGATCTCATTTTATTCATAAATGAAGTCACAATGACTTCATGTTTTCGTCATACATGCATTATACTTACTTTACAACAGTATACATTCTAAAATTACCACTAAGTTCGAGACATCTTTTATTCTCGAACTTAGGTGCGATAATACCTATAAATTACTCATATCTAGTGACATCTTTTATTCTCGAACTTAGCTTATATTATAGTTGATTGTTCCAATATCAATATATTCTATTCTATCCTGCGATATGCTGCGACACATTACGCACTTTACAAATTACTTACGAGATAACTGTACCCGATAGATTGAACTAAATACTTGTTCATAGGTACAGTTTGAATATACTGGATTATACCGGACTGAGAGATTGAACTAAATGCTTGTTCATAGGTCTGAATTCTAATACACCGTACCCCTCAAACCCTTCGACAAGAACCTTCACGTCCTGATAAATCCGCCTTTATCATGTCTGCACACTTTTCCGCAATCATCACCGCCGATGCCTGGAGATGAGCAGAAATCATTATAGGAATGATACTGCAGTCCGCAATCCGCAGGTTGGAGAACCCGTGGACTCGCAACTCATTGTCTACAACTCCAGGAAGGGAATCATTCTCCGGTGCCATGCGGCACGTAGAGCTGTAATGATAGTTGGTCCTGGTGAATTTTCGAACAAACGCGTCCAAATCAGCATCTGACTCGCTGTTAGGCATGTACAGGTCTGTCATGTTCTTCACGCCATACTCGCGCATTTTTTCCCCGATCCTTTTGGCCAATTTGATACCCTTACGCATCACCAAGTAGTCAGCTGGGTCCCTGAGGTAGGCAAGATCGCATGCAGGTCGCTCAAGAGGGTCCTCAGAAGCGAGGGAAACTGAGCCACGAGAGCTCGGGCGCATTAGAACGACCATAATCGACAAAACCCCTTCTTTGTGAGGGATTGGAGGCTCAGTGATATTGAAATGGATGGGCTTAATTTCAAGGTCGGGGAGTCCTGCAGGGTCGGTTGAATTGGAAGGGATTACATGACCCAAATCGTCTATTTGGGCTGAGTTCACAAGGATTGAGAGCTGTGCTACAGGAGCTAAAAAGAGACCTTCACCAAAGGCGATATAGCGGAATAACTCAAAGATGGCCCTCCAAGGACTCTTTTGGATGATGTGGAGAGACTCAGCCGTGGGAACATTATACATGATTCCTGTCGCCATATGATCTTGCTGAAATAGAGTCCTTCTATTAGCAATTTCAAGGGAACATGACAAGGACACATACCAAACTTTCACCGACTCCGGCCAGCTCTCTTTTGAGAGGTTGCTTCACTTTGCCTCGTGGACCTATGCCACTAAATGAATGTAGTGATTCATACAAAATTGACTTTCAAGCAGCACGCTCACCTAAGGAGCAAGATCTGAGGAGTAGCGATAGCGCCGGCGCACAAGATCACCTCGCGTCGAGCTTTGGCGTAATATATTTTTTGTCCTCCAGTGGCCGCCAAAAAACTGACTCCTTTGACAGATGAATGGTTTGCACCCACTTCAACGTCTAACGCTGTCACCGCTGCCCCTGCACAGATGTGCAGATGAGATTTACGTTCTAAGGCAACTTGTGGAGGCAGGAATGCATGGAAGGTCGAGTTACGATGACCGTCAAGGTCAATCGTACAATCCAACTTTCCGCAGACATTAAAGGGGATGTCTGGTTCGTTGATATCCTGCGCATATGGCAGGCCGAGTGAAACACAGGCTTCTGCGCATCTAAAGGCGAGTTTAATTATTGCCATATTGGAGAATATGGCTGTAATACCTCTGTGCAAGGGAGAACTGGAGATCGCCCATATTACGTACGATCCATTCTCCTATAAACAAAAGATCAACGACTGAACAATCAGCAGAAGTCTCAGAAGTATTCACCCTCTGTACCGTGATGTTTGCGTCCAGAATTGCTGGCGAACTTCTCGGATTTAATGAAGTAACCTTGAATTTCGCTATAACTCCATCCCTTGCATCCATTGGCACTCCATAGATCATAATCTTGGGGTTAACCCCGCGTGTAATTCATGCTGTTAATTGCCGAACCGCCACCAAGGCCCTTTCCGGTAACAAGGGTCAAGCTGCGGTCCATCAAACCCGCCAAAGGTGTAGACGGCCAGCTATACACAGCATTTTCGTCCCCCATGAAGTTAGTAGAAAGGAGAGGCACTCGTGTTGCCCAACCAAGACGAGCATTCCCTCTTTCCAAGAGGAGGACTTTGACGTCTGGATCTTCACTGAGACGATTGGCTAAAACGCAACCGGCGGTTCCACCTGAAAAGAGTTTGTACCGATGGTGACAGCGCAGCGCAAAACAAGCTTACCGCCGACAATGATATAATCATAGTGGCCTTGTTCAGAGGACGTAGCAGAAACGCTTGCGGCATCGAGTTTGATCAACGGGTAGTTGTTGAAGGAAAACATCATCTTGTCATTGGCCCATTGGACCATTAAATTGTGTTCTCTTCTAGACAGCCGTTCATGGCCGTTGATGATTTCTAGGGATTCTCGGCAACTTCGGATAATGAAATCCCAATCAAGTTCTTGTGTCATCATTCCCTATATGCTATATGTTAATGACTCCTATTCTGTGAAATCACAGCGCAAGGAAGTCTATCAATGATCGCCTCTTCGGGTGCTATTGCCAGGGGTTTTTCAAAAAGAAGTACGTCAGGATGTTTGATACCAATGTAGATATGGAACTAAGATAGTACTAAGATATCACAACTCTTTGCTTTCTCTTTCTAAAGCATATGTGAGCATGCCTGTCAGGGATGAGGGCAATGGAGAGCCATGAGTTCTTCGGTCTGATGCCATTGCATGAATCGCTCAGTTTGAGGTCGTAGTGAAGGACAATGTGGGCTAGAGCAACCTTGAGCTCATTTGCTGCAAAGAACCTACAAGGTATCTATGAAAAATGTGTGGGAAGGGTGAGATAATACTAAATCACCTGCCTGTGTAAATAAATCGCATTAGTCTATCAAGATACCAAATGAACAAATGGGGATTATGCACACCGGGACAGCTATGGCGTCCATGGCCAAATGTTACATGTTCTGGAGTGGTGTGCACAAATTGATGGCGAAAGGCATCGAATCCTTCCGCTGCTTCTCGTATGTCCGAAAAGCGAAATCCTTCAAAAGTATTGGCATTTGTGTAATAGGCTACAAATCATGAGAGGACGGTGGAGAAGAAGTTTATCTGATGCACATCCGTACCGTCGTCGTGATGGGTAGCATAATTTGCCACAGAAACGATGGTATTCATTGGCAGATGGACTCCGTTGGAGAAAGTGAAACCTTTCGTATTTACAACCTTTCGAGTCATGATCACTAGTAACAATTGAGTCAGCCGTGATCGTTGCCAAGCTTCTAAAATCGGCCTACATGCACTTAAGCCATTGATGCGCTCAGACTCCCGCACAAAGCTGTCAATCTTGACCATCTCCCGAAGTGCAGCCTTTGTCCATCCATATTGGGCAACAACTTCTTCGACTTCGTTCCTCAATAATTGAAGATATTTTTCGGGCTGTTCAGCAAGGTGATAAAGAATGTTCGTAAGAGCCTGGATCAAGTTACTTGCAATCAGAAACCACTTGTTAAAGAGGCTGAAGGACTTCCTACATGGGTTGACGTATGAATCGCCGAGAAATTCATGAACATGATACGTTGAACGACATCTTCTACAATGCTATTGTAAGGGTGGCGTTGAATTGCCGCGTCGTAAAACCATGATATGGCATCATTCTGTTGAAGACCGAAGCCGCGATTTAGCAAATTTGATCATAAAAGCTTCAACATACCGGACGATCAGGTCTTTCAACGCCGAGCTCACGGTCAAGAAGAACTCTCTCTACCACTGTCTTTTGTAATTGGTCTCTTCCTGAATGTCGCGTGTGGCGCCTTAGAAAATCAACAATGCGCTGGCAGAGCCTTGCATCAAGCCCGATTCAGCCTTCGATCAAATTATTTGACGATTGCACCTGACTTACGGTTTCAGAAACCCAGGCATGAAATTAATGAAAAAAGCTGCAAAGAACACATTCATAGCCCATGTCTTAGAGAGATGAAGATATTCTGGATTTCGACCTGCGAATAATCCCAGTATTAGGGTGATTACTTGTAATAAGTACCAAGTCGGTCGAGGTTGTACGAACATAGAGGAAGGCCAACAAAGAATCGATTGCTCGTGCGAGTAATGATGTTGCTGACAGCATCAAATACAGGAACAGATACCCAGTCTTGTGTTATGAATAGGATGAGCAGACAGACCATACTTAACGCAGTGCACATACCTTCCTCAGAGTCGCCACTGAAGCTGCTATCCCGGATGACTTCTTCTGAAACAGCTGAAATCTCATCATATATATCGTCAAATCGCGCAGCCAAGTTCCTCGTCATAGTTGTACCGATGACACCCACATGATACGGGTCATACTTTATGGAGGGTCCCATTGTGAATTCAGTTTGCAATACATCCGCGACAGCATCCTGGGCAGATAATTCACTGTCATGAGCTTTCGCGAGCTCGTTGATGAATCCTTTGCCTGTTATTACGACTTCCCAATGATCAATAAACGGCACACGAAACATCGTTCCTTGACGCTTAGCGATCTCATCTTGTAGTACGCGACACGAGTTTGTCAAGAACATGTATGAGCCGATGTACGACGTGAGGCGCCCCCGAGGACCGAAAGCGGGTATCGCTGTCAACTAAAACAGGATAGGCAGAGTTGCACTAACCGAGGAATTGAACATACGTTGGGCCCATATGATGTACTATTGATGATAACAAGTAGAAGAAAAACAATGCCAAAGACTAGAGGAAACATCCCCAGTTCCCAAGACGGTTGATAGTGCTTCACTGCTTGAACAATGAAAATGGAAGACATGGCTGCCCTGTCAGTCGTGAGGTTCGACCGACAGAAAGGGGGGTGTGGTCTTTGGATGAGGCTGTGTTGTCACGGGAACTCCTGTCTGCCTCCAGAGAAGGAAAATATTTTTCTCTTAGATAGCAGAGCTAAGCATTATTCTAACACGCCTGTAAACATATCTGGGACTTTTTAACATGATTACACTTACGGTAAACCCCTACGTGGAGGTGCCCCAAGGTTTCTCAAAAGAAGATTTCAGCTTTACCAGAGAAGCGGTAAAGCAACGGCAGAGAGGGAATGATGAATGAGCAGGCAGCTGAAATCCTCCTGGGCTCCTGGAAGGAAGCTTTAGGACGTAGGAAAACGGTCTGGGAAGCAGAACGAGAGGACAGAGAAGCCGAGTCGAGAGTTGGTAGAAATACGTGAGAAAAACCCCAGATGAGCTGAGATGAAGAGAACACCCCACCCTGTTCTCCCCTTCGTTCCTCAATAGAGCACAAGGACAACTCGCTGTGTTTCATGGTAGTCGTCATAAAGTCGTCAGATGTGCACAAAATCGTCTTTCATATCTATCGACCTATGGGCAACATCTTCGATATCCTGTCGCAGCATTATAGCGTATCGATGATATATTCGTGTACAATAGACAATATAGTTATAAACTGGAGTCAATGTCGAGAGAGATGACATGACTCCAGGTCTCCATGTAATATTTATAGATGTGTATATAATGAGTTATGTCATGTAAAGATAATAAACGCGTCATAATGAAATAAAAGTGAAACATACATGAATATGATAAAATAGTGATGTCATAATTGAGTAGCCGAAGTTAGGCGTCATATTCCTCAACATATCCGCCTCAACCAGAGATCCTGGTGGAGATATGGGCCACAGATAAAGGGAATTAACAGCTTCCAAAACTTGTCATGTGTCCCGCTAACCCTTTCAGACTCATTCTGTCTCACCATTGCCACATGCTCAAAATACTGTGACGCCCAGTCAAGCATCCAAAGACGACCATCTTTTTCATCTACAATAATATTTTGAAGGTTAATATCTTGGAATCGTCAAAATACTCGGTCCTGAAAGGGTCATCTTGTGAAATAGGTTCATACTCCAGCGTCATCTTATGACGTTCATTGAAGAAGTCCGAAAGTTCGCGATACGACGCAAATGGACTGCGCACAGGTGTCGAGGAAAATGACGTCTGAGTACGAAAACCTACATCAACTCAGGATCACATATGATTCGTTTATGACGTATGTTCCATTTACTATACATTTCATTTTCTTTTTGTTACATCATAAAACTTCTATGAAATTTGAAATGTTTCACTCTCAAATATAAAATACATACAGATACCTGGAGTTGGAACTGTCTTCGACTTCGAACTTCAGGTAAATTATACAAATACTAGTTTACTTATTTACTTATGCTAACTGTCTTCGACTTCGAACTCCAGTGTACTATATATGTGATACTTAAATATACTTTGTTCTACATTATTGTCACGACCCCTCCCCTCCGGGCCCACCCCGGGACACCCCCGGAACACCATCCGGGACCCCCCCTCCGACCCCACAGGACACGCCCCGCCATCACGACCGCCGACACCGCCATCAGCCGCCACCAGCCCCGATCAACGACCGGATCACGCGGCCCATTTCCGGCTATCACGCATCACCCGACACCGCCATCAGCCGCCACCAGCCCCGATCAACGACCGGATCACGCGGCCCATTTCCGGCTATCACGCATCACAGCTCCCTCCGCGCCAATTGATCGCGCGCCCCACACGCGCGATCCCGGTATACAGCCCCTGCCGCTACTCAATGACCCCCGGAGCCCATCCCAGACACCCCGGAACCCTGAGACCGGGTCCCGTAGTACTTATAGCGTAGTTCCTTGTTGTATTCGCTAGTCTTGATATTACATACTTTGCATAACTGTTACTTGGATATTGCGTGCCCTCTGTTTGACTGGTACGCCTTGTTTGGTACGCTTCGACTGGCACGCCTTAGTATTCGCATGCTCTAAGCTTTGGTACGCACTTCGCGACTCTTAAGTTACTAACTTGGTCTCATCTTAGAACCTCCGGTTCACGACTCGACCCCCTCTAACCCCAGTTACCTCTGACCCAAAACCCCCGGACCCTAGTCCCCTCTCCCGGGATTTCCCCTGTCCACGTCTTGAACCCCGGAGTCCTAGCCCCGGAGTTCCAGACACCCGAGTATCCGTAGATCAAGTCCGCATCGTAAGGGCGTCGCTTTCCTGGAAAGCCCCCGATTCAGCGGAACCTGACATAATATCAAGACTCTCTCCTTACACCGTTCTTGATGGCTACGTATACTCACACTTACTACCCCACCGGGTACCAGACCGACCCTTACGGACGCCCGGTACCCGACCACTACTCCGCGCAGACCCCCCGCCCCGTCTACCCACCTCTCCCGTACGAACCTCCATACCTCCACCGCCACTGGGCCCCCGACCCGTCCCTCTATGATCTGGGGCCCTCAGCCAGCTGGGCCCCTCCGCCCAACCTAGCCATGGCACGACCCGTGGAGGTCCCCTCCTCTATGATCTGGGGCCCTCAGCCAGCTGGGCCCCTCCGCCCAACCTAGCCATGGCACGACCCGTGGAGGTCCCCTCGTACCGGAGCATTCCCGGGGGCCTGCCGGAGACCCCTCCTGTACCCAGTGGACCTCGCCCGATTCCCCCCAGCGAGGGCCCCTTTGCACCCACCCCCTACTACGGTTATCAGCGCCCCGTTCCCCAACCCCGAGAACCCCGAGGACCCCCCTACCCGACTACCCCCTTCGTCATTACCCGGCCGCCGCTCCACCCGCTCGAACCCCTCCCTCGCCAATGGGACGACGACGCCTCGCTACCCCCCTCGTCATTACCCGGCCGCCGCTCCACCCGCTCGAACCCCTCCCTCGCCAATGGGACGACGACGCCTCGAGGAGTACGAACGGCAACGGGACGAGGTACTCCGCTCCCTCAGGATCTCACCAGAGGACTTCGCGCAACGGACCAGGACGCTGCTCGTGGATTCGGACACGACGACTTCGAAGGCACTCCGGAGGAATGGGCTCACTGCCTGGTCGAATTCGGGGATCGCCTCACGAATTCGGACACGACGACTTCGAAGGCACTCCGGAGGAATGGGCTCACTGCCTGGTCGAATTCGGGGATCGCCTCACGCGGAGAGAACTCCCGGAGCAAACCATGGTAAAGTATAGGCGCAACACGATCCTCCGGGAAGAATTACAGCAACTGCTCGACGAAGTCCACGCGTCCCCCTCCCCTCGGCCCATCAACGACCCCGCGGACCCAGGTCGCTCGATTCACATTCGACGGGAACCCCCGGAACCGGCCCCAGCAGTCCCGGCAGCCCCCACGGTCCCCACCCGGAGCAACGACAACGGGAAGAACGGCAGAACGCCTCAGCCATATTACGGTCCCTCAATCTGGCTGGAGGCCTCTTCGATCAACCCGCGGCCCGCACGGTAGGCTTGTCAACTCGCCGCAGGGCTAACTCCGTCCTAGTACCTTCGAGACCTGGGGACAGCCCCAAAGACCCCTGGAACCCCTCCCGCGAACAGACAACGCCCGACCCCGCCCCGACGAACCCCGGTAGAGCCCGGGCGGACACCCCTAGTACGGACGACACGCTATGCTACATTGACGAGCTCACGCGCGACAACAACGAGGTAGAGCCCGGGCGGACACCCCTAGTACGGACGACACGCTATGCTACATTGACGAGCTCACGCGCGACAACAACGAACAACGTCCCGCGCCCGCGCCCCCCGGCACCAGCACCGCCCCCCACGTCCGCCCCAGCCCCTCCAGAACGCAACTTCCGCCGCGATCCGCCACCCCACTTCGACCTACGGAACCCCCCGCGACCCCCGATGCAAGCCCGACCCTCCCGGACTTCCGCCGCGATCCGCCACCCCACTTCGACCTACGGAACCCCCCGCGACCCCCGATGCAAGCCCGACCCTCCCGGAATGAACGTCCCCCGCGCAACCCGGCACCCGACCCAGCACCTAACCCCCCTGCCCGACCCGACACCGCCGAACCCTCCCCGACCGCCTCCGCCACCCCCGGCTGAACCTCGAGGATGACCCCCAGGCCGCCCGACCCGACACCGCCGAACCCTCCCCGACCGCCTCCGCCACCCCCAGCTGAACCTCGAGGACGACCCCCAGGCCCTCCACCTCCGCCACTCCCGCGTGGAGACCCGGCCCCCTCCTGGCAGGAACGAACCCCCTTGGGACAACGGACCTCCCGGGCGTGGACCCCCAGGTGAGCCACCCAGAGGCCCCCTCCTGGCAGGAACGAACCCCCTTGGGACAACGGACCTCCCGGGCGTGGACCCCCAGGTGAGCCACCCAGAGGAGGACCTCCTGGCGGGTGGGGCCCCGCCCTTGGTGCTTTTCCTCCTCAGGGAGGGGGGGGTAATCACTACTACTACTATTACAATGCTGGCCCCCCTCCCCGCAACGCTGCCGGACCAGACGACGCCCACGACGCCCTCGCCCGCGAAGGACGACTGGACATCCAAAAGCCCGACGCTTTCACGGGCCGGGACCCCCGAAAATGGCGTACCTTCCTCACTCAATGTCTCAATACGTTTCAGACAAAGCCGCTCACATTTCAGGTTGACAGCTCCCGGGTGGCCTTTGCCGCATCATACCTCCAGGGGATCGCCTTCGATCACTACACGGCCCTCATCCAGTTCGACCCCAACAACCCGGCACTCGCTCGCTGGCAAGCCTTCGTCGACGAGTTCTCCGGGAAATTCGGGATATACGACACCGTGGCCGAGGCCGAGGACAACCTCTTCAACCTCCGGATGCGCTCTGAAGAACGTTTCACACCTTCATCGTACGTTTTGAAAAGGAAGCTTACGAGACAGGTTGGAATTACAGCGCCCTCCGGTACGCCCTCCGCCGACCTTCATCGTACGTTTTGAAAAGGAAGCTTACGAGACAGGTTGGAATTACAGCGCCCTCCGGTACGCCCTCCGCCGCGCCCTCCCACAACGTATCAAGGACGTCCTCCGACTCGCCCCGAAACAACCCTCCTACGACGGATACAAGGCCCTCGTCATGCAGATCGACCAACGCTACTGGGAAGACCGCAGCGAGTACTCGAATTCCCGACCCCCTGGAACCCTAGAGGAGGACCCCCTTGGCCCTCCGGCGAAACCCCCAACCCCGGTCCCCCCGCGTTCCCTGGGGAACCCTAGAGGAGGACCCCCTTGGCCCTCCGGCGAAGCTCCCAACCCCCAAGGTCGAAACCCCGGTCCCCCCGCGTTCCCTGGCGGCCGACCCCCGGTGAGTCGCGGCCCGCCCAATGCTAACCCCGGCAGCGGCGCCCGCCCCCAGGCCCAACTCAACGCCGCCGTGGCTGCCCACGACCCGGGCGACGTGCCAAGCCCCGAGGAACCCCCGGAAGACCCCGAAGACTTCGACTTCGACGACGAACGGGACACGACCCGGGCGACGTGCCAAGCCCCGAGGAACCCCCGGAAGACCCCGAAGACTTCGACTTCGACGACGAACGGGACGAGGAGGCCCTCCGAGCCAACCGGCTTCGAAGAAGGGACGACCCTGGATCGAAGTCCCGACGGATGTGCAGGAACGACGGAGAAGGGAGGGTGTCTGCATACTCTGAAGAAGGGACGACCCTGGATCGAAGTCCCGACGGATGTGCAGGAACGACGGAGAAGGGAGGGTGTCTGCATACTCTGTGGTGAGAAAGATCATTTCATCTCTGAGTGCCCCAAACGACAGGTCATGGGACGTGCCACCTGGACCTTCGAAGGGGAGGACGCCACCTACGAGTATTCGGAAAACGACCCGGCGATTTAGACCCGGAAGACGCCCTAAATGCGGAATCGACCCGACGTCTTCTCCGCCCCGGTCTCACATCTTCGCTCTACGACACTCATACAGGACACCCTCACGGCTTATCTACCCTCGACGTCTTCTCCGCCCCGGTCTCACATCTTCGCTCTACGACACTCATACAGGACACCCTCACGGCTTATCTACCCTCCCACTCTTCGCACTCCCTCCTCCTCAAAACCCGCATCACCCCCTCCGGAACTCCCCTCAACACCCTCGTCGACAGTGGCGCCACCGACAACTTCATCGATGAAGCATGGTCTACCCTCGCCCCGGAACCCGCCCAGCGACTCCCGGTCCCGGTACGGCTCTGCCTCTTCGACGGAGACGCCTCTACGGCGGGGGACATCACTCATTTTGTGCGTATGCCCATTACCTTCGCCAACGGACAGACTCACACCCTCCGGATGTTGATAACCAAACTCCACCCTTCCGCACCCCTGGTCCTAGGGCTCCCGTGGCTCCGAGACACTAACCCCCGCATCGATTGGCGACACCTCACCCTTCGCCTGACCCAGGACCCGACCCCCGACGACCAGCAACTCCCCTTCGACATCCCCCACTCCCCCAACCCTGCCCCGAAGGACGGGCCTCCACCACCCCCGGACTCCAGTCCCGTTCATCCCGATCCTTCGTTATCAATGCCAGGCTGGACGGCGCCCCAGGACCAGTCTCGGCCCTCATCGACAGCGGAGCCACCGGAGTACTCATCAGCAACGCTCTCGACCTCCCCCACGACTCCCTCGACCAGCCCCTCCGCCTGCAACGCCTCGACGGCACCCCCTCATCAGCAACGCTCTCGACCTCCCCCACGACTCCCTCGACCAGCCCCTCCGCCTGCAACGCCTCGACGGCACCCCCTCCTCCTCCGGCCCCATCCAAAGGTCTCACTCGGGACGCGTGACCCTGGACAACAACTACGAGTTCACTTCCGACTTCCTGGTCACGCGACTTCACGAATCGACCCCGATGGTGCTGGGACTGCCCTGGCTGCGCGACACGAACCCCGATATCGATTGGAGGACGCTCACCATGACCTTCCCGGGCCCGAAGACCACCCCTCGACCGCCGTGCACCTCCGGGCTCTAGGAAGCGACCCGACGCCCGACACCCCCGGGACGACCCCGAAGACCACCCCTCGACCGCCGTGCACCTCCGGGCTCTAGGAAGCGACCCGACGCCCGACACCCCCGGGACGACTGCCGCGCCCCCCACGCCCGTCCAAGACCGCAAGGCCCCCGACCCCAAACATTCCTCGGAACAAGTACAAAGGGCCAAACTACCCCTGCCGGTCTCAGACACGCGTCACACCCGCTCCGGCCGAAACATTCCTCGGAACAAGTACAAAGGGCCAAACTACCCCTGCCGGTCTCAGACACGCGTCACACCCGCTCCGGCCGATGATTCCGCAACACCGATCGACCCGAGCGCACTCGACATTAGGATCATTGGGGCTGCCCCCTTCGCCCGCCTCATGAGGGATGGGACTCCCACGTTTCAGCTGCACACCTCGCCTTCTCTCCCGGAAGAACACCTACGAGGGGACGCTATTCCCCCGGAACAGAAAACTGAGGAGCAAATCCTCCGAGAAGTAGTTCCCCCAGAGTATCACGAGTTCGCTGATGTATTCTCCGAAGGAGACGCCAAGGAGATCCCCCCTCATCGCCCCTATGATCACACCATCGACCTCGAGGAAGGAGCCACCCCCCCTTTCGGCAAGGTCTACAACATGTCGGAGGTCGAGCTCCGGGCCCTCAAGGACTACCTCGACGAAATGCTCGGTAAGGGATTCATCCGACCCTCCGCCTCCGCCGCCGGAGCCCCGGTTCTATTCGCCAAGAAGAAGGACGGCTCGCTCTGACTCTGTGTCGACTACCGGGGACTCAACAAGATCACCAAGAAGAACCGCTACCCGCTCCCGCTCATTGGCGATCTGGTCGATCGACTCCGCAGTGCCAAGGTTTATACAAAGATCGACCTCCGCTCCGGTTACAACAACGTCCGCATCGCCCCGGGACACGAGTGGAAAACCGCGTTCCGCACGCGGTATGGTCTGTTTGAGTACCTTGTGATGCCTTTCGGAATGACTAACTCCCCCGCCACGTTCCAATACTTCATGAACGACATCTTCCACGACATGAGCGACGTCTTCGTGATCGTCTACCTGGACGACATCCTCATTTATTCCGACTCGCCGGAGGATCACCAGAAGCATGTCCGGCAAGTCCTCGAGCGCCTCCGGGAGCACAACCTCCACGCCAAGCCCGAGAAGTGTTCATTCCATACGGAAGAGGTTGAGTATCTTGGCGTCATAGTATCCCCGAATGGCGTTCGCATGGACCCCCACAAGGTCGAGGCCATCGTCAACTGGCCGCAGCCCCGGAACGTCAAGGAAGTACAGTCCTTCCTGGGTTTCGCTAACTTCTACCGGAGGTTTATAGACAACTACTCCGGGATCACAAAACCCCTCAACCGGCTCACGCGCAAGGACATCGCCTGGAACTGGGACAGTAAGTGCCAGAGCGTCTTTAACTTGCTCAAGGAGGCTTTCACAGTCGCCCCAGTACTCCGGCACTACGACCCGGCCCTCCCGATCATCCTGGAATGCGACGCGTCCGACTACGCCATCGCCGGGATCCTCTCCCAGATGGAGCCTGACGGTGGGGAGCCCCGGCCAGTCGCTTTCTACACCCGGTCCATGATCGACGCCGAGCTCAACTACGACATTTATGACAAGGAGCTCCTCGCCATCGTCGAAGCCTTCAAGCAGTGGCGAGCCTACCTCGAGGGAGCCCGACACCGGATTCAGGTCTACTCGGATCACAACAACCTGCAGTACTTCACCACGACCAAACAGCTTAGTCGACGACAGGCCCGATGGTCCGAGATCCTCTTGGAATACAACTTCACAATCCAGTACCGCCCGGGACGACTTGGCGCCAAACCCGATGCCCTCACCCGTCGCCCGGACGTCTACCCCAAGAAGTCGTTCAAGGCGGAACGCAATGCGTTCAATCATTGCGTGGTGATCCCTCCCGAACATCTGAATGCCGTACTGATCTTAAACGACGAAGAAACCCTGAACCAGATCCGCCGTGCTCCCCAAGACAAGTACTTCACCGATCACAACCCCCGAAACTCTTCTGACGGAACCGACCGGGACCCCGCCTTCTCCTTGTCCCCCGACAAGAAACTCCTCCTCCGGGACGGCCGCATCCACGTCCCGGATCACGCCCGACTTCGCTACGACGTCCTCCGCCAACACCACGACCACAAACTCTGGGGACATCCTGGGATACGTAAGACCCTCCAGCTCATCTCCCGGACTTACTTTTGGCCAGGGTTGAAGAAGGACGTGACCCGTTACATTCGATCGTGCGAGCCCTGCCTCCAGGCCAAGGTCCCCCGACACCGACCATACGGACTCCTGAAACCCCTGCCGGTCGGGCGACGCCCCTGGTCCTCCATATCTCTAGACCACATCGTCGAGCTCCCGGAATCTGAAGGGTTCGATGCTATTCTCGTCGTTGTGTGCAGGCTGACCAAACAGGGCATCTTCCTACCCTGCCACACCACGGATACCGCCCTGGACTTCGCCCGGCTGTTCCTCGAGCACGTCTTCGCCAAACATGGACTCCTGGACGACATCGTCTCCGACCGTGGCCCTCTCTTCGTGTCCAAGTTTTGGACTTCCCTGTGTAAGGCACTTGAAGTAAAGACTAACCTCTCTACCGCCTACCACCCCGAAACCGACGGCCAAACCGAAAGGGTCAACCAGTCCCTCGAGCAGTACCTCCGGCTGTATGTCAACTACTTGCAGGACGATGATGACGCCAACTGTGGTTGGGTGCGCTGGACGTATACGCAGTACAACGCCGTCTCCAGCGCCTGGCGTACGGGTTTGTGAGGAGTCCCGGCAGGGTCCCGGTGTGCTCGAGCAGAGGTGATAGGGCGATGCGCTAGACGATAGCGCCTCGGGTGCTACCTAGCAAGTGGTAAGCGTCGTAGTTTAGGAGAAGTTATAGAGAAAGAAACGAATAGCGCAGCGTAGTGTGCCCGTAGGTGGCACCGTAAACGACGAAGACGAGATAGACGAAGCTAGCGCCGAACTTGGTGGCAAAGTCAGGCAACGCTAGCGCGATTTGAACGCTAAGTGTAACTGGGTGCTCAAGAGGTTACGATTCGTTGTTATATACATGGCCAGTAGCTAGTTTTTATACTATGCGCTACATTATTTCCAAAATAAGTCCATTGACGGCGCTACCGCTTAGCGCCTCCCTTCGTGACTGTAGCTAACGGCCACCTGTCAACGGCGACCTGCAGCACATGGGTGACGGCGACCAACGGCGACTCTAAAACTACTTAGAAGTGGTACGAGTTTGCTCACTTTTTGATGTAATTTAATTGGCCATGCCATCCCGGGGTATGGTCGGGGAATCCTCGACAGACGCCGTGAGCGCTAATTCCGGCGCTAAACATTGTACCATCTTTTGATAGATTTAAATGTCGGGTCTGCGTGTATCCTGTCTCGTCGTCATTGATTCTTTTAGACTTCTGATTGAGGTGCCTCGGTGATTGACAGCGCCAATTGCTAACTCCTTCCAGTACTGATCGGGGTTTGGTCAGAGTCCCCTCCCGCCGTTATGCTAGCGCTATGAGTCCTGAGTCTTCTTGGTCTTCAAAGTAACTGAGTGGAGTGCGCTGAGGGGCTGATACTGGTGGTTGAGATGCATGGACAAGTCTTGCCATAGAGCGCCCGCGCTAGGGCTGCTCTGTACCCAAGGCTGGTCGCTAGAGCCTTTAGTGTGTCAAGTGTTGGTCGGCCTATAATGTCCCTTGATGCGCTCAGTCCGAGTAGAAGCCTATCAACGACTGGCGCGCCGAGCTCCCCCTGGCCAAGTTCACGTACAACAACACGCCGCACTCCGCCACCGGGGTATCGCCCTTCTTTGCCAACAAGGGGTACCATCCTCGACTGACGCTCTCGCTCCGGGACATCCCGTCACACGCCGCCCACGAGGTCGCCCGGGATCTCCAGTCTCTTCACGAGTTTCTCCGGGAAGAGATCGACACCGCGAACCGGGCCTATGTGAAACACGCCGACCGGAAACGGGAAGACACCCCCGACTGGGCCCCCGGGACAAAGGTATGGTTAGATCAACGACACCTCCGCACCCGCCGGCCCTCCCCAAAACTCGATCACAAGCGTCTCGGCCCGTTCAAGATATTGAAGAAGGTCTCAACCCACGCCTACAAGATCGAGCTCCCCCGGGACTAAAAGGTCTGCACCCGGTATTCCACGTCCGCCTCCTGGAACGACACCCCCCAGATCCTTTCCCCGAACCCCGGGACTAAAAGGTCTGCACCCGGTATTCCACGTCCGCCTCCTGGAACGACACCCCCCAGATCCTTTCCCCGAACGGCGCCCCGAGCCCCCTCCCCCGGTCGAGGTCGAGGACGAGTACCACTACGAAGTTGAAGACATCCTCGACTCCTGGAACATTCGTGGACGACCCCACTTCCTCGTACGGTGGAAGGGATATGGCCCGGAAGACGACACCTGGGAACCACGCAAAAACCTCGAAGGCGCCCTCGACAAACTCCGGGACTTTCAACAACGGCACCCGGGAAACGACCTCCCCGGGCGCAGGACTCACAGATGGCAGTAGTGGGCGTAACCCCCGCCTCTGGGCTCAGTAGGGATTCAACTCCCATGTATATTTTCTGCTTTCCCCTTTCTAGATCTTACTCTCCTTTAGTACTTTCTTTACAGTAACACCCCGGATTCTGGGCAAGGTACACTTTCTCGTTTATTCCTACCACTTTACTTACATTTCGAGTACGACGGCCGAATATCTACATTTTTCTAGAAGGTACATTATAGATACAGCTACGGACCAGGAAACTGGCAAACGGCAAGAAAACGGGGGCCCCGAATCACTCTCACCCCCCCCTCCCCTCAGCCAACCCCGGAAATCCTCCCCCACCCCCTCTGGACCGTGCTCTCGCAACACCTCCTCGGCCAGCTGCTCCCAAGACGGGAGCTGCTCGCCCTCGTCCAAAATGCGCTCAAACCACGATCCCGGGGCTGGGACGTTCCTCCGGCGGTGCGCGCCCACCAGCCTCCCCAGCAGATCTAAACCCCGCTCCACCCCGGGGCTCCCCACCTCCAACCGTAACCCCTCTTGGAGAGATGCGAGTGCCGCGGCGGCCCCGTCGAGGAGCAGACGGTGCTCCCGAGCCCAGCCTGGAAATATTAGTACGACCTAGGCATGAAAGGGGGGGACACTCACTCAAGGAGGCCATGCGCCCGATGACCACGTCCCGGCGCAAGGCCTCGACCAACCCCGGGCTCGAGGGACCTCGCTCCGGGAGCCCAGCCCCCTGCCCCAGCCTGGCCCTCATGGCATCCAGCTGAGCCTCAGCTCCCCCTCGGGCCACCCTCGCCTCCTCCAGCTCCCGGAGGGCCATCTCGCGGTCCTCCTCCAGCCTCCTCCGGAGTGCCGCCTCCTCCCTCGCCCCCTCCTCGCGCTCCCCCCGCTCCCGGTCGGCCTGCTCGAGGCGCTCCTGCAGAGCCCTCACTTCGACGTCCAGCGGTCGCCCGGACAGGGGAGAGAACGTCGCCGGGGAGAGGCGCGCTGGGGGAGTCAGGGGCGGGGTTGCCGCAGGCAGACGCGCCCTCTTAGAAGGCCCCGGGGAGGGACTAGGCGACGCCCGCCTCTTCCCCTTGTCGGGGCGCCCCCCGCGACCCTCGTGACTGCTGGCCCCGGCCCGGGTCACCCGACGGGTGATCAGGACCACGGGCCGCCCCCGGCCCCCCACCCAAACGACCCCTCGACCCCCCGACCCCCCACTGGGCGCCTCAGCGGGCGCCGCGGACTCCTCCCCCACCGGCTCCACCCCCTCCCCCACCGGCTCCACCACCCAGTCCTGGTCCTCCACTCCCATCCTCCGAGTGACCCCAGCCAGCGGCCACCCCCCTCCCCCACCGGCTCCACCACCCAGTCCCGGTCCTCCACTCCCATCCTCCGAGTGACCCCAGCCAGCGGCCACCCCTGCTCCCGGGAGACACACCGCGCCCTCCACAGCGCCGATACAGAGCACCGCTCATGGTTCTGGCGGCAGGCCTCGCAAACGGATGTATCGCGGCGGGACGAGGGGCCCGGAACCTCGAACAGGCAAGGGACCACGCGCCGGGCGCAGTGCAGGCACTGCACCGAGATCAGCACAAAGACCAGAAGGTGAGAGCCCACTCACCGGTCTGTTGCTCACGCACCAGGCGTGGGCAGGTAAGCCCCGGAGCCTCTCAAGGGCCCCCTCAAACAACTCTTGCGTCACGCCCTCCCACGCAACGCGTTGACCCTCCGGGACTTCTGAGACGGCCCCTATCGCCATCCCGGAGCGACGAAAACGGGGGGCAGGCAGCCTAGGGCGGGGAGGGGGTTGAGGGCGGGGTGGGCGGACCGTCATCCGCGCAAAGGTAGGCGCGGGACGACTGGGGCGGGACTCCGGGAGAACGCTGGGGCCAGCCTCGGGAACAGACTCCGGAAGTCGGCTGGGACCCGCCTCCGGGGCCGGAATGTTGCGTTGTTCTGAAAAGGGAAGGTCAGTGGGGTAAAGGGGCGACGCGGAAGTACTCACGTTGCTCGACGAGCGCCGCCACGCGCTCCCGGTCAAGACGAGCCCAGTAACGCGCATCCCGGGCTTTCCACGCCATGAGGGGCGCGACCTCGTTCGTTTGCGGGGGCGTCGGGAAATGCGTTGGCGTACGCGACATGGTTGAACTTGACGGTAAAATTTTTTTCGATACGTGGCAGGTCAGGTGCCGGATCCCACGGTTGACCCCCGGTCCGAACCACCGGCTACGCGCGCCTCGGAGGGTCTCGGCGCTGAGGGGGGGGTGATGTCACGACCCCTCCCCTCCGGGCCCACCCCGGGACACCCCCGGAACACCATCCGGGACCCCCCCTCCGACCCCACAGGACACGCCCCGCCATCACGACCGCCGACACCGCCATCACGCGCATCAAGGACCGCCATCAGCCGCCACCAGCCCCGATCAACGACCGGATCACGCGGCCCATTTCCGGCTATCACGCATCACAGCTCCCTCCGCGCCAATTGATCGCGCGCCCCACACGCGCGATCCCGGTATACAGCCCCTGCCGCTACTCAATGACCCCCGGAGCCCATCCCAGACACCCCGGAACCCCGAGACCGGGTCCCGTAGTACTTATAGCGTAGTTCCTTGTTGTATTCGCTAGTCTTGATATTACATACTTTGCATAACTGTTACTTGGATATTGCGTGCCCTCTGTTTGACTGGTACGCCTTGTTTGGTACGCTTTGACTGGCACGCCTTAGTATTCGCATGCTCTAAGCTTTGGTACGCACTTCGCGACTCTTAAGTTACTAACTTGGTCTCGACTGGCACGCCTTAGTATTCGCATGCTCTAAGCTTTGGTACGCACTTCGCGACTCTTAAGTTACTAACTTGGTCTCATCTTAGAACCTCCGGTTCACGACTCGACCCCCTCTAACCCCAGTTACCTCCGACCCAAAACCCCCGGACCCTAGTCCCCTCTCCCGGGATTTCCCCTGTCCACGTCTTGAACCCCGGAGTCCTAGCCCCGGAGTTCCAGACACCCGAGTATCCGTAGATCAAGTCCGCATCCCTGTCCACGTCTTGAACCCCGGAGTCCTAGCCCCGGAGTTCCAGACACCCGAGTATCCGTAGATCAAGTCCGCATCGTAAGGGCGTCGCTTTCCCGGAAAGCCCCCGATTCAGCGGAACCTGACAATTATGCTGTGACAGAATATGGGCCCTGCTGTCAGCAAATCAACTTCCGATACTCTACAGTTCGCGAAGTTCAACGGAAGCAATTATCACATATGGTCCAATAATATGAAGGCTGTGTTACAATCAAAATCACTTTGGGGTATTACTAGTGGATATGACAAATGTCCACCAAAACCCCTGACCAGTTCCCAGGTACAACAATTACCTCTCATCCCAAATCCACCGATGATGGTTTGGCTCCAACTGTTAAGGATGGTTCAATGTTGACTATCAAGGAGGAAAAGGAAGTTCAGGAGTCTTGGGATATCATTCTATTCAAGCCCTACCTTGTATGGGAACAAGCTCATGAAAAATATGAGCGATGGTTAAGTAAAAATGATGCAGCTATTAGTTTAATTCGCGGTGCCATCAAGTATATGCAGCAGAATTCTATCATCAACCTTTGAAGTGCAAAAGCCATCTGGGATCACCTTCACAAAAGCTATGTTGACCAACAAAGTGGTACAAACGTGCATTATTATCAGCAATTATATGCAAAAAAATGGGATGGTTGTTCACCCATAACAAATCATATTGGTTTTTATCTCGACATATGTTGTCGCATTACTGATGCTGGCCACAAAGTCGACAATAACATGGTCATAAATGCCATTTTGTTGTCATTGCCTGGTACTGCAGCTTGGGAGGTCATGAAGCAGAATCTGTTATATCAAGGAAAGTCTCTTACCATCAAAAGTGTATCAGCAGAATTGATATCCATATATGATCACTTGACTCAGGAAGAAAACACTTCAAATAAACAGCTCACTTTCATCTTCAAACCCAGCAGTGCATCTAGTGGGAGCAAACCAGATACAAGGAATCTCAAAAGAAAAATCAAATCAAAATGAGAACCCAAGCCAGAAGATACTTGCTATAACTGCAGTAAAAAGGGCCACTGGAGCCCCAAATGTCCCAAACCAAAGAAGTCCAAACCATTGGGAAACACAAACATATCAGTGGACAGCTCTCCGACATTTGGCAGGGAAGTGGGAAAGCTTCTGATGGCTATGTCAAATGGGATGCCCTCCAGACTGTTACTTGACAGCACTGCATCTTGCCATATGGTCACAGACAAAGGTTGGTTTAACAAAATACATGACATTGAAAATCAATATATTTTGGTTGGAGGATACAATCATCTTGCCATGTCTGGCATAGGTTCTATCACCTTTTGAACATACATTGTGGATGGCACAAATGATGTGCAATTCGACAACATACTGTATGTACCAAAGCTAGGCACAAATCTCATTAGCCTTGGATTGCTACAGTGAGCAGATGCAGTTCTTACCAGCTTCTTTTATGGCATTAGCCTAGCCTGGAGTAACAAAGAATTCCTGCATGCCTGACTCATAGGCAATCATGGCACAATGTACCAAATCAAGTGCCTGAACTTAGGTATTGATAACAACCAGGTCACCTATATTGTGAGCAAATTGACCATGTGATTGTGGCATTGCTGGTTGGGTGTAGCATAGTCCGCTATGTGGCGCTGGCCATATAGCATTTACTTACTATATATTTAGAATATTATATTATATTTATTATAATATAATAATATTTACATAATTATAAATATGTACATACCTGCTGCTTAATAAGCAGCTTAATCTTGTTATACACTACATAGTCAATAGACCAGTCTGGTCTGATTCTGTTCTGTGTGACTTAAGCTCTTTCAAAATCCGTAACTCCGTTACATTTTTTTGAATCTGCCAGCTAGGATCTATTGCCTAGCATCCGACGTCAGTTGCTGAGTTTGTTGACAGAACTCTATCAGCTTCTCGCGCTTCTTGCACAGCCACACCATGCAAATTTCAAACAGGGGATCAATGAGTAATCCCATACCTGCAGTTTCCACTGACAGCGGGCGGAATGCCCATGACCTATGGGGAGACCCAGCAGATGCTCAGGATGCACCAGCATCCAATGCAGGTCAGTCAAGACCCAAGGCTCGAGACCGAGGTCAGAGCACCGACCTGCCCAGGAATGAGAGTGAGGCCCAGAGAGCTGAGAGCTCACAACAGGATGGCCAGCCACAGCCACGGGACAAGATGCCAGGGGAATTAACTCCCCCAGTTACACAGCTGCCAGGTGGACTGCGATGGTCCAGTCAGTTAGCCTCAAAAGGGCCCCCTGATAAAGGCTGACAGTCAACAGGCACCCAGGGCATCTCAGGAGACACTGAGTCATTGGTACAGACTGGGGTAACTATTCCCCCGAGTCAGAGTAGTGGGGCCAGGTGAATCGCAGCGGGCTCCATGCCCACCAGGATAGCGGAAGCCCACATAGAGGAGGTACCAGAGGAGGCTGCGATCCCTGAAGTAGCCTGCACAGAAAATTGTTTTCCATGTGCACCAGCAGTGGAGGAAGTCCTGGAGGGTGCAGAGCTTCCGGAGGAGGTGGTTGAGTCATCCAGCGATGACGACACTGGAGCAGAGAAGCAGCGGTTGAAAACTGCGTACACCATGTGCTTGTGGGTATTCTGGAATTTACACCCAGAGGTGATGAAATACACCACTCAAGCATGACTCGAGCACTATGCTTCAGCACATATAGTAGCACTTAGGTAACAAGGGCATGAAGTGCCCAATGTATTCAGTACTAAATATACTAATTTGATGGTGTGAGTGCTCACTATGGAACTGCAGATGTATTTGCAGTGGAAGGCTGCAAGGCAATCAGAGGTATCAACCCCCTGGAGCCACACGTCCAAGGAATGCTCAGCATGTTGTAATCAAGATGTTGGAGTCGAGCTAGTAGAAGCACTAGCATGGGCACAGGAAGTGCCCAAAGTAAAACCGGTGAGTACCTTCTATACTCCAGCAGGACAAGGGTGGCATGAGGAGCCCCCACATTTGTGTAACCAAGACCTTAGGACAGAGATGTCAGGCCCAGATGGACATGCTAGTACCACGTTCAAGGTGGAGAGCGAGGCATCTGTGATGCCATGTATGCCAATGGTGGAAATGTTGAGCAACAGAGTCGCATATCAATGTATGTGCAATGGTGACCTCAGAACTAAGGGACAGTCCCTTATCGACGATCAGGGCATTGTATTTGAGGGCACTAAGCCCATTGACAAGATGTGTCATCAATTCATCACACAAAGCCAGGAGAATCAAGCTTCTCCAGAACCCAGGTGGCGCAACGATCATGATTGAGGAGACTTCCTTGATCAAGATGGCACCACCAGATGTGATGCCCCTGGTAGTGGCCAGGTTGACTCCCTGAGATGAGGGCAATTATGCCCACAGTCAAGAGGGCTCGGGACATCCACCGCAGAGTGGACGAGGGAAGTCACTTCTCCAAGCCGCTGATTTAGCAACTAGATCCCCAGGTCAGCGGGAGGCCATTTGGATGTATCATAAAGCCATGCACAATCACCTGCATTGAGTAGTCAATGATACCCTGGAGGTAACCTTACGGTGATGACGCCCAAAGTTTGGTCAGCAACAAATGTAACTATAGTATTACCGTACCAATTGCTTGTGTTGGGCGTGCTATAAGTGATGTGAGGAGTCCCAGGCAGGTCCCAGAGAACGTGTCTGTGGAAAAGGGGAAAAGTCGGTACGGGGAGTCGGCAAGTGTAAAGCGCTAAGGTAAAGCGCCTAGGGAAGAAGCGGTAAGTGAACACGGCAATGTCAGCGGCAAGAACACGATAAGCTTAGCGAAGTCTAAGCGTCGATAATGCCTGCCGTAGTTGCAAGGCGCGAGTGTGTCGAGTATTGGCGAGAGTCTGCAACTGCCGACGAGTTCGACGTTGCCGACCGTAAATGAGCTCTTGAGCGTAAGGGAGACTGAAGTAAGGGGCGCAGGAAACTCTGGTCTATTCGTCTGATAATCCTATGTACAAGTCGGTAAGTGCTTTTATACTACAATGAGTTCACCGTTGCCAGTGACTAAAGAGCGGTAAACTAGAAAATCTTATAAGGGGTAGCTCCAACGGTTTCAGATCCCTGCCGTCCATTCAAGACCCTTAGCGCCACCAGGTGGCAGATCGCGGTGCTAAACCATCAGTCCATCACCTTTTTGTCTGTCCAAAAGGCTAAGCGATGTCAGGTGCCAAATTGAGGCGCTAAGCGGTGTCAGACGCCAAGGTCAAACGCCAAGCTGTCCATCAGTTTTTGATAGATGATCAGGCTTCTCGCTAAGCGCTGTCGTCAGTGACTGATGCCATCTGTCAGTTGTCATTCTTGCTGCTGTCGGCGCTATCACTGATCGGATCTGCTTCTTGCCGTGTCCGGCTGTCGGAAATGGCTTAAAATAGGTAGAACGCGTGCGCTAAGTTCGGAACAAGTGCGGCAAGGTTTCCAGAGCCGGTGCCAAGCCTGCCGTTGATGCGCCTAACCTGTATAGGGTCCTATCAACGGTTACCAGATAGGGTGAAGCTGTGTAAAGCAGATAGTAGGCACATTCACGCTTACACAGGCACGTCCAAGTTCAGTGACTTGGAGGACTGGGTGATGGATGTATGCACCCACCTCGCCATGTGCTTATATGGAGGTGACCATATGGAACAAGAACAAATCTTTGTTCTACCCAAGTTTTTGGCTGGAGAGGCCATGAGGTGGTTTCGACAAGCAGTATTGCACATCAACCAGGTCCAGTATGAGTGGACGTTCAAAGGAGTCC
Organism: Macrolepiota albuminosa; assembly: GCA_027475525.1. Taxonomy (NCBI): domain Eukaryota; kingdom Fungi; phylum Basidiomycota; class Agaricomycetes; order Agaricales; family Agaricaceae; genus Macrolepiota; species Macrolepiota albuminosa. Next base: position 347,596 of record JAMWFC010000031.1, on the reverse strand, counting down.
TAACAGGACTGTACAATCAATTTGTGCACCCCTCGACGCCACAGGATGCAAGGCAGGACTTCCAGTCTGCCAAGTACACCAAGAAATTGGGAGTACAAGGGTTCTACGATACCCTTAACGACCATGCCCAGAATATGGCAGTATACCTGGATAAGTATATGATGCTCGAAACATTCTTGGATGGTATTCCAGCAGACATGCACTGCTATCTGATACACGAGGACAGGCTATCCCCAGAGATCAATGATGTGGAGGAGTTTGTGGCTTACGCCATCAGGTATGAGCAGTCCCTTAAGACTGCTAACCACTACGAGCATCGGAGTAGCCACAAAAGGGGAAGCAAGCAACTACTGCCTGCTGGGACACTCTCACGGGTTCAGCATGTGGGGACCTTCCTGGCCAAGAAGGCCGATATGCATTGTGACTGCAACATGCAGTTTGTGGTATGCAGAACTCCTGCAGCAAACTGAGGGTGAAGCCACCCATGACTGGAGTGGGCTTCAGATGGAGAACGTACTAAACCAAGGCTGGAAATCAAGCTGGCCAACCCACCTGATCAGACAGGGGCCTGTTTCACATGCGGCCAGCCAGGCCACTATGCTACCAACTGCCCTGCAAAGACAGGAGCGCTGAGAAAGGGGTATACACCCTGCATCCATCTTCGAGCTGCACATACTGCAGCTGCAAGTGGAAGTGATAGAGATGTCTTGGCTGAGTCTGAGGCTGAGCACCCCACAAATGACCAAGAGCCTCCAGAGGAGGCATTGGGCGCCAAGCCCAAGAATGTGGTTGTGGAGGGGGAGGAGTACGTCATGGTTGACGTATACAACGACATCTATGACAATGAGTACTACAGTTGTGACAGCGACTCTGAATGCCTAGTGGCAATGATGGATTGGCCTCCCTCAAACAATCACGACAAAAATAATGTGGTCTGGATGAAGAAGGTGACTCTTCATCGAGCAGAGAGCACTTTGCAGCGCCCTACATTGAAGCAGGCAGACAAGAAGTGCCTGGTCTCATATGTGGATGTGAATGGCTACAAAGCTTGGACGTTATGGGACTCTGGGAGTACTACTTCCAGTATAATGCCCCAGTTTGCTCACGTGTATGGAATCTCTGTACAGGAGTTAGATATGCCATTGGAGTTGCAGCTGGGCATGGTAGAAAGCCGCGCTATGGTGCAGTATGGGACAAATGTAACTGTCCAGACACTGGGCTCACGTAGCTGGGAATACATGGATGTAGCAAACTTTGATTGCTATGATATGATACTGGGAACACCATTCATGCAGCATAACAAAGTCATGCTAGACTTTGAGCACTGTCAGGTGCTAGTGAATAGGAAAGTAATCCCAGCCAAATGGGCTACTGCAGATGACACTGATAATTGTCTATGACATCACCGCACTACAGAGAAGCGCAAGGATTCTCCATGACTTGGCTGGTGCAAAGTGCCAGCAGTGGAGGATGTGGATAAGGAAGTGCAGGCCATGCCTGGACTGAGCTCAGACCACAACATGGTGATGATGAGCAAGGAGGAGTATCAAGCCTCCAAGATGAGAGATGAGCAAATACTCACTCCTGAGGAACGAGGCGCAAAGCCTTCAGATGGACAACAGCAAAAGGCAAAAAAGCCTGAGGACTCAGTGGATGTATGCCCACCTATGTCCTCCTGAGTCAAGTTAGATGACTTGAGGGACAGCAACCGATGATGACGCCAACTGTGGTTGGGTGCGCTGGACGTATACGCAGTACAACGCCATCTCCAGCGCTTGGCGTACGTAGTTGTGAGGAGTCCTGACAGGGTCCCGGTGTGCTCGAGTGGAGGTAGTAAAACGATGCGCTAGATTATAGCGCTTCGGGGGCTACCTGGCAGACGGTAAGCGTCGTAGTTTAGGCAAAGATATTGGAGAAAAGACGAGTAGCGCAGCGTATTGTGCCCGTAGGTGGCACCGTAAACGATGAAGACGAGATAGACGAAGCTAGCGCCCGACTTAGTGACGAAGTCAAAGGAAGCTAGCGCGAGTTGAATGCTAAGTGTAACTGTGTGTTCGAGGGGTTACGATTCATTGTTATATACATGTAAAGTAGCTATTTTATATACTATGCGCTACCGTGTTTGCCAAGATACGAGCCCATCTGCGGCGCTACCTCCTAGCGCCTCTCCTCGTGGTTTCCTCTAACGGCGACCTTTTGCACATGGCTGACGGCGACCAATGGCGTTATGACCCACGGCGACCAGCGGTGACTCTATATTGACTTAGAATTGTACGAGTCTGCTCACTTTTACTATATCTCTGATTGGCCAGGCTGTTCCGGGGTATGGTCGGAAAATCCTCGACAGACGCCGTGAGCGCTAATGTCAGCGCTACTCATTGTATTAGTTCCTGGCAGGTCCAGATGTCGGATTTAAGTATATCCAGTGCCGCCATCATTGATCCTTTTAGACTTCTGATTGAAGTTCCTCGTCAAATGGCAGCGCCTGCTGCTGGCTCCTTCTGGAAGTGATCGGGGTTTAGTTAGAGTCCTCTCCCGCCGTTGTGCTAGCGTTATACGTTATGAGCCTTCTTCATCCTTGGGCTAGGTGAAAGGAGTGCGCTGAAGGCCTGGTAGCTAGGGGTTAGGATAAATTTCCACATCCTGTAGTAATTTGCCAGAGCTAGAGCTGCTCTATATTCCCAACTGGTCACTAGAGTCCTGAATACGTCAAGTGTCGGTTGGCCTATAATGTCCCTTGATGCGCTCAGTCCGAGTAGAAGCCTATCATCTCCTCCCAACTGAAAAATTGACTGTCCTCAGTCAAACGCCGTCATTAATTTGGCTGTGCTACGGTCCGTATGATGCCGCCGGCGCCTTATAAAAGTCGTTTTCTGCACTTCTCCTTCTCGTGTTTTCCTTTCCATCTTTCCCAACATGTCCACTCCTTTCGATGCCTCTGCTCTTCGCAATTTCCTGGCTAAGGCCTCTTATTTATTTGATCGCGCTAAGTCTGTCGGTCCCGCCGATGCGCCACAAACCGTCCCTGGCATTATGCAACTCTACCGGCGCTGGCTCGTGGTCTGCAGCTCCGACAGTTCCTGGGAGCGGGGTGCCAAGGTTCGCGAGTGGTGTGTGGCCCGGTACCGTGAATACGAAGGTGCGATTGGTTGCGCCCTTTCGCGGACCTTTTCGTAAGTTTCTAAGTTTGATTTTGGGTTCGTGGCGCTAAGGTTCAGCGGATTGGTTGCGCCCTTTCGCGGACCTTTTCGTAAGTTTCTAAGTTTGATTTTGGGTTCGTGGCGCTAAGGTTCAGCGCCCATACTAGGCTCCTTCCCTCTCCGACGAGATTGACGCCCTGCTGGCTAGTACCGAGGTTGGCAAAGTGAGTCCCCTCCTCTTCTTCCTCACATCTTCCAAGTTAACCCTGAGTAGTCGGTTGCTACGTTGCCCACCATTGCCAGTCTTCCTAGTGCCTTGTCGGCCCCTACCGTTCCTTCCGCTCCGGCCGCTCCTGTTGCTCCTGTTTCCGTTCTGCCTCCTCCCATTCTCGGTAGTCCTTTTCGTGGCGATGCTTCTCCCGCTTGCCCTGCACCCATCATCGTTTCTCCCACTCGTACTGCGCCTCCTCATTCGGCCATCAAACGGATTGCCATTACCGCCAGTGAGCCCCGGCCTGGACCTACCCATACTATTTCTCGCCTTCCTCCCCGTAACTTTGCCGTCGTTATTAACCGCGCAGTGAGCCCCGGCCTGGACCTACCCATACTATTTCTCGCCTTCCTCCCCGTAACTTTGCCGTCGTTATTAACCGCGCGCCCCCTGCTCTTGCTAGCCCTCCTAAACGTACCGTGCGTCCTTGTCTTCTTGCCTTTGGTTCTTCTACTAACTCTGCTTCTTAGGTCAATCTCCCTGCTCATGTTGCCCCTTTGTATGTCGTAAGTGTTTCCTTTCAAGATCGCTTGTCTCTAGCGCCTGATTGAGCCCTCCTTAGGCGCCCAACCAAACTATGTTTACCGACGCGGAGCTTTGTGATCTGTTGCACCTTCGTTGCGACACTACCATTATTGATACCGGCCTCCCGGCTGGTGTCCAAGTACTCGGCGCTAAGAAGAAGGTTACAGTGGCACCCGTGGAGCGCCGCGCTTTTAGGGCAAAGATTGGTGTGGTAAGTACTTGTTCGTCCCTGAAAGGTTGATGACGTCGCTAAATTCTTTCCCAGTGCGATAAATGCTGGTCTGAAAACGATCCCGAGGGTTGCTGGTTTCCTACTGCTTCTCTTCCCTGCTACCGCTGCGATGCGTTGAAACGGGGCTGTGCCTTCAATGGGATTCGTACTCGCGAACGTGGTAGGGACGCTATCATGCAGCGCAATTACGAGCGCGCCGTCCTAGTTCGTAATGCCCGGGCCTTCGTGCTGCAGCAACGCGATCTGGCCGCTACTCGTCAGCCCACTGTGATTAGTGCTGCAAGTCTAGCGCTTCCCATCACCCAAGATGGTACCACCGTGGCGGCCCCCTTTGCCCGCTCTCCCCGTCGTCCCGTCCCTTCGAAACGTAAGCCCATTGTCGCCTCCCCTAGCAAGAGTCCCGGTAAGCGCCGGGAGCTAGCGCCTGCTACTCCCGTTGTCTTGTCTTCTACCGAGTCGTCTACTGATGAGGGCGAGGATACCGAGAGGGATGCTGAGGGCGAGGATGACGATGAGGCTGGGCCTGTAGTCGACACCGATGCGCTATTGGCGGTACGCGCTCTTCTGCTTCGCATTACTCCCCCTATCGCCGCTAACCCTTATCAGAGCGGCCCCAGTGGTAATCGGTGCGTAGTGTTCGTGTTTTCCTGTTTAGGTTGCGCTAACCTCTTTGTTGCCAGGTCCCCTACTCCTTTGCTTCCGGTCGTCGTGGATATCCCGCCCGCTGAAGATGTCGTGATGGCTGTTGCCGGCGCTACCCCTGCTCCCGAGCCTGTCGCGGCTAGCGCCTCCCCCGTCACTCTTCCTATTACACCATCTCTTACCCCTCCTCGTAGCCTCTCTTCTTTCCCCAGTACTCGTGAGTCCTCTACCGCGCCTGAGTCCGAAGGGACCTTAGTAGCTCAGGGCGAGCGCCGCCGCCGCTGGAGGTACTTGCCTTCCTATGGCATCCGCCTTTCTTCTGCTAGGGCCATGTCCCCAGGCGATGAGCGCCATGAATGGACCCCCCGTGCTCCCGTAACCGTTCGAGTAAGTCTGCCTTTCCTAGTTAGTTCGCCTCTCCGCTGACCTCCGCTAAGTTTGATCCTTTTTGGACTCCTCCCCCCGCCATGCGCGTTTCTGGCAATGCCTATCCTCTCCGCTGACCTCCGCTAAGTTCGATCCTTTTTGGACTCCTCCCCCCGCCATGCGCGTTTCCGGCGATGCCTATCCTTGGCTTGGGGATGAGTTCTCTTATCCTGTCACTCCTCTTCGTCCTGCCGCCGATCTCTATCAACAACTTCGCCAGGTCGAGGACGCAACCGACGTCATCGGTAACAAACTCGCCCTCCTCCGTCCTCGTGTCTCCACCTTAGCGCGCCGTGAGCTCCTCCTGCTTGAGCTCTATGACGACATCACTGATGCGCTTGAGTGGCAAGCGAGTAACGCCATTCAAGACGGGGACTTGCTTCCATTGGGTGATCCCGCTCCCTCCGCGTCTGATGCGTAGTCGCCAGCCCGTAGCGCTTCGAATTTTTGTGGACTTTGAAAATTTTGATACGTAGTCTGTGATAGCTATACTAAAAATAAACGCTCCCCTCCCCTTGTTTCGAAATCGTCAGTTTGTAAGTAATCAAAATATAAAGTAAGAAAAAGGGGAAACGCTCAGTAAATCATCATGGCGTAAAAACCCCTATTACCAGCACGACCCAATAGCCAATATCATGCCAGCCTAGGAAGAAATAGGTATCGTCTGTAGAAAAATAAGTCGATTCATGCAAGAAGTTTTAATGTATAAGAAATAGAGTGCCACTGATCGCTTGTGGTTATTCGGTGATGGTGGCTATAAGCGCTAGATCTTGAAGGTTAATTCCCTCTTTGTACGACCTAAAATGGTTTCCAGCGCATCCTATTGGTTCGTGTCTGCGTCAGGGTCTAAGCCCCTTGAGAAGTGCCCTCCCACGCTGTCGCTAGTTGAAACACCGTCCGAGTCCTATAAATTGCCCATGCCTCGACAGCATCTCATCAGTCTTCGTGATGGAAAGCCCAACCGGCATCGTGTGGACTGCCCGTTGTGATCGTGCTCACATCGTAATTGATCCCCCCACTTTCCTGGAACGCGCTACCTCGTTCTTCCACCACTACCCAGCGGTTGGCGTACCCGGACTGACCGACGGAGTCGTTGAATTAGGTTGTCACTGCCAACTACTTTGTGTGGCCTGTGAGATCTGGAACGATGACCTGCCGTTGACCCGTTTCGGTATGGAGAAAAACTGGAGTCGGATTTTTCAGGTGCGCTATTGCCTTTTTCGCCCTCCTTCTCTTCTGATAGTCTCCAAATCAAGCAAATCGCGACCAAGGAAACAAAAGAACGTCTTGAGCTGCTGCTGGAGGAGAGTCACTACCTGGTTTGTCATTTTATTACCTCTTTTCTTCCGTCTAACGCGTCGCTCCGCCAGGCGCCTCGCTTGTCTACCGGTGGCTGGCTTTTTCGTGGTCCTGCTGAAGGCCAGAGGCCTCCCAGGCCTCTCCTTCTGCCTGGGCCTTGATGCTCGTCCATCTCCCATGTCGTTTATGTAAGTCGGCTCCTTCTTTTCTGTGGCGCCACCGGGCTGACAGATTTTGGCTAGTTGATTTCTTTTTGTCGTAGTTATATGAAATGCATCACTGCCTTCCTGGCGCCACCGGGCTGACAGATTTTGGCTAGTTGATTTCTTTTTGTCGTAGTTATATGAAATGCATCACTGCCTTCCCCCCCCTCATGATTGTTTTGCGCATGTAAGAGTTCCCAAGTATCCGCGACCCTGCACGTAGCTTGAGGTATTTTTCCCCCCCCTCATGATTGTTTTGCGCATGTAAGAGTTCCCAAGTATCCGCGACCCTGCACGTAGCTTGAGGTATTTTATGGGTTCTGGCGCTGTTAACCCGGTTAGTATCATATCATGCCAGAACCTTCCCTCCTTCTTGATGACCCCGTACTCGTTCACCGGCCTCTCATCCTAGATCGCCTCGAGCGTTTTCTCGCATCAATGCCTGATGGCGGCTTTCCACAAGAGAACAGTAACATATTGACTCTTGTGCACCGGTACCGGATTCTGCTAGCGGCCTCCACCGAATGGGAGATAGATACAGACCCGGCTCTAGTCACCGTAAACCCTTTATTACTGCCCGCTTTAGGTAATGCTTATGTGTGTCGTAGGAGCAGACCATTACTGGTACCGCTTCGAGTCTTCATAGTCTTCTCCGCGAGACTGGGGGTTTGGTTAGTGCCTATATCCCTTTTTGCCTGGCTTCGGTTAGCTAACTCCTTGCCTTTTTCTAGAGCCTTTCCTGGCTCCCCCTTCCAGTTCTTGTTGACATTAACGCTAGCAGAGCCATACTCGACCGCGTCATAGTTCCTTTCACAGCTTTAGAGCGTCGCTTGGACGAGGTCGGGTGGTACTCGTCTCCTACTTGTTCCGCCGCTCCCCCGGGTCCTTCCCACGCTCCACCTACAATTGCCCTTCCCGTGCCTCCTCCTCGCGCTCCCGTACCTCCTCCTCCAGTTGCTCCTCCCGCTCCACCTAACGCTGCCATTCGTCCCCCTTCCGGTGCTCCTCCCGCCTATAGGCGACACAAGGAGCGAGTCAAGGGCCCTCGTCGGCGGTCATCGTCGTTGTCTTAAACTTTTGTAGTCAAGTATAGTTTGGTAGTGCCGCATGTATTAGTATCGCCAATTTATGCACCCCTTTCGTGGTTACTAGCGCATGCTTCAAGTCCGTAGCAGGGGGCGCTAACCGCTGGCGCCTCGTTTTCCATGGTCTTTTATTGTTCCTCTTTGTCATCAGGAGTGATCTCGTCATCGTCCACCAACTCGGTCTCTTCAAGCTCTCGCAGTTTGGCTGTGTCAATGTCTAGCGCCGGCAAAGGTAGTGGAATGTGTTCACGCACTAAGTAGGGAATGAGTCAAAACGCCGCTACCGGTCGATGCAAAACCGAGCCGTCCAGCTCGCAGAGTACGTAGGCTCCTCCCCTATTGCGGGAAACGACTATGAGGGGCCCTAGGTATCGAGGTCGCATCTTTTTGTTATGGGTTACTTCGATTTTCGAGTTGCGCATTAGCACTAAGGTGCCAGCTGTAAAGTTGTAGTCTCGGATAGTAGCGCTATGCTCGCTTTCAAATCGTAATGCGGCTTGTCGTCTAGCTTGAAATACCACCTCGTGTAGGCGCTCTAGATCCTCCATGCGTCGTTGTAAGTCAATGGCGCGCCTAGCGATAAGGTCGGTAGAGGACAGGATTGAGTTAGGTGGGGGTTGTAGGTATGTGGCCTCCACAACGTCTGCTGGAAGCAGGGGATGAGTGCCAGTCGCCGCGTAGTAGGGAGAGCAGCCCATCCTTTTCCGTACGGTAACTCGTTCGGACCAAAAGACCGAATAAGTCGCTTCGCTCCAGCGACTTTTGTCGCTGTCTACCGCCTTAAATAGCGCCTGTCGTACGTCAAAATGTGGCCTTTCCACTATACCGTTAGCACGCTTATTGTATCCTGAGATCCAAATATGCTGTATGTTGTATTTCTTAGCGAGGTAGGTAAGCGCCTTAACTATCGGTGCTCCGTTGTCTGTAACAATCTCGTGAAGGGCTCCCCATCTGCAAATAACATCTTCGAAGAGCCACTTAGCTATAGCGTCGGTATTTTCCCGCTGGAGCATACGAAACTCCGGCCAATGTACCAAAGAACACCTTCCCTGGATAATGTACTTGTAGTGCCCCGACTTGGGCATGTGCATAGTGTCGATATATATTTTTCCGAACAAGGGTGCTGGAGTCGCTACGGTTGGGGGAATAAGGACTTGGCGCGTCTGTTGGATTTGGCAGAGATGACAAGTACGAATATACCATGCGATATCGGCGCTAACTTGAGGCCACCAGAAACGTTCCAATAAATTCGCCCGCGTCGCGTAGAGTCCTCGATGTCCCAAGTCATCGTGCATAGCACGCAAAATCCTAACGCGGCCCTCTGGCTTAATTACTAATTTGTGAGCGCCAGACCTATTTCGTTGCCAAAGCCGGTTTTCAATCATAAAGAAAGTCGTTGCATATCGAATGAAGGTGGCGTATTCCGTATCCGTAAGGTCTGATGGTCGGCGCAAATCCTGTAACCATTTCCTAACCTGATCGACTCGCTGGTCTTCTGACTTAGCCTTGGCGCTACGAGGTACTGCCGAATATGGAAGGTTGCGACTATCTTCCCGTAAGGGTCTTGGTTCCTCGACTATCTTTAGATCATTATGCGGCTTAGCGACGTTATAGATACTGGCCGTGTAGAAAGTCGATGGAGCCTGATACGGATTAGGCTGGTACGGAGTGATAGGGTGTAGCCAGGTCGAGATAGGTTGGTCTTCGCGAAGGGCCGAAATAGGCAATTGAATAATATGTATGAAACCGTGCAACCGGTCAATCCAGTCGTCAAATACGTCATTATTGCTTTCGTCTAGCGCTTCGTCCTCCGGCTGCCTAGGTCGCCTAGATAGTCCATCAGGTCCGTGAAACGCACTTTTGACATGCACGAGCTCGAAGTGGAACATTAGTATTGCTACCACCCAGCAATTCATGCTAGCCGAAGGTTGAATGTCTGGATTCTGGAGCATTCCTTTGATGTAGCGTGCATCAACTTCACCCAGCAATTCATGCTAGCCGAAGGTTGAATGTCTGGATTCTGGAGCATTCCTTTGATGTAGCGTGCATCAACTTCGACAATCAAGTTTTGAACACCAATAAGATACATGCGTAGCACCTGGAACGCTCGAAACAATCTGTATAATTCCAGTTTGGGCTGACTATAGCGTGACTCTCTGTCGTTAAGGGTAATTGATCCAAAGCGATTGTAGCGTCTGATTTTTTCGATTTGCGCTATCACATTGACATAAAAAGAAGCCGACCGCGATGTAAGAGGTGTCAACGGCAAGTATAATGGGATCGGATGTAGTATAATCGATGGGTACCAATGGCTTTGCTTCCTGCAGCGCCTTCACTAAGTCTTTTTGGGCGTTAATTTGGTCGGGTCCGAATTCGAAGGGGACCCCTGAACGAGTTAAGCGATTTAGCGCGTGCGCTTGATGTGAAAAATGGTGTATGAACATGCGCAGCACGCCTACCGTGCCTAGAAACACGCGAACTTCCGAGAGGTTATGGCAGACTCCCCACTTCTCTAGAAGCGCTAATCGGCTCTCCTCAGAGATCCTGCCTTCTGGCGTGCAAACGTGCCCTAAAATTTTAAATTGTGGTGCGCAAAGAATCAACTTGTGTCCTGAGAAAGTCCCACCACAATATTTCATGCGCTGGAGCACCCGGTTGACCAACTGGAAGAAGTCCCATAGCGCCATGCGGATGTTAGGATTTTCCGGATGCACTTCGGGCTTGCCATCTACAAGGCGCCAATCTTTTGGGCCCTTAACGCCAACATCGTCGATAAAGCTAAGCACATGGTGGGGTATTTTGGGTTGTAGAATAAACGTAATGTCGTCGTGGAATATGGGTACCGAATTAGTCCATCCCATGGGAAGTGTAACCAGTCGTAGCGCTCCGAATGGCGTTTGAAATGTCGTTAAGTCGCGAGAGGAAGGGTGAATCAAGCGCTCGTCATAGCCAACGTACAGATCCAGGGTAGCGCCACATATTCTTCCCGTGAACGATTCAGCGACATGATCGGGGAAGGGCGGTACCCCTGAATGACGAATCGTGACTTTGTTTAGCGGCTCCAAACTGTGAACTATACGTAGCTTGCCATTTTTCTTCAGTACACAAAACCATCGTGACCGGTATGCCGAATTGGAAGGCTCGTAAACTCCTGCCGCTATTTTGGAACAAATAATTTGGCAAACTTCAGCTTCGATACCCGGCGGTATAGGTCGGTTATGCTCGGTCCAAGGTACGTGAGGTATCGTCGGTATAACCACCGGTGGAAAGAAGTCAGTTCTCAGTTTACCGCGTTCGGAATCCTCCCAAGCAAATGCCTCGTTTTGTTTTTGCATAATGTCGGTCAATACATCTAGTTCCGCCGTCGATAGAAAGCCTGTATCATGGGCGCTAAGGAATAGCGCCCGTCGTTCTTCCGTAAATCGTCCGGTAGGCTCAAAGGGTGACGGGTTCGGATTAAGCTCGGGAAGGGTCGCTAACGGGTCTCCAATGATCTTTCTTTCGATGCGGAATTCTTCGGGTACGCCGCTCGCTACCGGTTTCGTTTTAAGCGCTACTGGCTTGTATTTCTTTTTAACCTGAACCCCTTTGTGCTTAGGGGTACTGTTGTTAGCAAACATATTATAAATGGAACTCTGGTTTCTAGCGAAACCGGATATCAAAGGTTCTTTAGCATCAGGAGTAGAAACGAAATAAGTGTCTGTTGAAAGGTTTTCAGTAATATCGGATGCAGTGAGGTATAAGTAGGATAAAGCTTCGCTAGTAAGCGACGTAGAAATGTTCAAGATTTCAGGGGCTAAAGGGGTATGTGATATAAAGGTTACTTGCCCAGTCCGATGATTATAGTCCAAGATAAGCGCTTCATCTCCATGATCCTCATCACTCATCTCCTCGATGGTGCCGGAAAACACTCGCAGGGTTCGTCGCTAATGTAAGGTCGCTTTCTCGGTCCTGGCTTCTGGAACCGTCCTCGAGGAAATGTCGGTACCGTTCTGGTTCGTCGCTAATGTAAGGTCGCTTTCTCGGTCCTGGCTTCTGGAACCGTCCTCGAGGAAATGTCGGTACCGTTCTTCTGACTCCAGAATTGGGGTCGCTAATAGTTAGCGTCGTTTCCTCCTCGGACGTCGTTTTGACTACTGATCGCGCTAGCACATCGAAGGGCCTTCCTAATAATAAATCGTAGGCAGGCGATCTGAGTATGTGAATTTGCAAATAGAACGTAAGATCACCTATAGCACATGGCACATTCCAAGCCATCCCCAAGGATCGATCAATCGTGCCGTTAGCGCTCTGCATGTTAAGAATGATCGTTGGATCGTAAATGATACCCAGCTCGTTAGCGACGTCGGCAGCCATTGAAATAATCTGTGATCCGCTATCCACGATCGACTCTATTTCGCTTTTCCCATCAACTGTCAGCATAATTGAACGAATTGTGTGAGAGTCTTGGGCTACAGTTAAGATGGCAGGATCATCGCTAGATCTTAGCGATTTTAGGTATGTTTTGACTGGGTCGACGAACATGGCTTCTTTAGGTGGTGCGACCTCTTCCTTGGTTTCCAGGGCTATCGTCTCGGTTATATATGCGAAACCAGGCAGCGCGTCGTCGCATTCGTCCACCGTGGCTACATTGTTAGCTACGTTATCGTCTCGGTTATATATGCGAAACCAGGCAGCGCGTCGTCGCATTCGTCCACCGTGGCTACATTGTTAGCTACGTTCCATCGGGGGATAACCGCGGTACACATCTGGTTCCTGACGTCTGGCACCACGCTGCATAACTCTCCTACCGATAGCATAACCTGGCTTTGCATGATGCGATCAAAAACTAACTTAGACTTCTCCAGATCATATATAGGCGCTGTGGGTCGATATCCCCCTGTAGGTTTATCTGGCGCTCCGAAGTTACGATTAAGGGGCGGGGCGTAGTTGCCCCCAAGACCAGCGTAAGGATGTAGCGGTGGCTCCAGAACGGCCGGCGCCTTGGTAGCTTCTAGTACTTTGTCGTTAGCGCTAGAGGTTGAGGCTGATGCTGGAGCGGGGCCTGTTGTCGCACCCGAAGGTCTATAATCCTTTAAAGGCTGCTTGCCCTTTTTGATCTCCACCCCATCGAAGACCTGATTCTTTAGCGACTTCAGTTCCTTCTCTAGCGTCTCAATCCTCTCTTCTCGGGACAGTGTGGGTCGGTCACTGATAGCGTTTAGCTGAAGAACTTCGTGAATTAGTGCTTGTTGAGGAGTTGCCTCGGTTTCTGTTGTCGCCGTGCTATTCAGGTTGCCTGTCACTAAGTTCCCGGGGTTCCGACGGTGCCACTCGTCAAGGCGTCCCTGGAACGTCTTATGCTCGGGATAAAGGGGAATGCTAGCGCCCGAAGGTAAGACTAGTTTCCCGTCCATTCCCCGGCGCGCCTTCCCTTGTCGCAGGTATTGTTCAAGGATAGCGCACCTACCCCTGGTCATGGTATGTCCTGCCTCGCCGCAAAAATGGCAAAGTCCCGTCTGTACGTTACTTCTAGGCGCCAAAAGACTAGTCGAGATCAAGGTTTCCAGTTTATTCATGACATTAGCGACTGCATTGCTGACGGCAGTTTCCAAATCCTCCTTCTTGACATACCCATTACAGTCATTGGCGGCGCTAGGCGCTGGCGACTCTACCTTGGGTGCCATTCCCCCATGGTCCGCGCCAGGTCGCTGTAATGGTATACCTGTATCCGTGCCTTTTAATACCCACTTTCCTGCCTCAAAGACTTTTTCTATGTCGTATGGTTCCTCGGGGTGATGGTCATGCATAATGATCTCTAAGCGCCGCGCAATCTTAGTCCATAACGACGTCGGGAATCCTTGTTGAAACAAACGGCGCTCCTCGTTCCCATATAACTTCCCATTTTGAACCAGCCATCTCGCTATCCGCTGGAAATCACGATAATAGGTCGATAGCACTCCTAGGGTATAGATTCCAGCCGCGAAAGTGTCTTGTACTAGCTTCTGGATTTCCATTACTGTATACCGCGTAGCTTCTTCAGCACCAGGATATAAATGAACGATAGCCTTTTTCCATTCCTCATAGGTAAAAGGCCTGGGTGGTGCGTCACTAGTAAGTCCTTGGAACTCCTTCAACCCTGTCCATGATTCGGCTGTGTCGTATGAGACGTATCTGGCAGCGTATTCCTTCATCTGTGTATCGTCGGTTACCCAGCAATTGCGTAGCAGATACTCCAACTCTTTGAAGTACTGCATTAGTTCGCGAGGTTTCGTTTCATCCCATTTTGGCGACGAGAAGTGGTTTCGGGGTGGCATGCGCTGATTGTTCGGCTGATCCATACTGATAGATGTGTTTGTCAAGGTAGGAAGGGTGGTGGTGCTCGTGTTGCTTAGCGTTGATGTCGTAGGTACTGGCTCAGTTAGCTCCAAGTCGCTAGGTTCTGGCGATAATAGCCTAGATAACTCTTCTAAAGGCGTAAGCGGCGTATGGTTTTTGCCTGCTAAGTACTCAAATGGTCGGGAAAAAGGGAAAAAGCTTTCGGCTAAGCTGTCTGGAGCGGCCTCAAGCTCCTGATCCAAAGTCTGTCTTGGTAGCGCGCCTGGTAAGTGTGGTGAGTCGGTGGTACTTGGTTCAAGCGCGCTCTCCAACAGGAGGCGGCGCTGTCGCTGGGCTCGAGTTTCCAGCGGAATTCTGTCTCAAAAGAACCCCTCGCGGTGGGCTCCAAAATGATGACGCCAACTGTGGTTGGGTGCGCTGGACGTATACGCAGTACAACGCCGTCTCCAGCGCTTGGCGTACGTAGTTGTGAGGAGTCCTGACAGGGTCCCGGTGTGCTCGAGTGGAGGTAGTAAAACGATGCGCTAGATTATAGCACTTCGGGGGCTACCTGGCAGACGGTAAGCATCGTAGTTTAGGCAAAGATATTGGAGAAAAGACGAGTAGCGCAGCGTATTGTGCCCGTAGGTGGCACCGTAAACGATGAAGACGAGATAGACGAAGCTAGCGCCCGACTTAGTGACGAAGTCAAAGGAAGCTAGCGCAAGTTGAACGCTAAGTGTAACTGTGTGTTCGAGGGGTTACGATTCATTGTTATATACATGTAAAGTAGCTATTTTATATACTATGCGCTACCGTGTTTGCCAAGATACGAGCCCATCTGCGGCGCTACCTCCTAGCGCCTCTCCTCGTGGTTTCCTCTAACGGCGACCTTTTGCACATGGCTGACGGCGACCAATGGCGTTATGACCCACGGCGACCAGCGGTGACTCTATATTGACTTAGAATTGTACGAGTCTGCTCACTTTTACTATATCTCTGATTGGCCAGGCTGTTCCGGGGTATGGTCGGAAAATCCTCGACAGACGCCGTGAGCGCTAATGTCAGCGCTACTCATTGTATTAGTTCCTGGCAGGTCCAGATGTCGGATTTAAGTATATCCAGTGCCGCCGTCATTGATCCTTTTAGACTTCTGATTGAAGTTCCTCGTCAAATGGCAGCGCCTGCTGCTGGCTCCTTCTGGAAGTGATCGGGGTTTAGTTAGAGTCCTCTCCCGCCGTTGTGTTAGCGTTATACGTTATGAGCCTTCTTCATCCTTGGGCTAGGTGAAAGGAGTGCGCTGAAGGCCTGGTAGCTAGGGGTTAGGATAAATTTCCACATCCTGTAGTAATTTGCCAGAGCTAGAGCTGCTCTATATTCCCAACTGGTCGCTAGAGTCCTGAATACGTCAAGTGTCGGTTGGCCTATAATGTCCCTTGATGCGCTCAGTCCGAGTAGAAGCCTATCACCGAGAGGCAAAAGCCTCATACTGTGAGGACACACGGTCCTTATGGGAGCGACCAGCTCCTCTTTCTGAGTATGACTGGGCATACGATCCTCGAAGGCTGCAGGAATGGAACAAACTGGTGGCAGCCACATGTGCACAAAATGTGCACCAGCAACAGATGACCGTCACACCAGCGTATTGCCAGCCAGCTTTGGACAAAGTGTTCATAGTGTATTCACTCATACATGAAGGGACAAGCCTTGTGGCTTATAAGGCAGCAGTAGTGGATCCCCTACTGAGACTGCATATACCCAATGACAGTGTTAATCAGATGCTCACAATTTGCAAGCACTATGCACCGCAGCCTCAGCCACCATCAGAAATGGTGGAGGTACTTCCTCCAGTGCGTTGGAAGGGGAAACAGAAGGCGACAAGCCTTCATGAGGAAAATATACCTCGGTTGCATCAGCAATGGCAAGAAGAATTCACTGATATGGTCAATGGGACCAAGGAGGAGCTCCTGCCCTGGTGGTAAGTAAACTATGAGATTAATCTCATAGACAAGAGCTAGCAATACAAGTACCACTTGCCACGCTGTCCACGCATACTCCAGGAGCAATTACGCGATAAAACTAATTGCTACTTAAACGCTCAGTGGTGGTCACCATGCACTACTGCTCAGGCTGCACCATTACTGTGCATCCCAAAGAAGGAGGGAACCCTTTGAACAGCTCTTGATGCATGTCAGCACAATGACAATACCATAAAGGATGTAACACCTTTACCAGATCAGGAGGTGATCCAGGAAGACATGGCTCAGGTGAAGTATTGCTCGAAGATTGACCTTACTGATGCCTATAAGCAGGTGTGCATCTGCACCAAAGACATACCCAAGACCGTATTTTCATCAATCATAGGCACGTTCACAAGCAACATAATGCAGATCAGGAACTGTAATGGCCCCTGCAACCTTTCAGAGGCTCATGACCAGTGGAAGAAGTGTGAGCTTTACACTCAGAGTATAGACTGCCTAGGGCATGTCATCAATGAGCAGGGTATACACCCCGATCAGGACAAGCTCGATCGCATTCGAGAGTGGCACACACCACAAAACTACAATGACATCCAACAATTCATTGGCCTTGTCAAATATATATCAAGCTTCTTGCCTGATGTCACTGCCTATACTGGGCCACTTATGGCCATGACACAGAATGGGTCACCGTTCACTTGGAGGCCGCTGCACCAGCGGTGCTTTGAAATGGTCAAACAGATCTGTATGAAGACTCTGGTTATTTGACCAATTGACCCTAGATAGGATGAGCCTATATGGCTCATTTGCAACATGTCTAAGACAGGTGTTGGTGCCATGTATGGCCAGAGGAGTAGCTGGCAGACATGCCACCCAGCAGGGTTCATGTCGAAAAAGTTCATGACTGCCCAGCAAAACTATGCTGTGCATGAGCTAGAGACCCTAGCTATACTTGAGGCCCTCCTCAAGTGGGAGGATAAGCTGATGGGATACCCCATCCATATCATAACCAATCACAAGGCACTTGAGTTCTTCAAAACTCAGGTGAACTTGTTGCCACATCAGCGATGTTGGATCGACTACATGTCAAGATACCAGTTTGACATCACCTATGTTACAGGTGAACTCAATAAAGTGGCAGACTGCTTGTCTCGCTACTTTGAGAGTGATGCAGTTGGGGAGGCTCATGAGCCTCACAAGTATGTGCAGGCAGACTGCCGCATAGATCTCGCTACTTTGAGAGTGATGCAGTTGGGGAGGCTCATGAGCCTCACAAGTATGTGCAGGCAGACTGCCGCATAGACCCAGACGGGGAGGATTTACCTCTCCACTGGTACCAGGAAATCAGGGAGCATGTCCTGGATGTATGCATGATGCACGACAATGAACAGAGGTGAAGTACTTGCCTCAGGGAGCAGCGTAAAGAGCAGGACGTAGCTGCCCAACTGCTCAAAGAGCATGAAGTCATGGATTCAGAGTCATCTGGGGAACACGAGTGCCCCGATAGACCCGTTACTCTGGCTGAGATGCTTGAAGGCAAATTGCCTTTGTCCCAGCCCTCTAGCCTGGGCAATGACGACTTCTGCATAGAAGTGGTGCTGGCATATGGGCATAATTCTCTCTTCACTGAGATAATTGCTAACCCCAACAACCACCCTCAGTTCAGGCAGGGGCCTGGCAGACTGATCACGATGGAAAACCATCAAGAAGTGGCAGTGGTCTGCCTTCCTCATACATGAACTATTATTACACGAATACTGGACCAGGCTCATGCACTGGTGGGGGGGGCACTTTGGTGCCGCATAAACGTTGGGATACATCCATAGATGGTACTGGTGGCTATGTATGGCCCAAGAGGTTACCAAGTTCTGCGCATCATGCACAGCATGTCAGAGGGCAAAGTTGCCCCCTGGAGCTCCTGCTGGGAAGTTACACCAGCCACCTGTGCCGGTAAAACCTTGAGATTCCATCAGGATGGACTTTGTAGGTCCCTTCCCCAAGTCTAGAGGGTTTGATTATCTCTGGGTGGTAATATGTTGCATGACAAGCATGGTGCACCTTATACCAGTGCGAACTATGCTGACAGCTAAAGAGCTGTCATGGATCTACCTAAGGAAGATCATTATGCTGCATGGGCTGCCTAGTACTATCATGAGCGACCATGACTCAAAGTTCACGTCTCAATAGTGGAGGGAACTTCACAAGCTGTTAGAAGCTAGACTCCTCATGTCAATGTCATTCCATCCTCAAACAGATAGGCAGACTGAAGGCCAGATCTTGAGGGTAGTTATTCGCCCTGATCAACAAGACTGGGTGGACTGGTGTCCATTCACTGAGTTTGCGATTAACCCAAGTATCTCATATATGACAGGGTATGCACCCTTTGAGCTCAATGGAGGGTACTTGCCCTCCATGCTGCACGAAATTTGTGCAGATGTGGTGGCCCACCAAGGAGTTGTCGAGTTTGCCAGGCAAGCCCTGGAGAATATTGCAGAGGCACATGATGCCATCATTGAGACACGAGTCTTTCAGGTGAAAAATGCCAATCACCATAGACGAACAGACCCGCCAATATCAGTAGAAGCGTTAGTCTATCTGTCAACATGTAACCTGAAACTTCCAAAGAGACAGGCAAGTAAACACTGCCCAAAATGGGTAGGCCCATACCGCGTGCTAGACATGGAGCCAAGTACCTCCAACTATATGCTGGAGCTGCCTCAGGCACTACAGGAATGACAAATTGTTCCAAAGTTCCATGTGTTGCTGTTGTGCCCATATAGTGCATCTGACAACATGCTATTCCCTAACAGGGCAACCCCAGGCCCCTATGACTTTGGAGCACGAGACAATGATGAATGGTTTGTTGAGTGCATCATAGGGCACCGGTGGACTGAGTGGAATACACTCGAGTTTGAGGTATGTTGGTTCCTCGGAGACACAACATGGGAGCCATACTCCCATTGCTCCAAGTTGGTGGCACTTGACTGTTATTTGGAGTTGAAGGGTGTTAAGCGCCTGCATCAGTTAGGTAAGCATGCCAGCGCTTAATTTGATTGGCAGTGCCAATTGTGGCTTGGCTGAGTTGGTCAGCAACTGTGGCTGAGACATGTCTAAAATTTGAAATTTATTTTTTCCCTTCCTTTCCTCAACCATGGACAACATGCCCGTAGACCCAAGTGAGCAGCAGCAGCAGCAGCAGTTTGAGTGTGCACCGTTGGTCTTACCGTTGGCTGAAGAGGGGGGGGGCAGATGACTCTCCCACTGACCCAAAATATGCCCCAGTGGGGACAATTGCAACATGCTGTGGGCTTCCCACAGCAGCAGCAGCAACCAGTGGTGGGCTACCTGCCACAGCAGCCAGTGATCAGTGACTATCCACCACAACAACTTATGCAGGGCAACTTTATGCCCCAAAATGCACCTGTGGGTGGTTTTCCATCTCGTCAGACGGTGATGACGCCCAAATCGAGCTGGTGCTGCATGGACTATCACTAGTACAGCTACTTAGCTGATATAGCTTTGGGCGTGCTAAGTGTGTGTGAGAGTCCCGGACAGGTCCTAGAGAACACACAGTAGGCAAGAAGTTTGTGGCAAGGAAAGTAAGTGATTGGAGGCACTTGCATAAGGCTCCAAAATGTGGCTACAGGGTGCTAAAAGTTGCTAAGGGGGAGCACTAAGAGCGTGGGAAAATTGCTAAGAAAGGCGCTAAGAGGTGTGGGAAAGTCGCTAAGGAAGGTGCTAAGTGTTAGCACCTAGAATGTGATAATAAAAAGATGAGATTGCTTAGCAGATCTAAGTACAAAAGCCAAGCTGTAGTTGCAAGGTGCTAGAGAGAGAGAGAGATAGAAAACTAGAGCAGAGTCCCCTTGCTTGACATGGTCAACAAAAGGTAGTCTGTTGCATATGGTGACCAAAATGTTGGGATACGATCCCTACTGCCAAATTGATTCCCCGTACTACTAACAAAAAGTAGGTATTTATAGTAAAGAAAAATGTTGGGATACGATCCCTACTGCCAAATTGATTCCCCGTACTACTAACAAAAAGTAGGTATTTATAGTAAAGAAAGTTAGCCGACGCTAAGAGGTTAAGCGCCGCTAGAGGGTGGTGAACTGATAAAAATGTAAGTAAATGTGGTGAATTGAATTGTATAGTAAAAAAGGTCCATAATGATGCTGTCACGGAAATACTTCATCATTTCCTCTTGTAAGCGCTGCCACTGGCTAAGAGCATTATTCTGGATTGACTGATGCCAAGTGTCTGTGTAAATGTATAGCCTTGGAGTGCAAGTGGCAAGGTGCGGCGAGGTGTCAATAGTGGTGCGGAAAATAAGTGGTGCCATAAAAAGTGGTCTGAAAGTAATTGGAGTCTGTAGCTGCGAGTTATTAGTGTAAAAATATGAGAAAAATAGTGCTGGAAGCACTAGAGCGTGGCGCTTCTGATGGTACTAGTGGGCCAATATGAGGTGCGGGTATTGGTGCTATCTGTAGCCAGCCACGATGCAGGCTCATCAACAGCACAGGGCGCTTATGTGCTACATCACGCTGAGGGCCAATCTCAACAGGCCCAGTACGGGGGGCTATTTAGCCCCCAAGCAATGTCAGGATGGAGGCAGCTTGCCCCTGTACTGGCAACAGGGACAATAGGGGTGCATCTTTTGCTCCAGTCTATGGGCCCAGCGTACTATCCTAGCGTGCCTGTAATGATGCCATACCCCTCGGCTTGGATGGGAGCTTGGGGTGCAATGCCCCAGTACAACACCTCATATGAGGCGTTAGCCAAGGGAGGCAAGTCGGCTTCCCTGTCAACCACAGTATCAGCTGACAACCTAGAGGGACACCAAGCATCTCTCAGGCAGGCCCATGTGGCCATTGAGAGCACAGAAACTCTCAATACAGAACAAGGCACCACCTCTTTGGCTGATGTGCTGACAGAGAGCCTGGTCAGGCTCTCCTTGTTACAGTGGCTGGAGATGCTGCACCAACCTGAGCCCAGCTTGGAACAAGAGTCGCATCCTCAACGTGACAAAGGAAAAGCATGGGCTGTCAAGCCCAGTCTCAACCAGGACTTAGTCCTGGCTACCCTCCTCCAATGCCTGGGGGACAATGGGTATGACATATCCGCAGAGTCGTCATTCCTCTACAATGCAGAGGCCATCGTCCTCATCAGCCGGATAATGGACAACATGGATCACATGCATGCTCAGCGCAAGACTGATCTCCTTGCCCTATCAGCTGCTCATAAGTGGCAGACTACACCCCCGAGTTGGGACACCAACTCCAGCAAAAGGGCGCATTGGCAAGGAGTGGAGGATGCGCCCTCCCGCTCCACTCAGTCAAGCGTTGCCATTTCTGGCCAGGAGGCTGGGCTAGGGCAGGATATTCTCTCCTATAAAGATGTCCCTGCTCCAGCCACCCCCTGGCTGATCTAGCGCCTTGCTAGTGGCGCATCTGAGGTCACATCCTCATGACCATTATCCATGGTATTCACCACGCACTCTGGGGAGCAGAGTTTCCAGGGTGTCAGTACACGCTCCACTGAGGTGAAGGCCTCGCAACCCCAAAAGGATTGTCAGGGTAAGAACCCGGAAGGGCACCCATACGTTAACGTGCACTTCCCCAAGGATGCCCTGAAAGGGGCCCCAGAGGCTAACATCCTCTTCTTACCTGCTGTATTGGTAGAGGGCCCTCCTGCCCGATACCCTCGATGTGTGTGGGTGATGGACCCATGTTTGGAGATGACTGATCAGGAGAGGCTGCCATTCCCACCCTCCAATGATGAATGGTATGAGGAGCCTGAAGAGGCTCATATGGAATTCCTGGTGCCACACAAAACTGCAGCACAATGTATGGCACACGAGCAGTGCAACAGTAGTTGACATGCCAAGATGGACTGTTGGGCACAAGATAGCACCAAACGAGGAGCTGCCCTCCTCGAGGATGAGACTGGGTGCATCTCTGATGTGCTCGGCGTTGTGATCTATCATAATCACACTATTGAGCGTCAGAACTTGTTCTTTGGTGCAGGGTTGTCTCTTCAATTCTATTGGTCACCAGTGACCAACACTATCTTCATCAGGCAGGAAGCCCATGCAGCCAGGGCCTTCGAGGCTGACAAAGAGGGCAATGCCGTGCATACGCCCCATAACAGTAAGGTGTACCAAGTTGCACCTTGCAGGTTCCTCCACAGCCCTCGAGAGCTCTGCAGGCTCCATGCACTGGTGAACAGCCAGTTTACGCTAATTCATCAGCATCAGTTGGGCTACCTCTTGCTCAAAGAATTCAAACGGGTGACTATGAATTGTCACCCCACAGCCTGAGACAGAACAATGTCTCAACTACTCGATGAGGTCCCATACAAGACCATTGCGGTACCTTTTGCGAGTTCAGAGGAATGGGAGAAAGTCTCGTGGATGATTGCTCCTTTGCAGATCTACCGCCGCAAGTAAAGTGGGAGGCTGGTCTTCGTTGGCCTGACTCCCCCTGACCCAAAGCAACCTTTTGCTTTGGACTACCTGGGCTCATATGCCCTTCTCTATGGGTGTCCTGGGATGCCCAACATGTGGACTAGTCTGGCCATGGACTGTGCCATGCGCATCCATTGGCACAGCCTCTTCGGGTTTGCACTTGTATGTGCTCTCTGTGTGAGCTGCCCCTCCAAGTCCACAATGCACAAGCACCTGGCTTATGTCTTCATATGGCCAGGCCTCTATAAAGAGGCTGTCACTGAATATGAGGTGGCTACGGGGCAATCCTTTGTGCCCCTTTCCACTGAGGACCCAAACTTTGAGGCTCGGGCTGTGGATATTCTGGAAGCTTCAGCTTCCGTCTTCACCACTTCAGACGTGTTACGCATCCTTTTTCACAATCAAATTCCGGTCAGCTGGGCTGACTATGCATACACCTATGGGGTCACCTACTTGGCCCACATTTTCTTCAGTGACAGCTGGCTCTACAACAAGGCAGCTGCCATCGACGATGAGAGGCTGCACTGCCTCGATCACTATGGGACACCCCAGTCCCTTGCTCAGTGAAATGGGTGGCATGAAGCCACCATTGACAACCACCAACGACTAATGCTCCAGCAACAGGAGAGTTGTCGTGCATTTGACGATGCATTCACCAAGGGGATGTATCTCCTCATTGGGCAAGACATTCATGCCTGAGAGATCTGGACATGCCAGTACCCATCCGACAATGGGGATCTCCCTGATCCCCAACCTCCTACTCTGGGGCCAACTTTTGACCCCACTATTATGCTGTTTCCACTATGGGACTATGACGACTCCCTGTCTCTGGCAGGGCCATCAGGCACCTCTCATGAGCCTGCACCTGAGGATGAACTCCTCAACTACGATATGGACGACGCGACTGCCGATCTATTCTGGAAGCCTGGGGACTCTCCAATTGCCCCCGTTCCTGACTTACCAATGGCCTGACCATTGGAGTGTTTTGAGACTATAATTTGGTCTAATTGGGGGGTGTGTAGCGTAGTCTGCTATGTGGTGCTGGCCACATAGTGTTTACTTACTATATACTTAGAATATTATATTATATTTATTATAATATAATAATATTTACATAATTATAAATATGTACATACCTGCTGCTTAATAAGCAGCTTAATCTTGTTATACACTACATAGTCAATAGACCGGTCTGGTCTGATTCTGTTTTATGTGACTTAAGCTCTTTCAAAATCCGTAACTCCATTACATTGGGACATTTTAATCCTAGGACAATCAGCAAAATGATGGATCAAGACCTTGTAATGGGCTTGAGAATCAAACTACCTCAAGAATTCAATTGATTGTGTAGCAGATGTATCCAGGGAAAGTCAACTTGACCCCCTCTTCCCAAAGTAAGTACGAAAACCTACAACAAAAATGAATTACTTGTCATGGACCTTATTAGACCCATGAACTTACCTACTTCTGATGGCAAGAGATACACTGTTGTAATCATCAAGGTAAGCTGCTGTTTTCCCAATAGTTCTCTTTTGGAAAAGAAAGAAGAAATGGTGGAGGAGGTGCATGGAACTGTGGCTTGTCTTGAATGGCAGTCAGGCCAATTGGTCAAAATAATTTGATTGGATAATGGCACCAAATTTGTTAACTCCACTATCGAAACGTTTTGCAGAATGAATGGTATAGTCTATGAAACCACCAATCCCTATAGGCCCAAGCAGAACAGGATAGCAGAATGCATGATTGCCATTCTTATGGAGATGATGCAGAGCATGCTCCATGTCACAAACATGGATTTACAATACTGGGGCAAGGTGTTCATGTACACCACACATATTGGTTTGATCATGCCTACATCAGCTTTAAATGGTAAAATACCATTCACCAAATGAAGCAACTCACACAAAAAACGTGATGTATCCCACTTGTGTGTTTTCGGATCTTTTGGATGGGCACACATCCTGAAGAAGGTAAGGCACAGGAAACTTGATTCTCATGCAGTGAGAGTCCATATGCTCAGATGGTGGGCAGGCAAAACTAAAGGATACAGGTTAGAAGATCTTGAGAATGGAAAGCTAATCACCTCCCAGGATGTACAATTCCATGAGGATGACATTCTGAGCAAGCTTGCACAGGTCAAGCATGACTCTAACAAAACAGGGTCAGAACCAGTTTATGACTCCATCAATACAACAACATATCCTGAAGACGATATGCCTTGTCAGATACATGTACCTACACACCCCTCTGACCTTAGTCAGCTGATTGAAGGCAATGACTACACGAGTGCACTTGAAGGAGACATCAGTGATGAGGAACCTCAACCTATAATGATCTCTTGTCCCATTACTCCAGAGCAGGACATTTCTGATGCAGAGACCCCTGGTGCACCGAGAAAGAAGGCAAGGTGGGAAAACTTACCAAGGCATCAGCTTCCTGCTTGATCTCAGCAGATTCTGATCAGGTATCAACAAGAAGATGATAATGAAGCAGGTACTCATGTTGCACATGTGGCTGTATCCAGGCCATCAATGTGTGAAGCTATGCAAACATTGGAAGCAGATAGGTGGAGGCAAGCCATGCAAGATGAATACAACCAATTGATCAACAAAGGTGTTTTTGAGGAGATAAATAATTTACCTCTGGGTAAGAAGGCTGTGGGAAATAAAATTGTACTCAAAGAAAAACTCAACAGTCAAGGAAATCGTGTAAAGTTTAAAGCAAGAATTGTAGCCCAAGGCTTCTCCCAAGTCCCCAGGATTGACTACCACAATATGTTTTCTTCTGTCACAAAGTTCACTACATTATGAGTTTTTCTGACCACAGCTGCCATGCTTAATCTGGAAGTACATCAAATTGATGTTGTCAGAGCTTATCTTGAAGCTGATCTGGATGAGGAAATCTACATGAAAGCTTCCAAGAACTTCAATGGAGCAAGGTACTAGAAATTACACAAGGCCATTTATGGCTTAAAACAGGCTGGTCAGAAATAGAAGGAACATTTGCATGATGTGCTTATGTGTCTAGGTTTTAGACAATTATGAGCTGACAACTGCCTGTATATTCTCCGATCACAAGGCAAGATCATATCAATCATTCTAGTATATGTGGATGACATGGTGGTTGCCAGGAAAGATCTTGACCAAATCATCACCTTCAAAGACGACATGAGCAATGAGTTCAAAATAACTGATCTGGGCAAAATTCATTATATGCTTGGACTTCAAATTACTCATAACCAGAAGAATCAAACCATATGGCTTGACCAATTAGCCTACATCAACTCCATTCTGAACCATTTCAGGATGAGCAGCTGCCATGAAATCGCAACCCTGCTCACCACAAATCACAATCTGTCATTATTCCAATCACCTAAAACTGCTGAAGATGCCGAGCAATATATGAAATATGCCAATGGGATCAATTACCTATCAATGGTTGGGTCACTTCTGTATGTGACTCAAACTCACCTGGATATCCAGTTTGCTGTGAGCCTGGTGGCACAATTCGCCAACAATCCTGGCATACCCCACTTAATGGCATGCAAACGTATACTGTGTTATCTTAAAGGCACCAAAAATTATGGTTTAGTTTTGGGTGGGTCTGCTGATACTGAGGTGAATCTAGTAGGGTGGAGTGACGTGAACTGGGCACAAGATCATTACGACCAAAAATCCGTCAGTGGCTGGTGCTATGAAATCAACAGAAGTGTCATATCGTGGTCTTCCAAAAAACAACTTGGTATCGCTATGTCAACAGTTGAAGCTGAATATATAGCTTCAGCAAATGCTACGAGGGAAGCAATTTGGCTCTGTAATCTGCTCAACGACCTCAATTTTGGACAAACCGGAGCAACCACTATTCACACTGACAGCGCTGGAAGTATCGCCCTCTCTAACAACCCTGTTGGTCACTCTCGTGCTAAACATATCGACATACGTTATCATTTCATTCACGATCAAATCAAAAGAGGCAATATTAAACTACAATACATTTCGACACACGACATGATAGCCAACACCCTAACCAAGGCTCTGCCTCGCGAAACCTTTGTCAAATATCAAAACAAACTTCGAATCTTACCTCCTCCGTCGACGTCAAGTGGGAGTGTCGAGGAAAATGACGTCTGACTACGGAAACCTACATCAACTCAGGATCACATATAATTCGTTTATGACGTACGTTCCATTTACTATACATTTCATTTTCTTTTTGTTACATCATAAACTTCTATGAAATTCGAAATGTTTCACCCTCAAATATAAAATACATACAGATACCTGGAGTTCGAACTGTCTTCGACTTCGAACTTCAGGTAAGTTATGCAAATACTAGTTTACTTATTTACTTATGCTAACCGTCTTCGACTTCGAACTTCAGTGTACTATATACGTGATACTTAAATATACTTTGTTCTACGTTATGCTGCGACAACAGGTCTGATCATGCCAAAGATGGGAGAATGACACTTCCGTGGTTTTGCACTCAATGGACCTGGTGGCTTCGTGGCAGACGCTGTCAAGCGAGGGAGCTGACGAACATAACGTCGCAGCGTGAAAGCAATGCAGATCTTTCGCCAAGTGGAAAGCGTTGACCATACTTCAGCTAGGGTTGGGATGAAGTCCATGATGATCCAAACAGTTAAATTGCTTTCGACAACGCGGCGTACGCGTGGGACAGGGATAGTCGTCTCGGCAAACAATATATTTAGAGCGTTTGCTTCTGTTGCATCAAGGGTCGCGTGTAGGTCTTGAGAAGGCTTTGCAACGGTGTCGGCCGTCAACTTGAAAACATTGTGTTCGGATTGTAGACTAGGAGCTTTCTTCCTGAGTACAAGAATGTCCTCATCACTCAGAGAGTCGACAATGGACGGCTGGGTGATAAACTTGAGCGCAGCCTAAAGTGGTCAATGATGTACTCACGGAAATGCTCCTCTGAGGTCTGCTGTCCGGCAACAGATAGGTCAAGATGACATCAAGGACATCTGCTATCACTCCGAAGAAGGTGTAAAAGAACACTTTTACATCCATCACGGAGGAATGTGGCAAAATTGTCATCGGTTTGGTGGTAGCGGGTGTAAATGGAAATACAGAGCTCGTTTCATAACGATAGACCCCCTTCGACTTATCGTGTTTAGTTGTTTGTCTGATTGGCGTGAATTGCCAAGATTTGGTTGTAGCAAAAATCTCATGGCCATTTGGCTCCGCAAATTCTCTTGCACCGAGTTTCGCGGAACCTAGTCTAAAAATAGGCGAAATTGATCATCTACATAACGCGCTTTTTTGTACAATTACACGTGTAATCCTATCTTAACGTAGCTATGTCCTTGAAAGAATTAATATCAAGTCTAATTCCGACAAACCTTCACAGATTTTCAAAGCCTCGTTAAGGGAAAAGATTCCTTATCCACAAGAACCGACCAAAATCCTGATAGTTAGTGGCTGTCTTCTGTACGACGGCATTGGGTTTCACTAATAACCTCTTCTCCCTGTGCCAATACTAATGCCAAGTCCGACCTGGCTAGAACTCTCTTCACTAGCTGTGGCGCATGGCTGAACCGATCCAGATGCAGAAAAAGTCACCGGACTAGGATCGTCAAGACCATCATCGCACGCACCCTCCCCCTCGTCGTTGATGTCATATACTCTGTTCTGAACCAAGACAGCAGTCCGTACGTATCCCGACTCCTCTGTCTCACAATTCTCCTTTCGCGCGCGGCCAGTAGTGTGTCGACGCCTTAAAGTCTGAAATTTTCCGCCATAGCGCGCAGCTTCCTTGTGGATCTCACTGAAATCACTATACACTTTGTTCTGGACCAATCCACCAATTCGAGCGTGATCTTGTTCCTGGGTACGACAATTTTCCTTTCCCAATCGGCCAGTAGTGTGGCGACGCCTTAAAACTTCACTGTTTCGGCCGTGACGCATAAATTTGCTGGATGAAGGCCGGACCCACTCTTCTTCCGATGCCTGTGCAGCATAGTAAGCATCGAAAGACTGGGACGGCGAAGTGTAGAAGTCCGCCTTGGGAGTCGGCAAAGAACCAGAAGGTAAGGAGATGAGAGACTTCCTAGGGGCGGTGGCGGAAAGGGTTGACTTCAAGGGCGGGGGTGGTGATTCTGCGTCCGAGGTCACCTCTGTAGATTCCGTAGCACTAGTCTGCGTAGTTGTAGAGGACGATGATGGCGGCGTAATTACTGATCGTTCAATATGAGGCTCGACTGTAGAGTCCGAAAGAGTAGACATTGATTCGACACGCTGTGACTCGGTAACATGGGCACCGGATGCTATGCAATGGGCGCGAGAAGTTGTATACAAATATGAAATATTGGAATCTGAGAAACGACGTTGTAATGGACGTGGACCTGGGGGAGGGGGAGCATCCACAGGCTTGCGCACGACTATGACCATAGACATGGGATTGATTACTGAAGTTCGATGAGACGGTACGGCAATAAGATTCAATAGAAGAAAGAACGACAAAACGATGAGGGAGAAGATTGCGCAAGCGCAGTAGAAAAATTGAGCGTTCAAAAAACT
Organism: Macrolepiota albuminosa; assembly: GCA_027475525.1. NCBI lineage: Eukaryota > Fungi > Basidiomycota > Agaricomycetes > Agaricales > Agaricaceae > Macrolepiota > Macrolepiota albuminosa. The sequence continues at coordinate 318,492 of JAMWFC010000031.1, read as the reverse complement.
AACAAGGGCTGCAAAACCGGGGGTAACTAGAAGTGAAAGAATGACTGTAATGGAGGTCGAGTTGCTGTCGCTGACAATCTCTGCCGATGGAGAGAGGATAATACTCGTGTTCGTGGCTAAGGTGGATGTGATATTGACGGTGTCCAATGATTCGACGTTTGAAGTCACTGGCGACGTGTCTATTGGCTGGCTATCAGGTACAGAGACGAGATCATTATACCTGTACGCAGAGTCAGCAATGCTAATGGAGAAAGAATGCGACGAACGGCGCGTCCATTGACTGGGTTGTAGGGTCAGAGATGCGATCGCTGTGCACGTGTGGATGGTATTCGAATGCGATAAGGTGAAGTGCATCTGAGCCCCCAGAACCTTGAATATAAATTTCAATCATCGGCGGCATTGATGACAGAAGCAAGTTCCTACTGTTAGAGGAGACCTGATAGGTGGGGGCGTTGTTAACCGGAGACAAACCTTCTACATGCTCGCCAACTGTGGCAGGGAGAATATCGGCTTTTTTGGCAATGACTATAGAAGAGTTTGTGAAATGTATGACGCAAGCAGGGAGAGATGTGTTTCCTAGTGACTGTCGGATATATACAAACGAGTCGTTTGAATCGCCCGGAGAAGATGCGGAAGCCTGGTCAACGACGTCAACGGCTAGGGATGCGGCCAACGATTCGATCACTTGCTCATTGACATAGGTAGATGGTGCACTTAAGTTACCAATCGTCGCTGAAATTGGTGGCGCAAAATCAGAATCAGTAGCAGCAAGAACACGACATAACAGTGACATACTGTTCGAAGAGCCATTAGAGGTGATTTGGCCATCGAGAGATTCAAAGCGTCCGCCTTGAGACTCTTCGATGCGAGGTACATCTGGTACACGCCGCGCATCTGGACGAGACAGGAGGTACCGGAGGTGAGCCAGCTGCTCGGGTGTAACAAGCTGTGGTAGTGACAACGAATCTTTGACTGTTCCAGTATGAAAGTACCATGATCTAGCCACTCGGAAAGGCTTGTTTGCGAAAAGACTCTGAGCCGTCGGCGGAGGGTCTGGAGGGAGAAAAATCCAATACAGTGCGCAGAAGCCCGTTGTTGCAAGGGGAAGCACGACTTGGACAAAGAAAGTGTTGCGCATGGTCAAAGAAATGGTACGGTTGAGGATAAACCTGAGGAAAGTCTGGCGAAAGCGCGAAATGCTCTATATACTTACCATTTACAACATCACATGATCGCGTTACATGGCGAGGTATGATGTCATTGGGGCGCAAAGTTTAGCAACATTTCAGGGTCATTATAATTATAAGAACTATGAAAAATATGAACTTTGGGTGTCGCCTTGAGAGGATATTACGTACTCAGCAAAATTCGGTCGCGGTCATGTGATAACCACCTTTTCAGTTCTCGTCCAAGAATGTCCAAAAGAGCTACCAATTTTCTCTGCGCAGTATTTGTCGTAGCCTTTGTCATGTCCAGGCTGGATCCTTTCAAGAACTTCGTTATCGATGCTTCCTGTGTTCAAACCACTGCTCCTCTGGCGTACCGCCCAACTGCAGGCTGGCACCCCAAAGCCCCCATGGTTTCGGACGTCTACAGAAGTGAAGATGACTCTGTTTCATCACCATTCGATCCCGCCAAGCTCGAACTCGAAGAAGAACTCTGTGCCGTCATCAAAATGGTCGAACCTGACGAAGCTCAAGGACCCCCTTGCTGCCTGGACAACTATAACGACGAAATACGAGCATACCTTCGAGTTGTAGTATATGATGCGAAGAAGAAACATCGAATGATCTCAGCAAACTCCAACGTCGTCTTCAGTACTCAGGCGACTCTCATCGAGGACGTTCAAAAGTTTATCCGACCATTAGAAGAGTGGAATCGTTCTAGCCCTGGTTTCTTCATGATTTTCAGTCTCGTGCTCCTAGTCTGTCTGTTCCTATGGAACGCGTTTGCTTCGTCTGCTGCCGACAATGAACCGCTTAATCAAGATCAGTTCGATATGCTCCATAGCAATGATATCAAGCAAGATCCCCTCATAGTAATCAAGCTTGAGGAAGAGGAAGAGGAGGAGGTCGTTCGACTGCTCACATTCGGACCCTTTCTGAGGCAGGTCATCAAAGTGGAGGACCCAAATTAGCTTTGTGTCATAGTTTGCAGCGAGTTTGTGAGGTACAGTTGGTAAGCCTCGACGTCGTTAAATTTTCCCTGTCAGTCCTAACCTTGGTTATGTATAACAAATAGAAGATTGTAGCGGCGCAGTGTGCGCCGGTCCCCGACTCTTACATGTTCCTTTTTCTTTTTTTATATTTTATTAATTTTATTTATTGTATGTATGTACTCTTCTCTTTGTTCTTTATTTTTTATATTACTTTATTATGTTATATATGGTTATTACAGCAATTTATGTATAGATATGGTCATGATAAGTGATATGATATGATACGTACATTGAGTGGTATGATACGATATACATAATATATTTATATATTATATTATTATAGAATAAAATAAATAAATAAATAAAATAAAATCTGTTTGAAAAAAACATATAGCGGATTGTAATCATGAAAAACATGAAAGTTAACTTACCTATGAAAAGAAAGTAATACTACCTATTGATGTGTCGTTATCATTGTGTGTTGTAACAACATAAGTTCGAAGTAAGCTTGAAGAGTAAATGAAGACTTACGATACTTTTCGAAGTTGTGTTGAAAATATGGTGTTGAGTTACATGGCTGAGAACGATGTGCTTGACGATAATATTTTCTGCCGTCCAGCTATATGAATCACCCAAATATGCATAAGTGAATGCTTCGTCAAGGTATTGATTGTTGTTGCTACGATGTATGTGAAAGGTGGTGACTAATTGTTGGTTCATATCGAATCCTTTTAGGGTGAGGTGTCATGCATGCAGATTGCAATGGGTATAAGAGCTATGTAAAAAAAAAGCGCTAATATAAAGTAAAATGGGCCGAAAAACTCACCAAAATGTTGAAGTCAGAGGGGTGTCAGCTCGTGACGCCCTCAGATTACAACAAGTACATACATCACTAGTTTAGTTCTGCACTGTTCCGTAGAAGATTACTATCATAGCCAATACACTCGCTCGCGGTCATTCGTGTTCGGCGCATCGTGTGCGTCTCTGTGGGCCTGAAAAGGTCTCTTGTGTCTCTCTCGTGTTCATCTTGTGTCACTCTCGTGTTCCCTTGCGCAGTCTCGTGCCTCTCACGTTTATTTCCACAACATAAAATACTAAATTTTTGACGTTATAATGAGTTAGAACGTCAAGGTACTGTCTAGTGATGATGATGAAACCAACGTCTGCAATTTCTCTCATTTGTCTTCTGTGGAAGGAATAGATAGATGTGCGCAGGCACCAATACTGTATATCATCAATGTGTGGAAGTCTAGACATGGATGTTATGTGAGTGAAGACGTTGTTCAACGTTTATACACTGAAAAAAAAGTAAATGTATATGAAGTAATGTTGAGAGAAAATAATGATCGTGTATGGTTATTTTTGTATAAGTGAGTGAGTGTTTACTAAAGTCATACTTTACAATGTCAACTGAACATCTTGGTTGTTTTAGCAGGTTGGTATATAAGACTTTATTGCATAGTTGTTCAAGTAATACAACAGTTTTCCTATGGTTGCAGTTGCAGAAAATTTTTGTTTCAAGCTGCATAAATCCATAGATTGAATAGGCTGATGAAGTCGTACTTAAATTGTACTAATTGCCAGAATTTTACCTATTGAAGCATTCTAGCTTGCAATGAGTAGTAATAAGTACCAAGTTGAACCACAGTTGATTGATAGTGTTTGCCTCTAGTAGGTGTCCATTGGTGAGTATACGACAATATAGACTGACGGTACCAGTTTGTTATAGCAGAGGAAGCGACAAGGATATAGCATTTCCAGAGTTGTGCAGCAACATGTCCTATGAACAAGCTAGCGGTAAAATAGTTTGAAATCAAAAATTTTAAGAAAAGATAGGGAGGAAAGAAAGAGATGTATGTATTACATATAATCATTCCATACATACAATACAATAATGATAAGAATAAAATCATTATGTAATTGTTTGTGGGGACAAACACTTATGTAATTGTTTGTGGGAATGAACACTTGTGTAATCATTCATGGGGATGAACACTTATGTAATGGTTTGAGAATGAGAACGGTCAAGAGGACAACCATATATTATGATGCACTGCAGGGGAGTCGAAACCACTGCTGGTGCACAATATCAATTTATAAATATAAATCTCCAAAAAGCTAAAATCTGTGTATCAGTAGCCTTTGAATTTTTTGTGCTTAATCCCAGCCTCAACCTCACTTATTTGGTTAAGGCCTCAGTTTTCCTCAACTCAGTCCATTCTACAACTTTCAAAGCATTATTGTAGACTAAATTGAATTTTTCTTGAATTTTTCAGATTTTATTAAGCATTTATAAATCTCCAAAAAAAAAAAAACTCAAATCAGTGTATCAGTAGCCTCTGAAATTTTCCTGATTTTATGGTGATTTTCCTTCAAATTTCTAAGCATTTCTACACACATCTACCAAAAAGCAAACGAAAAAGGCAAATATTTGTCAGCCTTAGTCAGAACTACATCATTTCCCAGGCGTCGTCGCATATACTATAGAAGAAGATAGATGGCTGTAAATGTCGAATCCACCCCTGTCTCTCGCACTCGCTCATGTTTCAGTCAACTGCTCCGAGTTTTGTTCAGAAGCGTTCTCTGTCGCCCGGGACCCAGGATTCTGCTCCATCCGTAGAGAAGAAACAGAGATTGGCCGATGAAATTCATGTTCAGAGTGACCGAGACATGAATTCATCAGAAAAACGATCCATCACCCAGATAATCTATAAGCTTTGGTCTACAGTCGCAGAGGCGGAACTGTCATCTGAACACTCGCAGTCTCTCTCTGTGTTCCAAGACTTGCAACAGGGAAAGTATCTTGAGCAGACCGAGTTACGAGATATAATCGATCGATGTATTGCAAACGAGACGTGGAAAGAATTACGAGAACATGGTCCGTCCATTCTGTAATATCAGTATTGATCTTGCAGCCTCAGATCTTCCTAGGCTTGAAGTTTTTAGAAGAAGGTCCTTTGCCTGTAACAGGTGTCGAAGGTACGTATCTTAACCAAGGTAACAAATTTAGTCTGAGATCGTCCAAGCAACGGAACGTTCTTGGGGTGTTGAATATAAAGGCTTAGCATCCAAGGCCTTGGAAAAAATTATCCTATTATATGCACGGTCCCAAAATCCCCCCTTCTATGCACAAGCCATCCCTATTGTCCAGTCGTCGGGAACCGGAAAATCTCGCATGATTGATGAACTGGCCAAAAAGTTGGTTGTGATTCCTCTCAATCTCCGACCTCTTGGACGTACAGGCAAGGCAGTCGTATCTTTTCATCTTGATCTATGTTGTTCACCATGGTTCTCGGTTTTCAGGGTTTCCCCCACGTGACAGACAAGTTCAATCTTACTTGTCTGTAGGAGGCACGTCCAGCGTGTTGAGATGTCTTTTGTTCTTGTCAGCAGTCTTCACATGCACCAAAGAAATTCTCGAAAACATCGACAATGAAATACGCAAAATTCCCGAGCACGATTCCTCACACCTGAACAGTTCAGCAGCAGCAAAGTTTAGATTTCTTATGACCGCTGGTTTATCCTATGAATCGCAAGGTAGTTACCGCGTCGAGTTCTATAACAAAATCTTGGACATGGCTGAAAGTCAAAAAAATGAGATCGATTCTTCTGCAAGTACTCCGCTTGTCACATCCATCGCTATCTGCTCACTGAATGATGCAGGAACAACTACTTGAGACCAAAGCTGAAGAGTTGACCTCCTGTGCTAAAGATATGGGATACGAAGCTGTTGTCTTTGCATTTGACGAAGTTCAGCTAACAGATGAGAAAGAAGAAAATGTCTTCGATTGCCTTCGAATGGCGTTAAATTGCATCACCGGAGTGAAAGCTCTGGTTTCGGTGTTTCTTTATACGGCCGGCGAGAAGCCTAATTATGCCCCGCCTTCATACCCGGATCCTGGTCGACGCGTCTTGAACGGGAGCTTCAAACTCATCCCTCCTTTTACAGACATCGGTTTCGACCAACTAGTAGTCGGAAAAGTGAAAAATGGCGAACATTTTCTTCGAGATATGGTTTCTACTGAATGGATGTGCCAGTTTGGCCGGCCACTGTATGTCAAGAGTCATCCCCTCTTTTGACAATTTTTGACGTGATGCACAGGTTTGGAACACGCTATAATGAAGGAGGGGAGAGCGAAAGGAATAGCATCGTGGAATTTGCCGCCATGAAGCTTCTGGGTGGCCGCGAAGTTAACCAAAAGACTAAACCCCTTCTAAACGTCTCACATTGGATCGGTAGGTTCCTCCCCGTCATTTCTATGTTTTGAGAGGATATTTATCTTACTTTTAAAGCAATCTTGTCCGCCCGGATTCCCTTATGCTTTAATCGCACGACGTTAGCATCACAAACGCTGGAAGTCAACCAGGTAGAGCATCACATGCGCCTTTGCCTTGCGATAAAAAATAACAACGAAACGGTCATCACCATCGCAGCCTCGGAACCTATTTTGGCGGAGGGTGCCCGTTACATCGTCCAAAATTTCGACCTTGATCCAGCCGGTCTTCTAAAAGAAGTGCTTGCAGGTCCCACTCTTGCCAAGGGCGATCGCGGTGAGATGGTAGCTCTCCTGCTGTTCATACTGGCACGTGATGCAATCGTCGAGGACGGCCTAAACATGAAGTTAACCAGCTTTCTGAACGCTTTGCTGCGGTCGGGCGGTCCAAGCACTAAAGTCGCTGAAGACGAAGAAGAACGCTACGTTACTGCAGCTCACCTTTCGAATATTCTTGAAGGGCGCCCAATGTTTCTACATGAATCTGACAATGACGTCTCGCTTGAGCGTTGCTTTGAGCATTCAGAAGTGCATTTCAACCACTTCATCAGGATCGAGCACGCCTCTATCATGAATCGCAACACTCTCTACGGACTCATTGCTCGCGGTGCTGCAATACTATGCCGTGAAAACCAACTGGGAGTGGATGTGGTAATCCCGTTCGTCTTCGATGCTCGGAAACCCGTTGGCCCAGACAACGTGTCTGTGATCCTTTGCCAAGTTCGAAACGCCTTCGAGTACACCACAGAAGTCGTAGGATACCTGTTTGAACCGAATATGGACCCGTTTGAACTAGGGGTTTTCAACCCTCCGGACAAACAGCCTCCCATTCCTTTCATAAGGATGGTTATGGCTCTGGGTTCTCCCGAATCAGGTATCTCTATATTGAGTCCACAACGGCGCAACCCTCTTCGAGACAGCAAGTCGGCCGACAAATACACTGCGTACGATATCTGGTGTGCCGGAGCATGTTCTTCGACTTTCAGAGTGATCGAATCGAATCAAAACAGCACTTACCAAGACTTGCTACTTTCAGACAATCTCGGAGTATATTCTTCTGAACATGAATCTGTTGAAATACGGGAGATGGTTCGAAAGATCAGGCAATCGGAGAATCCGGGAGTTAGGGGAGATGACCGAGAACATTTACAATATCTAAACGTGAGTCTTGAGCCTCACCGTCCTTGTGGTCAAGGCTGAAACTTTGAGTTTCTCAAGGAATTTTGTAACTGACATGTTAGACCTGTTACTCATGCATTTCGTACTCCTCTGTGTTAACACAATATGCATGTATGAATAGTATCACCGCTGTCCGTAACCATACTCAATCGTTTGAATTTTTGTTTCATCTGCGAAAAAATCAAGGTCAGTAGATTCCTCGTCTCTCACCTCAGCACTTTCGGTTCGTCTCAGACTACTTGTTCATTAGAAGGCTCACGTTTGATGTACCAGTAGATGTACGCTGTTACGCATGCAAAGATGGCGGATCCGATCCCACTTAAGACTGCCTTGTTAGGTGAACCTCTCAAAGACCAATCGATGCATCTTTATGGTTCTACCAGACTGGAACAGTCATTTCGACATAACATGATCAAAACATCCAAATTGGGCACACCAACGGCTTGATATTCATGAACATATATGTATACAGATCATCAAATGAGCAAACATTCACTCTAACAGCTAGATAGAAGAGAGAAGTACAGAAAGGCCCATTTGGCAACAGTAGTTAACGGCATCAAAACGAAGGGACGAAGGCTGAAACCTTCTTGAGTCAAACATCCGAAAGATATGGGTCTCAAGGAGCAAATCACTGCCCTCCTCAACGCCAATGACATTGAGGAAGTTCTCAAGCGCGTTACGCTGCCTGCTAGGGCTGTTCACGACCTCAGTACCAGGCTACTAGCGGAGCCTTCAACGTGTACGAAAGAAGGGAGAGCACCGAGTAGAGAGGCTTGAAGTCCCCAGTGGTCACTGAGCCAATGGCAAGGAGCTCCGTGAGGATGGTCAGATCCAGAATGAGAGGGGTCGCGAGCGACTCGTTAAAAATATTGATAGATGAGCGACCGCCACAGAAGATCTCGGAATAATATTCGACGATGGCGCGCTAGGAATCTCCAACGGCGGGGACATACTTGATGACGATGTGATCCAGATGCTCGTTCTTACCCTTCTCACACGCGGCAGGAATCGGTTGGCATCGACCATATCGTCAACCACAGGGGACTTGGAAATCTCCTGTGTTGAACGGAATTGGCACTCAGAGGACAAGTTGTGTCCGTCGTTGTCGCCAAGATGGTTGTACGACACAATGGATAGCGGCTTAATACCTGCATTGACGAGGAACTCGGTGAGGACAGACTTGAACTTGGCTGGCCAGACTTGAGATCATCGCCGCCGATGAAGGACTTGTGACCCTCAGCGAGGTCAAAAGGCATTCTGGGGAGCACCGTTGACGAAGGGTTCACCCTCGAGGATAGCAGTGACGGCAAAGGGAAACGAACATGCAAAGATTTGTTTCTGAGTCTTTTTTTCGCAAACGCGTGATCGGAATCTCATCGACATCACCCCTGCATCCTCCGCTTTCATAGCGCATCTTTTTTGAGTAGCGTTCACAGTGGGGAGACCGACGCCATGGGCATCTCCTCCGCACCCGCCCTGCTGAGTGCCTGGGTTAGAAACCAGGCTCCTTCAAAACCAGCTCATCATGTTCTCCGCGAGGAAATGCCTTTACGCACGTCCGTGTGGGACTAAGGCCTTACCGGGTGGTTCAGCCCACACCCGCTCTGCATTCAGACCTACTACCCACTAAAACCCCGCTAGACCACCTGTAGCTACTGATGCGAAATGAAAGTTTTACTTTTATTTTAAGTTGTCTGAGTGAAATCGGACAGGACTTAGTTTTTAAAAGATAAAACTCCAGTTCACGAGGTTCTGGGGGTTTTAGCTACACGCGCGCACACGTTGTCAAAGTATTATAATTTTTATTGATTTAATTTGAATGTAAAGAATATTCACACTCGAAATTGGGATGCAAATAGTATTATTACTATAAACCCGAAGTCAATCGCTATGCTTTGGCCTAAGACGTCCACTCCCTGGGGACTCCGAGCCGTGGCAAGTTGATTGCTTGCCCGACTCCCCCAATTTCCTCCTCCTTTTATATCTTTCCTTCTCGTGCACGGACCAGCGCGCTGTTGCATAGTAACGAGGCGTCGTCGTGTTCAACAGGGCTAGGTGTCTGGCTTATCGCGTTACCGGTACTCGTTCTTCCCGGTGCTTGAGGCGCATGGTTTTTCCCTGTTTTTCCCGGCTAAACCCTTTTCCGTGGGCTAGCTGCCCTGTTCCTCTCTTTTTCCTCATCCTCTTCTCCTGTCCCTCTCCTGCCTCATTGCTTCTGTAGCTGCCGGGCATGTTGGCAGGTCGAGTGCGAGTTTTCGTTGAGTTCTGGAGTCGGACGAGGAGTTGATGGTTGTGATGATGTCAGGCTGATCTCGGAGTGTGATCCGAGATTAGAGATCTCACCAGCTGCCGGGCACTGCCACTTGCGGCTGTCCCCGTGCCGATCAAACTTTTCGATCGTTGTTTTCCCCTACCACGCGTTTACTGCTCTACAGGCTTGGCTAGGTCTCTTTTTCGTGGCTTTTTAGGGTAGTATTTTAAGGTGAGGTAGCCCCACGTCTACAGTTTTCGACGTTCGCTTACAGTTTTCAGCGTTCTGACAGGTTATTCGGGGTCTTATTTCCTTTTTGTCTGCCTCAAGTGAGGCAGACGTATCACCTCCCCCGTACCAATTTTAAGCGACTGTCCTCAGTCCTTGTAGGTGTTAGGCAGTTGGTAGGTTCGATTTTCCAATCTTTCCTCCTTCCTATCCATGTTTAAAATTTTTTCGTCCCCTCTTTTCAGTAGGCTAGACAATAAATTTTATTTTTCTCCAACTTTTTCTCTTGTGCTCGATCGCTGCCGTTCCCTGCCCTTAAAACTGCCTAAGGTTTTGCCAAATTGTTAGCATGGCTCCTCCTGGCGCTCCCACTGCCCCTCGCAAAATGGCTAACGCCAAAGCCCGTCCCCAAGTCGTCATTACGACTTCGCCTCCTAAACCCGTCGCTACTCCAGTTCGTACCACGCCAGGCCCTTCCGATTTCTATGGTATGCTGCAGCGTGCCGTGAAACGGGATGCGAACAAGGTCATTACTTCCGTTTGGAAGCTTCCCTTGTTTGCGGAGGCCGCCGCAGGACTATGCTCTATGGTCAAGGCCTTCCCGGGCACTCCTGCAGACAGAGCTCGGTTCCTGGGCAGTATTGGCTGGGTGCGTCTCTGTTTCTTCTTCTCTATTCCTTCTCTTATCCCCCTTCTCAGCGGTTCTCCGACAACACTTTTTATCCTCGGCTCTCCGACCAGACAGTCCTCTGTGAGGCGTTTTCTGGAGTTCTACCGCTGCTGGATCGCAGTGCCGGTGAAGAGTCCGGTGATGTCAAAGCGTTCTTTTCGTTTGCCGATACTATCGTGGTACTTGGCGAACGCCGTTGTGAACAGGCCCATAAAGACCTCGAGGAGGTAGGTTCATCTCTCCTGCTGTGGCTCTTCCTGACTCTTATTTGCCCCTTAGGCTCGCCGCCGAGCTCAAGACAAGGACGTCGAGATGCTCGGTACGCCTACTCCTCGTCCCGTCAAACGTCGAGCTAACGTGAGTCAGCTCGCAAGCTTGACCTTGTTGCTTGCTGTCTGGATACCCTGACCTTGACTCTTACTCCTCCCCAGGCTGACCCTGATGGCAAGCCAAAACTGAAGAAACTTAAGGTTACGCCTTCTCTGAGTGCGTTTCTCTTAGTGTCTTCTATGTTTATGTTCTTCTGACCTCCCTGGTCCTTTTAGCCAATCATGTCCCCGGTACTGATGCTGCGCTGGCCCTGCTTGCCGCGGTCGATCAAGCTCTCGACCTGGTGCAGTTGGCTGAGGATGAGATTGTCCCCCAGTCAGACCTTCAAAAACATCGCGACGCGGTTGATCTGGCTGCGCAACACCAGCTGTATCAACTTGATGTCGCGTTACAGACTTTTAAGATGATTTTGGACCGCCGGACTCGTCTCGAACAGGCCCTAGGTCCTTCGGAGGTTGATCAGACGGGCTCTCTCCTGCGTGCCCTCCAAGTCCCATTTGTGGTGAGCCCTTGTTTATCCCTTCGCCGTTTCCTTATTTACCCTTCTGCTTGATAGTCAGGTAACGAGGATTCGGACGTCGAGTTTCAAGACTCCACTCAAGATGGACCCGAAGACTCCGTGGAGGTTTAAACACCCTCCTCGTTGCCAGCATCGACTTTGTCTCTGCCTAGCGTAGCCTTTAAAACTAGTTCTCCCCCCTCTTCCTATGACCCCGTAACCCCAATATATTCCTTTACTCCGAAACGGCAGGGTGTTAAGTTAGTTTTATTATTCTATAAAAGTCTTAAATCCCATTGTTGCCAATTCCGTCGTAAATACCTCCCCCCGTCTTCTGGGTTTGAACGCGAACACTGACTTGTTAAGTCAACGACTTAATCTGATCCCTTTTTCAGATTAATAGTTCCCCTGCAAGGGTTCGAACTCGCGTGTTGATGTATTGTGTCAACGCTCGACTCTTTTTTTTTTTTTTTTTTTGTATTCGAGTGGTAGCTAGTCTGACTAGACTAGTACCTCTCTTGAATGCTTCTTCCACACTCCTTCTCCTTATACTGTTAAATCCAGAATAAGCCTGAGCTATTTTCATTTCTTTAGAAATATATTTCATCTTTCTGGATTTTAATCAGTTGGAGGCAGGCCCAACTCTTGGTCAGTAGGCTCATGGAGCTTTACTGTGCCAAATGAGATGTCCTTGGTGATTAACTCTGTAGGTTTTCGTAGTTCTTCCCTTAGCTCTTTTAGCTTAGTAGGTGTAATGTCCACCCACTTCTCTAAGCCTTGAGGCAAAGTTAGCTTTTTGTGAGCCTTGTAAGGTACCACTCGAAAAGCAGCTACTCGTGCTTGCCAAACTGACCCATCTAGTTCTGCTACAATGTAATTACCACCCTGAGTCTTGGCAATTACTACCATAGGCCCATGGAAACGTGGCAACATCTTAGCACTGAATGAACTTTCAGTAGTCATGTTTTTGACTAGTACCAAGTCCAACGGTTTAAAATTGAAGTCTTTGATTGAGCTTTTATGCTCTTCTGCAAACTTCAATGCCCATTGGAGCTTAGCCTTCCCAACCCTCTCTCTCATCTCTTCTACATGTTGATAGTGCTTGGCTAGAGCTCTAGCACGATACCCAATCAACTCCTCAGTAGTTAGAGGTCCTTCTGGTAATTCTACCAGCCAGGTGGCCTCTGCTAGATCCAAGGGTAGAGTAGGATGAGCACCAGTGACCATGAAGTATGGTGAGCATCCAAATCTCTGCCTAATAGTTATACGGTCACTCCACATTACATGGTAGAAGAACCAGAACCACTTGGTGCGATCCTCACAGGCCTTGAACAAAGCTTGCCTGACATCCCAATGAGGACATGGTAGAAGAACCAGAACCACTTGGTGCGATCCTCACAGGCCTTGAACAAAGCTTGCCTGACATCCCAATGAGGTCTTTCAATTCTACCATTGGCTGGTGAGTTGTAGGGAGAGATAGTAATACCTCTAATCCCATACTTCTTTTCCAACCAGGCAGTGACCTGTTTGAACTGTCCAGCATTATCTGTGATGATTTCTGCAATGCAGCCCCAGCGGCAAATCACATCCTCAAACAACCATTGACCAATGGTCTTATGGTTCTCCTTCCTCAAGGGTCTACCTTCCATCCAAGAAGACAAGGCACACCTGCCATGTACTATGTACTTACAGCCATTGGAGGCTGGTGTCATGTGCATGGTATCAATGTGAATTGTTTGAAAGATGGAAGGAGTATAAGTTACAGTTGGTTCCCTGTTGACTACTGTCTTTTGTCTGATTTGACAATTGTGACAAGTCCCAACATACCACTGTACATCCCCTTCAATGCCAGGCCACCAGAAACGCTCTTGTATAAGCATTCTGGTGGCATAGGCTCCCCTATGTCCTAAGGCATCATGGGCTGATTTAAGCATGAACATTCGTCTATCAATTTGGACTACTAGTTTATGTTTCTCCTCATGACAGCGCTTATACAATCTCCCTTTCTTGTCAAAGAAGAATTGCCTAGCAAACTTCTTAAACTTCTCTAGATCCCAGCCTTGTAGATTCTTGGGTTCTGTCCCTGGATCTTGCAACCAGCTCTGAACAGTGGGTAGCAGATTATCCCAGTCTTCACCCTCACCACCTTTCCTGTGCTCTAGGTAGGTTTGTGTGTCCTCTACTCTGACTTCTTGGTCTTCCACTGGTAACAGAGGCATGGTCATAGCTAATACTGCTACTGGGTTCATGCTTGTTCCTGGGGTTTGACTCAAGACTCCATCTCTAAGCTCCTGTTCTTGGGACCTGGCTTTACCAAGTTCCTGCTCAAAGTCTGATACTTCAGTAGCTACCAGGTTTAGATAGCCACCTCTAGTGTCAATTTGATCTGCAAACTCTTCAAGTTCCAAAGGTTCCCAGTCCTCCCAACCAGGTACATTATTGATCTTGTCTGGATACTCATAGTTCATAGACTTGGGTTCATCCATTAACTCAGGATCAACTGGTGGGTACTCCTCATCTCCTGGTTGTTTAGGCCGCCTTGACAATCCATCCACACTGAATGTTTTGCCTGGTACATGCCTTAAGGTAAAGTGGTAGAGTAGGACACTCTCAATCCATCTCATGATAGTGGCATTGGGTCCTACTCCAGGATTTCCTAGCATCCCCTTAAGATACTTGGCATCTGTCTCTATCACTAGTTTTCTACAACCAACTAGCCAATGCCTGTTGGCTAGCAGAGATCTCATGAGACCATACAGCTCTCTTTTTGGTTGAGAAAATCTAGCTTCTCTCTCATTCAGGGTGATAGATCCTAACTTGGCACAAGTGCGCATTTTAGGATTGTCTGGGTCTTCTTGGAAGATCCCAAAACCTACTGCCATCCAGGATGTATCCACTGACAGAACTACTGCACCTCCTGACTCATAGTCAATGGGTTTTAAAGGAGCACTTTCTGCTAGCAACTTTTTCATTTGTGCCATTGCAGAGCGCTGTTCTTCTCCCCAAGTAAAAGGTACATTATTCTGAGTAAGTTTATTGATAGGTGCTGCTACCTTAGCATAATCCTTGATAAAGGATCTAAAGGTACCACAGGTCCCTAAGAATGACTTTACTTCATGTTTATCCCTGCAGTCACCCCATCCCATTACTATGGCAAATCTCTTGGTCTCTGGCTTCTGCCCTTCATAAGAGCATCTATGGCCAACAACCACAATCTCATCTGCACATACTACTGATTTCTTTCCAGAGAAAGTCCCTCCTGCATATTTGATTCTTTGTAACACTCTATTCACATTGAGTAGGTGTTCCCATACAAATCTCCTAATGCCTGGATTCTCTGGTATGACTTCACAACCACCATCTGCCAACTCATATCTATGAGGTGGCCCTCTGACTGGTACATCATCAATGTATGGCCAAGTTACATGTGGTATTTCATCTTTCAAAATGAATGTAATATCATCATGGAAGATAGGCACTGAATTTGTCCATCCCATTGGCAAGGTAACCAACCTCAGAGCCCCAAATGGTGTTTGGAATGTAGTATAATCTCTAGAGCGTACATCTAGTACTCTCTCATCATATCCTACATACAAGTCAAAGATTCCCCCACAAGCCCTGCCTGAGAAGTGACTAGCTAATTCCTCAGTTGCTGGTGGCAACCCAGAGTGTGCTATGGTCACCTTATTCAAAGGCTCCAAGCTATGGACTATCCTCAAGCTCTCACCATCCTTCTTTAATACTGTAAACCATTGGGAGCGATATGAGGAGTTAGAGGGTTCATAGACCCCTGCCTCAATCTTCTGCTTTATCATTTTGCAGATTCTATCCCTAAGACCTGGTGCAATAGGAATGTTCTTCAACACCCATGGGGTGTGAGGGATTACTGGCATGATTACTGGAGGGAAGAATTCCTCCTTCAGCCTTCCTCTTTGAGAATCATCCCATGCAAAAGCCTGGTTTTGCAGCATCATAAGGTGATGTACTGCTTTCATCTCCTCTGGCCAAAGAAAACCATCACCATGGGCTTGGTCAATGACTTCTTTGCACTCAGCTGTGTATCTCCCTGTGGGTTTGAACTCTGGTGGATTGGGATCCAACTGAGGCATGTCTGCCAGTGGGTCTCCAGTAATGCACCTCTCAATTCTAAACTCCTCAGGTGAGGTACCTAGTACAGGCTTAACTTTTCTAGCCACAGGTTTGTATTTCTTAGAAAATACTTGGGCAGTCTCCCCCACACCTGCTTTTGACTCTAAGTTTTCCTCTTGTACTAGCAGCTCCTCAAGACTGTCAGGTATTTGAGCTAAATGCCCATTCAAATATGCTGACAATGTCTTCTGCTCCTTCTCTTCACACTCCTTGCTTGCTGTAAAAGCATGCAAGTACACATCTCTCAACTCTTCCTGACTGAATTTACTATGTTCCATAGAATATCCAGTCACCACAATCTCCCCTTCCTGAGTCTCAGCAAGACTTATTGCAATCTCTCCCTGGTCTGTAACCAGTTCCTCGAGACTTAAAATTTTGCTTCACTCTCCCTAGCAGCCCCTGCTTTTGGCATTTTGCCTCTTTCAATAGTAGGCAGGGCAGTTCGACGACCTGTATTAGGATCTCGAATGGTGATGATGGCACTGCCATCTTGCAAGTTTTGAATGTTGCTTTCTGTCAAGGTGTCAAATGGACGACCCAATAAGACAGTATAAGCAGGACTTTCAAAAATATGCACTTGTAGATAGATAGTGAACCCTTCTGCAAAAGTGAATGGCACATTACGTGCTAAACCAACAGATTCATTCACTTGCTGATTGGCACTTTCCATCCTTAGCCTAATGTCTGGATCCCAGGTCAATCCTAGATTGAGAGCCTCTCTTAAAGCCATGCAGACTATTTGAGATCCACTATCTAGAATTGCCTCTGCTCTACCCTTTTGATTGACAACTGGGTTGAGAGATCTCAGAACCTGCAGCTCCCTAGCTACATATACCACTACTGGCTTTTCTCCTGTTGGGATATTTTCCAAGTAAGTGGCAACACAATCCTGGTGCACTACTGCACCAGTAGGCAAGCCAGATTGTGTTCCATCTGCAATGAAGTAGGTGGCCATAGGTAGATCATTAACATCTACCTTGTCAGGCTCTTTCTCCACTGCTGTCAGATGTTGAGTAGCTGTCCTAGGAATGTTGGGTTCCTTAGGCCTGGGAGGCTTTGGTACCAACTTTTGTACCATGACCTCCCTCAAACCAGGTGCCACATCCAGAAGTTCTCTGGTGGTTAGTGGCACTGGTACCTCCCACAGCTTCTCAACCATCTTCTCCAGCTCCTTCCTAGTTCCCTGAATGGAACTCCTACCAGCATCCTGCACTGGTACCTCCTGCCTCTCATTCAAAGCTGGCACCTTTTCAAAAGGTAAGTCCAACTTGGGTGCCACTTTGGGTGGAATCCTCAAAGTCAGCTTTTCTTTCCAGGAATTTTGTGGCTGTCTCTCTGTCAATGTGGGTATTCCTGGTGGAGCTTCCCCCATTTTCTTCATTGAGCTCCTCAAAAATCCTTGGACCCTCCTTGTTGTCCTTCACCAGGACTAGGAGCATGCCTGGTGTTGACTAAGACTGACATGACTTCTGTCAGTCTTTGAAAGCCTTTTTCCAGTTCTCCTAGCCTGTCTGCCTCTCTGTAACGAAGTTACAGGATTTGTGAGAGCTTAAGTTCACACAGTACAGAATCAGACCAGACCGGTCTATTGACTATGTAGTGTAAAACAAAATTAAGCTGCTTTGTAAGCAGCTGAGTAACTAATTATATACGAATGTAAATAATATTATATTATAATAAATATAATATAATATTTACTAATATACAGTAAGTAAAGCTATGTGGCCAACGCCACATAGCGGACTACGCTACACACCCCCCAATCAGACCAAGCTACGGTTACAGTAAGTAAAGCTATGTGGCCAACGCCACATAGCGGACTACGCTACACACCCCCCAATCAGACCAAGCTACGGTCTCGAGATAATACGACGGTCATGCCGTCGGTAAGTCAGGGACGGGGGCAATGGGAGAGCCCCCAGGCTCCCGGAATGGATGAGATAATACGACGGTCATGCCGTCGGTAAGTCAGGGACGGGGGCAATGGGAGAGCCCCCAGGCTCCCGGAATGGATCGGCAGTCGCGTCGTCCATGTTGTAGTCGAGGAGTTCATCCTCAGGTGCGGGCGCGTAAGAAGTACCCGAAGGCCCTGCTACAGGCAGGGAATCGTCATAGTCCCGGAGGGGGGACAGTGTGAGATTGGGGTCGATGGTCGACCCCGAGACGGTTGGTTGGGGATCAGGCAGATCCCCGGTGTCGGACGGGTACTGGCGCGTCCAGATTTCGCGGGCATGAATGTCTTGCCCGATAGAGAGGTACATCCCCTTGGCGAGCGCGTCGTCGTATGCACGACGACTGTCCTGCTGCTGGAGCATCAGGCGTTGGCGGTCGCCAATGGTGGCCTCGCGCCACCCATCCCACTGCGGGATGGACTGGGGTGTACCGTAGTGGTCGAGGCGTTGTAGCCTCTCGTCGTCGATAGCAGCCGCCTCGTTGTAGAGCCGGCTGTCGCTGAAGAATAGATGGGCCAAGTAGGTGACCCCATAAGTGTACGCGTGGTCAGCCCAGCTGACCGGAATTTGATTGTGAAGAAGGACGCGTAACGCGTCCGAAGTGGTGAATACGGAAGCTGACGCTTCTGGGATGTCCACAGCCCGAACCTCGAAGGTAGGGTCGTCGGCGTGGAGGGGCTCGAAGGCTTGCCCCGTGGCCGCCTCGTACTCAGCCACGGCCTCTTTGTAGAGGCCTGGCCTGGCGAAGACATAGGCCAGGTACTTGTATACCGTGGCCTTGGAGGGGCGGCTGGCGCTGAGGGCGCGTACAAGCGCAAACCCAAAGAGGCTGCGCCAATGAATGCGCATGGCTCGGTCCATGGCCAGACCGGTCCACACGTTGGACGTCCCAGGGCGTCCATAGAGGAGGGCATATGAGCCCAGGTAGTCCAAAGCAAATGGTTGCTTTGGATCAGGGGGGTTAAGGCCGACGAAGGCGATTTTCCCTCCCTCTTTGCGGCGATAGAGCCGCGACGGCACAATCATTCGCGGGAAACTCTCCCGCTCCTCTGGACTCGCGAAGGGTACCGCGATAGTCCTATACTTGACCTCGTCGAGTAAATGAGACATAGCTCTGTCTCGGGCCGTAGGGTGGCAGTTGAGCGCCACCTGCTTGAATTCGTTGAGCAAGAGGTAGCCCAACTGACGCTGACGAAGCGGCGTAAACTGGTTGTTGACCAGTGCGTGAAGTCTGCGGACTTCTCGAGGGCTGCGGGGAAACCCGCGAGGTGCAACTTGGTACACCTTACTGTTGTGGGGCGTCGCGGCGGCGTTGCCCGGTTTGTCGTCCTTGAAGGACCTGGCTGCGCGGGCTTCTTGCCCGACGAAGATGGTATTGGTCATTGGCGACCAATAGAATTGGGGAGCCAACCCCGCGCCAAAGAATGAGTTCTGGCGCTCAATAGTGTGATCACGGTAGATCACCACACCGAGCGCATCAGGGATGCGCCCGGTTTCGTCCTCAAGGAGGGCAGCCCCTCGTTTGGCGCTGTTCTGCGCCCGACGCTCCATCTTGGCTCGTTGATTGCTGTTGCGCCGTTCGCGCGCCATACGTTGTGCCGCCGTCTCGTGCAGCACTGGGGATTCCATACGAGCCTCTTCAGGCTCCTCATACCACTCGTCGTCGGAGGGCGGAGAAGGCAGCCTCTCCGGCTCCGACTTCTCAGATCGTGGGTCCATTGCCCACACACACCGTGGGAGTCGGGCTGGCAGGCCCTCTACCAGTATAGCGGGTAAAAAGGGGATGTTAGCCCCTGGGGCCCCTTTCGGGGCATCCTCGGGGAAGTGCACGTTGATGTAGGCGCGCACTTCCGGCTGCTTACCCCGACGATCCTTTCGGGGTTGTGAGGCCTTGGCCTCAGTGGGGCGTGTGCTCACACCCCTGGAACTCTGCTCCCCAGAGTACGTGGTGGATACCACGGATACTGGTCGCGAAGACGCGACCTTAGACGCGCCGCTGGCGAGGCGCTGGATAAGCCGGGGGGCGGCTGGAGCAGGAACATCTTCATAAGGGAGGATGTCCCGTCCTAGACCGGCCTCCCGGCCGGGGGCAGCAACGCTCGACTTAATCGAGCGGGAGGGCACGTCCTCCACTCCTTGCCGACGCGCCCTTTTGCTGGAGTCGGTGTCCCGACTCGGGGGTGTAGTCTGCCGCTTACGAGCGGCCGAAATGGCAAGGAGATCAGTTTTGCGCTGAGCGCGCATATGATCCATGTCGTCCATCATCCGGCAGATGAGGACGACTGCCTCCGCATCGCGGAGGAATGACGACTCTGCAGGTACATCGTACCCGTTATCTCCAAGACGTTGGAGAAGGGTAGCCAGGACTAAGTCCTGGCTGTGAGTGGGCTCGACAGCCCGTGCTTTTCCTTTGTCGCGTCGAGGACGCGACTCTTCTTCCAAGCTGGGCTCGGATTGGTGCGGCATTTCCAGCCGCTGTAGCAAGGAGAGCTTGGCCAGGCTCTCCGTCGGCGCATCGGACGATGATCCGACGCTTCGTTCTGTATTGAGAGTTTCTGCTCTCTCAATGGCCGCGGTGGCCTGCACGAGGGATGCTCAGCGTCCCTCTAGGTTATCGGTTGGTACTGTGGTCGACAGGGAAATCGACCGGCCTCCCTTGGCTTGCGACTCATGCGAGTCGCTGTACTGGGGCATTGCGCCCCAAGCCCCCATCCAAGCCGGGGGGTACGGCATCATTACGGGCACACCACCCATCCCAGGGTAGTGCGCCGGGGCGGTAAACTGGGGAAAAGGATGTGTCCCCAGTTGCCCTGTTGCCGGTACAGGGGCAAGCTGCCTCCATGCCGGCGCTGCTTGGGGGCTGACTAGCCCCCCGTAGGCCTGTTGCTGGAATTGGCCCTCGGTGTGATGTGGCGCATAAGCGCCCGGTGCTGGTTGTTGGGGCTGATAGCCGCCCACAGGTGCGTTCTGGGGCATGAAGTTGCCCTGCATGGTTTGAAGTGGCGGATAGCCACTGATCACCGGCTGCTGCGGCGGGTAGCCCGCCGCTGGTTGTTGCTGCTGCTGTGGGAAGCCCACCGCCTGTTGCGATTGTCCCCACTGGGGCGCATTTTGGGTCAGCGGGGGAGCCATCTGCCCCCCCCCTTCAGCCGACGGTAAGACCGACGGCGTACTCTCAAATGGCTGCTGCTGGTCACTCACGTCCACGGGCATGCTGTCCATGGTTGGGGAAAAAAGGCGAAAAAGAAATTTTGCCTTTTAAGACGTGTTTCAGCCACAGCTGCTGACCAACTCAGCCAAGCCGCGATCGGCACTGCCGATCAAATTAAGCGCCGGCATGCTTACTTAATTGATGTGGGCGCTTAACGCCCTTCAACTCCAAATAACGGTCAAGTGCCGCTAGCTTGGAGCAATGGGAGTGTGGCTTCCATGTTGTGTCCCCCAGGGACCATCGTACCTCAAACTCGAGCGTGTTACGCTCAGTCCACCGGTGCCCAATTATGCACTCGACGAACCATTCGTCATCGTCTCGAGCCCCAAAATCATAGGGGCCCAGGGTCGCCCTGTTAGGGAACAGCGCATCGTCAGACGCGCTATAAGGTCGCAACAGCGACACATGAAACTTAGGAACGATGCGTCGTTCCTGTAATGCCAGAGGCAGCTCCAACACGTAGTTGGAGGTACTTGGCTCCGCGTCTAGGACGCGGTACGGGCCTACCCATTTCGGGCAGAGTTTACTCGCCCGTCCCTTCGGGAGCCTCAGATTACGCGTTGATAAGTATACCAACGCTCCTACAGCTATTGGCGGGTCTGTTCGCCTACGGTGATTGGCGTTCTTTGCCTGAAAGACTTGCGCCTCTATGATGGCGTCATGCGCCGCCGCGATGTTCTCCAGGGCCTGCCTGGCGAACTCGACAACTCCACGGTGAGCTACCGTATCAGCACGAACTTCGTGCAGCATGGAGGGCAAGTACCCTCCGTTGAGTTCAAAGGGCGCATACCCTGTGGTCTCCGAGATACTCGCGTTAATCGCAAACTCAGTGAGTGGACACCAGTCCACCCAGTCCTGTTGGTCAGGGCGAACAACTGCCCTCAAAATCTGACCTATACTGCGGTTAACCCGCTCTGTCTGCCCATCCGTCTGCGGATGGAAGGACGTCGACATGAGGAGTCGTGCTCCTAGCAGTTTGTGGAGTTCTCTCCACCATTGAGACGTGAACTTTGAGTCACGATCACTCACAATGGTGCTAGGCAGCCCATGCAGCCTAACAATCTCCCTCAGGTAGATCCACGACAGCTCCTTAGCCGTCAGCGTAGTTCGCACCGGTATGAGGTGCACCATGCTTGTCATGCGACATATGACTACCCAGAGGTAATCGAACCCTCTGGACTCGGGAAAGGGACCTATGAAGTCCATTCCAATTGAGTCCCAGGGTTTCACCGGCACGGGTAGCTGGTGTAGCTTCCCGAGAGGGGATCCAGGGGGCAACTTTGCCCTCTGACACGCTGCGCAGGACGCGCAAAACTTAGTCACTTCTTGGGCCATACGTGGCCACCAATACCATTGCCGGATGTAGCCCAATGTCCGGGCGGCACCAAAGTGCCCCACCAGGGCATGGGCCTGGTCCAAGACCCGCATACGGGGGAGGCATACCACTGCCACCCCTTGACGGTTCTCCGTCGTGATGAGTCCACCAGGCTCATGCCTGAACCGAGGATGGTCGTCAGGATTGGCGATTATCTCGGCGAAGAGAGGATCATCGCCATAGTCCTGCACCACCTCCTGCCGGAAGTCGTCATTGACCAGGCTAGGAGGCTGGGATGAAGGCAATTCGCCTTCGAGCATCTCCGCAAGCGTAACAGGTACATCGTGGCGCTCGTGCTCCCTAGTGGATGCTGGGTCCACGGTTTCATGCTCCTTGAGCAACTGGGCGGCTACGTCCCGTTCTTCATGCTGCTCTCTGAGGCGAGCGCTTCGCCTCCGTTCATCATCACGCATAGCGCGTACTTCCAGGACATGCTCCCTGAGCTCCTGGTATCGGTGGAGAGGTAAATCCTCTCCATCAGGGTCTATGCGGCAGTCTGCCTGCACATACTCATGAGGCTCGTGAGCCTCCCCGACTACATCACTCTCAAAGTAGCGCGACAAGCAGTCTGCCACTTTGTTGAGTTCACCTTTAACATAGGTGATGTCGAACTGGTATCTCGACATGTAGTCTATCCACCGTCGCTGGCGCGGCAACAAGGTCACCTGAGTTTTAAAGAACTCAAGGGCCTTGTGGTCCGTTATGATGTGGATGGGGTATCCCATCAGCTTATCCTCCCACTTGAGGAGGGCCTCGAGTATGGCAAGAGTCTCCAGCTCGTGCACTGCATAGTTTTGCTGGGCCGTCGTAAACTTCTTCGACATGAACCCTGCTGGGCGGCACGTCTGCCAGCTGCTTCCCTGGCCGTACATGGCCCCGACGCCTGTCTTGGACGCGTCGCAAATGAGCCATATTGGCTCGTCCCGTCTAGGGTCGATTGGTCGAATCACCGGAGTCTTCGTACAGATCCGTTTGACCATCTCGAAGCACCGCTGGTGCAACGGCCTCCAATTGAACGGTGATCCGTTCTGCGTCATGGCCATAAGTGGCCCAGTATAGGCTGTGACATCGGGCAAGAAGCTCGATATGTAGTTGACCAGGCCAACGAATCGTTGGATGTCATTGTAGTTTCGGGGCGTGCGCCACTCCCGAATACGATCGAGTTTGTCCTGATCAGGGTGGATACCCCGCTCGTCTATGACATGCCCTAAGCAGTCTATACTCTGAGCGTAGAGCTCACATTTTTTCCACTTCAAGTACAACTTGTACTTGCACAGTCGTTCGAATACAACTCTGAGGTGCTGCTCATGCTCCTCCATGGTATCCGAGTAGATGAATATGTCATCTAAGTAGACGTGCATGAAACGTCCTATTACGTCTCGGAAGATAGAGGTCATTAGCCTCTGGAAAGTTGCTGGAGCATTGCAGTCTCCAATCTGCATTATATTGCTCGTGAATGTACCCATGATTGACGCAAATACGGTCTTGGGTACGTCCTCTGTGCGAATGCGCACCTGCTCGTAAGCGTCAGTAAGGTCAATCTTCGAGCGATACTTCGCCCGAGCCACGTCTTCCCGGATCACCTCTTGATCTGGTAAAGGAGTTACATCCTTTATAGTATTGTCATTGCGCTGACGCGCATCAAGAGCTGTTCGAAGGGTTCCATCCTTCTTCGGGATGCACAATAACGGTGCAGCTTGAGCGGTGGTGCATGGGGACCACCATTGGGCATTCAAGTAGCGATTAGTCTTATCGCGTAGTTGCTCCTGGAGGGCGCGCGGACAGCGCGGCAAGTGGTACTTATACTGCTTGTTCTCGTCTATGAGATTAATCTCATGGTTCACCTCCCGCCACGGCGGGAGCTCCTCCTTGGTCCCATTGACCATGTCGGCAAATTCTTCTTGCCATTGCTGACGCAACCAAGGGATATCTTCGGGAGCTCCTCCTTGGTCCCATTGACCATGTCGGCAAATTCTTCTTGCCATTGCTGACGCAACCAAGGGATATCTTCCTCACGAAGGCTTGTCGCCTTCTGCTTCCCCTTCATGCGTACCGGGGGAAGTACTTCCACCGTCTCTGAGGGTGGCCGAGGCGGCGGCGCGTACTGTTCTCGCATTGCGAGCACCCGATTGACACTGTTATCAGGTATATGTAGTCTCAGCGGGGCACCCGCTACCGCTGCCTTACAAGACACGAGGCTTCTTCCCTTACGTACAAGCGAGTACGCTACGGATACCTCGTCCAGGGCTGGCTGGCGATACACTGGTTTGACGGTCATCCGTCTCTGGTGCGCATTTCGCGCACACGTGGCTGCCACCAGCTCGTTCCACTCTTGCGGCATTCGGGGGTCGTATGCCCAGTCGTACTCCGGTAGGGGAGCTGGTCGTTCCCATAGAGACCGTGTGTCCCCCTCTACTGAGGCTTCCGCCTCTCGGATGCTGTCTTTCAAGTCTTCCAACTTGACTCGTGAGGACGTAGGTGGGCATACATCCACTGAGTCCTCCCGTCGTCTCGCCTTTCGATGGCGTTTGTCCGGAGGCCTTGCGCCTCGAATCTCAGGAGCGATTATTTGCTCGTTGCTCCTCTTGGAGGTTTGATACTCCTCCTCGCTCATCATTACCACGTTGTGGTCTGCTCTCAGTCCAGGCATAGCCTGCACTTCCTCCTCCACATCCTCCACGGCCGGCACTCTGCGCCGGCCAAGTCATGGAGAGTCCTTGCGTTTCTCCGTAGTGCGATGACATCGCAGACGATTATCAGTGTCGTCTGCTGTTGCTCGTTCGGCTGGGATCACTTTCCCATTCACTAGTACCTGACATTGGTCAAAGTCTAGTATGACTTTGTTACGCCGCATGAATGGCGTTCCCAGTATCATATCGTAGCGATCGAAGTTCGCTACATCCATGTATTCCCAGCTACGTGAGCCCGGCGTTTGGACATTCACATTTGTCCCGTACTGCACCATGGCTCGGCTCCCTACGGTGCCCAGCTGTAACGCCAATGGCGTATCCAACTCCTGCACGGATATTCCGTACACATGGGCGAACTGGGGCGTTATGCCCGATGTGGTACTCCCAGAGTCCCATAGGGTCCATGCCTTGTGGCCGTCTACATCCACATACGAGACCAGGCACTCCTTGTCTGCTCGCTTCAATGTAGGGCGCTGCAAAGTGCCCTCTGCACGACGAAGGGTCACCTTCTTCATCCGAACTACGTTATTCCGTTCGGGATCATTTGTGGACGGCCAATCCGTCATTGCCGCTAGGCACTCAGAGTCGCTGTCGCGACTGTAATACTCATTGTCGTAGACGTCGTCATATACGTCGACTGTGACGTACTCCTCCCCCTCCACGACCACACTCTCGGGCTCGGCGCCCGATGCCTCCTCTGGGGGCTCCTGGTCGTTTGTGGGGTTCTCCGCCTCAGAATCGGCAGATACGTCTCCGTCACTCCCACTCGCGGCTGCAGTATGTGCAGCTCGAAGGTGGGCGCAGGGTGTATACCCCTTCCTCGGGGGTCCTGGCTTTGCAGGGCAGTTGGTAGCGTAGTGGCCTGGTTGGCCACACGCGAAACAAGTCCCCATCTGACCTGGTGGGTTGGCCGGTTTGAAGTCCGGCCTTGATTTAGGACGTTCTCCATCCGGCGCCCGCTCTGGGCGTGGGCGGCTCCGCCCTCGGTTTGCAACAGGGGTCTTGCGTACAACAAACCGCGTGTTGCAGTCACGATCCAAATCGGTCTTCTTGGCCAGGAAGGTCCCCACATGCTGACCCCATGAGGGCGTCCCACCAGGCGGTAGTCGCCTGGATCCCCCTTTGTGTCCACTCCGATGTTCGTAGTGGTTAGCAGTCTTCAGAGACTGCTCATACCGGATGGCATATGCCACGAATTCTTCCACATCGTTGACTTCTGGGGACAAGCCGTCCTCACGTATCAAATAGCGGTGCATATCCGCTGGAATGCCATCCAAGAACGTTTCGAGCATTGTATACCCGTCCGGGTATACTGCCATGTTCTGGGCATGGTCATTAAGGGTATCATAGAACCCTTGTACTCCCAACTTCTCGGTATACTTGGCGGACTGGAAGTCCCGCCTTGCATCCTGGAGCGTTGAGGGGTGTACGAATCGATCGTACAGTCCTGTAAGGACTCCTTTAAACGTCCAGTCATATTGGACACGATTGACGTGCAGTACTGCCCGTCGAAACCAACCCATGGCCTCTCCGGCCAAGAACTCAGGCAGAACGAAAATTCGTTCTCGTTCCATACAGTCACCTCCGTATAAGCACATGGCAAGATGGGTGCATACATCCATCGCCCAATCTTCCAGGTCGCTGAACTTGGACGCGCCTGTATAGGCGCGAATGTGCCTACTGTCTGCTTTACGCAGCTTCACTCCGTCTGGTAACCGTAAGGTTACGCCCAGGGCATCATCGACTACTTGATGCAGGCGATCGTGCATGGCTTCACAATGCATTCGGATGGCTTCCCGCTGACCCGGGGATCTAGTCGCCAAGTCAGCGGCATGGGGAAGTGACTTTCCCCGTCCACCTTGCGGGGGACGTCCCGAGCCTCCTCGACTGTGGGCATAATTGCCCTCGTCTTGGGGAATCGACCTAGGGCCGTCATCCCGGCCGTTACCAGGGACATCACGTCTCGTGGCGCCATCTCGATCGAGGAAGTCTCCTCGATCATGATCGTTGCGCCGCCCTGAACCTGGAGAAGCTTGATTCTCCTGACCCTGCGTGACGAATTGACGACGCATCTCGTCAATGGGCTTAGTGCCCTCGAATACGATGCCCTGATCGTCGATAAGGGACTGTCCCTTAGTCCTTAGGTCGCCATTGCGCATACGCTGATATGCGACTCTGTCGCTCAGCGTTTCGGCCATGGGCACGCGCGGCATCACGGATGCCTCGCTTTCCACTTTGAGCACAGTGCTATCGTGCCCATCCGGACCTGACATATCTGTCCTACGGTCATGGTTACGCATGTGCGGGGGCTCCTCACGCCACCCTTGTCCTGCTGGAGTATAAAAAGTACTCACCAGTCTTACTTCGGGCACTTCTTGCGCCCGTGCTAGTGCCTCCACTAGCTCGATTCCGACGTCTTGATTGCGTCGTGCCGAGCATTCCTCGGACGTGTGGCTCCAGGGGGTCGAGACCCCCGATTGCCGTGTGGCCTTACGCTGCACATACATTTGCAGCTCCATAGTGAGCACTCTCACCATCAAATCAGTATATTTCGTACTGAATACATTGGGCACTTCGTGCCCTTGTCGCCTAAGTGCTACTATATGGGCTGACGCGTAGCGCTTGAGTCGCGCTTGGGTGGTGTATTTCATCACCTCTGGGTGCAAGTCCCAGAACACCCGCAAGCGCACGGTGTACGCGGTTTTCAGCCGCTGTTCCTCTGCTCCGACGTCGTCGTCACTTGACGACTCCATCACCTCCTCTGGAAGCTCTACAACCTCCGGAGCTTCCTCCACTGCTGGTGTGCGCGGAAATCAATCTTCCGCGCGGTATCCTTCAGGCCTTGCAGCCTCCTCCGGTACCTCTTCTAAGCGGGCTTCCGCTACTTTAGAAGGCATTGGGCCCGCTGTGGACTGCCTGGTCCCACTGCTCCGGCTCGCAGGGAGGGTTCTCCCAGTCCGTACTGATGACTCGGCGTCTCCTGGGGCGCCATAGGCGCCGGTTGACTGTCGGCCGTCCTGCGGGGGTCCTTTGGAAGCCAATCGGCTAGACCGTCGCGGTCCTCCTGGCAACTGCGTAACTGGGGGCGTTAATCCCCCGGGCATCTTGTCTTGGAGGCGTTGTGGGCCGTCCTGCTGTGAGCTTTCAGCTCTCCGGGCCTCGCTCTCATTCCCGGCTAGGTCGGTACCCTGACCTCAGTCTCGAGCCTTGGGTCTTACCTGACCCGCATTGGACGCTGACGCGTCCTGGATGTCTGCTGGGTCTCCCCGTAGGTCGTGGGCATTTCGCCTGCCGTCAGTGGGCGCTGCAGGTATGGGATTACTCATCGATCCCCTGTTTGAAATTTGCACGGTGTGGCTGTGCAAGAAGCTCGAGAAGCTGATAGAGTTCTGTCAACGAACTCAACGACTGACGTCGGATGCTAGGCAATAGATCCTAGCTGGCGGATTCAAAAAAATGTAACGAAGTTACAGGATTTGTGAGAGCTTAAGTTCACACAGTACAGAATCAGACCAGACCGGTCTATTGACTATGTAGTGTAAAACAAAATTAAGCTGCTTTGTAAGCAGCTGAGTAACTAATTATATACGAATGTAAATAATATTATATTATAATAAATATAATATAATATTTACTAATATACAGTAAGTAAAGCTATGTGGCCAACGCCACATAGCGGACTACGCTACACTCTCCATGCTGGATGCGCTCCAACATGTCATCCCTAGTATCTCTTACAGCATTGGTGTAAGTAGAGTAGGTTGGGATGTCCTGAGCTTCCTCAGCCCAGCCAAAGTATAATCCCACTTGAGAGTCATGTAACTTCATTACCCTATCATGTGGTGATATACTAGATGGCTCTCTGGGTAGAGGAGCTCTGTTGGGCATTCTAGTCCTCCCATCTACTAGTATCACCCATCCCTTTTGTACATCTGATTTCACCTGCTCACACTCAGCTATACGATGACCAGTTCCCCAACAGTAGAAGCAATATGTGCTTCCACCAGGGGTTGGCATCATGGCCTGAGCAGGCCTCTCTGTTTGCCCTCCATGGTGGCTTTTGGTAGTTAGGAAGGCATTCCTTATGTCCAGTTGGCTATTTTGCAGAGCCTGCATAGCACTTTGGATGCTGCCAACCTGCTTTCCAATAGCAACCATAGAGTCTTGCAGATGAGCCATCCTCTCTTCTGCCTCCTCATTTTTCACTACTACTCCACCCACCTCCCTGTTGGTGGTCTCTCCCCTAGTCTTCCTGACAGTTGTCCCATCTACTAGGGCTGTCACCACTGCAATCACTTCAGACAAGTCATACTTGTTGTCTTTGTGACGATTACGAGCAGGATCCCTGTAATGGCCATGTTTGTGGATGAGTCTCTCCTCCACTAACTCTGCCAGGGTAGGTGTAAAACACCCCATAAACTTATCCACCAATACCCCATTCCCTACAACACTGTCCAGCTTTTTGGCTTCAGCCCTGAATTTTCTGATTAAGGAGTGCAGCTCAGGGGCATCCCCTCTGCTTAGCCTGGCATGCTCCCTACAGATCCTATCCAGGTTTGCCATGCTTCCTGCCTCATCCATAGCTTCAGGGTATGATTCCTTAACCTCCTTTATAAAGGTGGCCCAAGGATATCTATCCTCAAAACTATCGAAACCTCTCCATTCCTGCTCAGTCTCTGCATCCACATATTCTAATAACCTCTTCTTCTTTTCTCCATCCTCCACAATGCCTGCATGATTGAATAGAGACTGCATTCTCTGCAGAAACCTGTGAACCTCAGCAGGCTCACTGCTTCTGAACTTGGGTGCATCTCTACTTTCAGGCAATGGCATTTTATATCGCATGGGTTGCTCCATAATGCTGGTCAACTTAGTTGGCTCAGGCAATGAAGACTTAGGTGTTTGTGGTGTAGGCGTGTACTTCTCAGTCCGAAGTTTTCGTTTACGAAGTACAGCGTCTGGATCCGGGAGACTAGCAACTGTGCCCTTGGAGGATGCACGAGTTTCTCTTCTCCTGGGAGAAATAATGGTTTTTGCCCTTGGTGTAGTAACCTTAGGCGTGCCAGGCCAAGAACCTGGCGGAGCGAAACTAATGTTTCTTTTGGGTGGGTTGGACTCCAAATGGAGATCCGACAAAGTGTTTGATTGTGCAACAAAAGCCCCCTCGCGGTGGGCTCCAGATGATGCGAAATGAAAGTTTTACTTTTATTTTAAGTTGTCTGAGTGAAATCAGACAGGACTTAGTTTT
This sequence comes from Macrolepiota albuminosa, assembly GCA_027475525.1. Lineage (NCBI taxonomy): Eukaryota > Fungi > Basidiomycota > Agaricomycetes > Agaricales > Agaricaceae > Macrolepiota > Macrolepiota albuminosa. The sequence continues at coordinate 288,275 of JAMWFC010000031.1, read as the reverse complement.
TAAAAGATAAAACTCCAGTTCACGAGGTTCTGGGGGTTTTAGCTACATGCGCGCACACGTTGTCAAAGTATTATAATTTTTATTGATTTAATTTGAATGTAAAGAATATTCACACTCGAAATTGGGATGCAAATAGTATTATTACTATAAACCCGAAGTCAATCGCTATGCTTTGGCCTAAGACGTCCACTCCCTGGGGACTCCGAGCCGTGGCAAGTTGATTGCTTGCCCGACTCCCCCAATTTCCTCCTCCTTTTATATCTTTCCTTCTCGTGCACGGACCAGCGCGCTGTTGCATAGTAACGAGGCGTCGTCGCGTTCAACAGGGCTAGGTGTCCGGCTTATTGCGTTACCGGTACTCGTTCTTTCCGGTGCTCGAGGCGCATGGTTTTTCCCTGTTTTTCCCGGCTAAACCCTTTTCCGTGGGCTAGCTGCCCTGTTCCTCTCTTTTTCCTCATCCTCTTCTCCTGTCCCTCTCCTGCCTCATTGCTTCTGTAGCTGCCGGGCATGTTGGCAGGTCAAGTGCGAGTTTTCGTTGAGTTCTGGAGTCGGACGAGAAGTTGATGGTTGTGATGATGTCAGGCTGATCTCGGAGTGTGATCCGAGATTAGAGATCTCACCAGCTGCCGGGCACTGCCACTTGCGGCTGTCCCCGTGCCGATCAAACTTTTCGATTGTTGTTTTCCCCTACCACGCGTTTACTGCTCTACAGGCTTGGCTAGGTCTCTTTTTCGTGGCTTTTTAGGGTAGTATTTTAAGGTGAGGTAGCCCCATGTCTACAGTTTTTGACGTTCGCTTACAGTTTTCAGCATTCTGACAGGTTATTCAGGGTCTTATTTCCTTTTTATCTGCCTCGAGTGAGGCAGACGTATCACTACCACATACTGCGCCGAATTAGGCGTGGAATATGACTAATATTCCATGCCCAATTCGGCGTGCTTTCCCTAGTTCTCCCTTCCTGCAATAATACAAGCTTTATTTCAGACTTGGAATTTGAGAATATTGCCCGCTGTGGTCTGTGGTGCCGAGCCATTCAGGCACGTTGTTAGCAGCCATCAGAGCAACCATCAAACATCGCAGACATTGTTTAGCAATGCCTGACCATTGATCCCGCCCCTTGCTCATCGTGTCCGACGATGAGCTTACTCCCCTCTTTGAAATTCATGAGAAATGACGTCATAATTGTCTTCATCATCGTTGTTGTCAACACCTCCCTCATTTCCATTGCCGTCACCACCCTGGGCAATGCTCCCATCTACCTCCATGACATTTCTCTTCCTGCTTGCCTGAGCTCAGACACCAGGCACAAGAGACCCAGTAAAGCCTGGAAAAGATGTAAGTTTACAATGGTCCTGTATGTGGAAGACGTTGAGGCGATGGAGAAGTTCCTGCTGCAAGAAGATCTGATGAGCAATTGTCCTGTCCTTAGTTGCCATAATCTTCTCTTGTATTCACAGATATGCCTATGCCTACTCATCTCACATGTACATATCTAGTCATTGATTCTCCACATTTAAGCAGCCAATTTCTTCCTCAGCACATTGGATCTTGAAATATTCATCCGTCATGATTCAGATGGCAGGTGTTGCCCAAGAGCGTTCACACACATCTTCACATGTGTCTGATAAGAGGTCAAAGTCCAGAAGGAAGGCATATTCCACAACAAGATCCTAAGAAAGCTTGGGGTGTGGCAGAGAGAGGGCGCATGCAGGAACATTATACTTGTCAAGTGTGTTTTGCACAGATTATGATCGTGCCTTGAGAGCCTTATCAATATGCTTCCACAACTTACACCCTGTTCATACTCAATGTTACTAGTTGTATTTGAATGATAATGTGCTGAACTCACCCATCTGTGATATATTCATCTTAGTTAACTTGAACATTCTCGAAAGAACCAATTGCCATAGACTATCAAGGCACTGTTGGTAGTCTGAAATAAAGCCTATACTTATTATTGCACAAAATAGAAAGCATGCCAGATTAGGCATGGAATCTGCCTTTTCCCAATAATTTCCAATGAATTTCAAAGAGGAGTGAGCTCATTGTCGGACATGATGAGCAAGAGGCAGGATCAATAGTTGGCATTAGGCATCGCTAAACAATGTCCTTATTATTACATTCAATAAACATGCTCTATACAGTTGTAACTATTTAATGGAATTTTTCTGATAATTTCTCATGAATTTAGAGGAGGGGAGTGAGCTCATCGTCGGACACGATGAGCAAGGGGCGGGATCAATGGTTGGGCATTGCTAAACAATGTCCGCAGTGTTTGATGGTTGCTCTGATGGCTGCTAACAACGTGCCTGAATGGCTCGGCACCACAAACCACAGCGGGTGATATTCTCAAATTCTAAGTCTGAAATAAAGCCTGTATTATTGCAGGAAGGGAGAACTAGGGAAAGCACGCCGAATTGGGCATGGAATATTAGTCATATTCCATGCCTAATTTGGCGCAGTATGTGGTAGCTACAGGTGCGCTAGACCTGTCCGTTAGGTCAGGTGAGGATATCTCCTCAAGCCCGGTCCCTGCCCAAGTTTCCTTAACTATGGTAATCTTATGGAAGCCTTTTCTGGGTCTAAAACAGGCTAACTTCCTGTCCAGGGCTGCCTTATCGTGTATGCCCTTAATCCATCTCCTGGTCACTTCATCCTTGCTTAGTGGAGTATCGTCTTTCTGTATTACTCTTTCGCATCGTAGCAACCATATCATATATGCAGATTCTACCAAGAGGATCTTGAGCAGGCATGATAGGCCCTTAGCCCCATGGCCGTTTTGCATAGGAATCCTTTGTGACGCTTCTCCTAAGATGGAGCATAGTCTCTGCGGGGGGGGTGGGCTCCTGGACTTCTTCTCCCATAGGTCACTGGCCAGCTTCCATATATCAGCTTGACCTGGGCTGGAGCAGCGTACTAGAATATGCTCCATTGAGTCCACTTTGCCGTCATGTCTACACCATGCCCTAGCCTTTAGGTCTGGACTTATATCGGGACGATCCCAGAAGGCACCTATGTGGTAGGCATCATGAGTTATCTTCCACAGGAAGACTCTCTGCTGTTGAGAAAAGTCTTTGTTTCTCAGTCCCTTCCAGATCTGTGCCTTGTCAGACTGTATGTTTGAGGACACCTTTAAGTATCTCATTACGCTCTTGAGAATGGTCTGAGTGTTCCTTTTAGTTGGGGCATCTACAGTACTCCGTATAGTTTTGTAAGCTAGAGCTCGAGAAACGCATGATAGGCGTGCCCCTGTTAGATGTAGCTCCACTGGAATCGGGGGGAGCACCATAACCTCATTATTCTCCAAGGCTCTCTGGGCAAGGGTTCATGCTTTCCCATCTAAAGCTGTCAATGGCTCTTCAGATGTGTTGATGATTAATATTCGCTGCCTGTGCATTCTAAGGCATCCGATCACTACCTTAATCAGGCCAGCATCTCTAATACCATAGTAACCTGTGTTCTTGTTCTCAGTGAGATCTCTTACGAGCATGTCATGCACCGCCTCAGATCTTATGTTCAGCCTCAAGAGGGTATCGAGTCCTACTCTCATTGATGTGAGCAGTATTGCTAGGAGGATTGGGGAGTTTACGGTGTTCCTCTGGAGATTTGCCCATTTCATCCTGATGTCCAGATCCTCATGTCCATCTACTGCCACCCTTGCTCCTATATAGTTCAGTCTGTCCTGTCCTTTCTTCTTTGGGCTGGCCCCAGCAAGGGTGATTTTAAGCTCATCATTCTGACCAATTGGTTCTGTGACCTTAAAGAGGCCTTCATTTACAGTGCCAGCTGTGAAGATATGGAACACATCTGCTAGGGATCCTTTTGTGGTTAGATTGGGATCAAAGGCTTTGATAGGGGTTTCCTGTGGTTTGACCCCAACCTTGGCATCTGGCTGTTGATCTCTCAGGTCTTCATTTTTTCTCAGGTCCCACTTGTCTGGGAGTGTTTCAAGCATATATGCGGCCCTTGTAACATGCGAGTTAGAGTGTAGGCACCCAGTCTCGTTTTCAATCTGCACACAGTCCACACACTCACATTCATCAGAATCAAGGTGGAACTGGCTAGTCAGGGAGTTTGTCAGCACAACGGTGTCCCTCCAGTTCAAAGTTGATGTTTAGATCTTAGGCAAGCTGCTGCTTTACCACTGTTCATCTGCTGCAGCTTGCTATTAGCAGCCGTATGGAACCAAATTGACATGTTCAGTAGCACATCATAGTCTCTTAGGCTTAAGGCTGCAGGCCGAGCTGAGCTGAGCCCATATAGGCCGGGCCAGGCTGGGCTTTCTTCAAAGCTTGGAAGAGCCTGAAGCTCAGCTTTGAATTTTGAAAAGCCTGAGCCATGGGCCTGCACCATGGCCTCACAGCCACTGATTGTGATCATGATTTGCACTGGCATTTTTACTTTCTGTCAGGGGACTCTTTCTCTTCTTTGCTTCTCATTTTTTAAAGGTGATATGTCACAGGTCACATGCTTGTGACAGGTTGTGAGGCATTGTCTGACAACTCACAACTCATGTGACATTCATGTGACCTGGTCACATGACTTGTTAGGTCAATTTTCGGACTCTTAGCTCTGCAGAATCTTAGACTTGTTCTTTTTGAATCCCTCTTTGCCAGGTGAGTAGATTTAGATTATACCAGTATTCTGTTATTAAATACACTTTTGGATCTCCTTTTGATAGCTGTGTGGGTTGCCTTTACACTTTCCATTATTAGCACTCTTACAGCCACCCAAAATTTCACCTAATTACAGATTCATCCATGGCTGGCAAGCGCACACATGTTTCTTCAAGTCGACTTGTCAATGAAGACAATATTGGTGACCACATCCTTTCATCACATCATGATGTTCACAATGCATCTATTGAGGCTCGGAAACATGCACAGGCTGTTGCCACAACTCAGGAAACTGCAAAACCACTTGAAAATTCTTTAACATCGGACCACCTTCCTATGGCACCTGCCTCACTAGTGCCTGCAACTATTGATGAATCTGATCATGAGACTATTGTTAACGAGCACAACGCAAAACTATGCAGGAGAAGACTCAAGATATTGACAAATTTTTTGATGTACCACAAAAGTGTGATGGAAAGATTCGTCGCTGATGCAAGTTATGCATGTGAGAGTGTAGTCTTTTACAATCCATGATTAACTAAATTTTTATGACAGGAAACAAGGTGGTTGAGAATGTAATATTATTAGTCAAGTAACAACGCTCCGTCGTCATATTCAGTTAATAACTGGTCATTCAGTATGTTGTTTTAGTCTTATCTTTTGTCTATTTTTACTGATTTTGGCTTCTACAGAGACTCTATCACAAGTGGTGTGACAGTGGTGTGACAAGAACAACTTTGAGTCAAAGCTTCCTAAAGATGTCAATGCTTGCAAGGCAGCTCAAGAGGCTGAGCATGAGAAGCAGGCCACACTTGATCCTCACTTACGCCAATCTGGATCTCAAGAAAAAGTGATCAAGTATTCAGATAAGCTGTTTTGCAATGTTGCCATAGAATGGTTGATTGCAACAAATCAGGTATGCTACTTGTCTTAAGTTGCAAAACCAGTTTCTTTGATGGTTCATTTTATTTTGACAGCCAATTTTGGCATTAGAACATCCCAAGTTTCATGAAATGATTAACATTGCCTCTCACGCTACAACTGGTATCAAAGTTCCAGGCAGAAAAGCAACACGAGAATATATAATGGATATGTTCAAAAAAAATTTGGTGGATCTTCAGCGTCATCTGAATGTTTGTGAAGTTTACTCATTATTATATACTGAATTATATCTGACTCATTTGGCTTTCAGCTAGAGTGATGCTGTAATGTTTGTGAAGTTTACTCATTATTATATACTGAATTATATCTGACTCATTTGGCTTTCAGCTAGAGTGATGCTGTCAAAGATGAGGTCAGCTTGAGCTGTAATGCCTGGCAAGCTGGAAATCAGGATGCTTATTATGCTGTTACTGGATAATGGATTGAAGAAGTATTTCCTAGCATTTGGGTGGCTAAGAGTGCTCTTTTGGGCTTCACATTAATGAATACTTCTCATGATAGGGTTTGACTTGGATGAGCTCTCTTTAAAATTGTCCAGCATCTTGGAATTGAACATAAAGGAAGATTTTATTCTTTTTTTGTGCGCTTTTATAACTGATGTCATATAAAATTGGATGGGTTACTTGTGACAATGCTTGAAACAACTTGACAATGCTTCAAAACTTTGCAGAACATCTTAATTCCTGTGAATCTTGCAAGACTCAAAAAATGAAGCAATGGGAATGGAAAGCACGTCATATTCAGTATTCTTTCTATCTGCCTCAGTTTGGCCTAATTATTTATTTATTTTGGTTTATAGATGCCTTGCACATGTTATTAATCTCACCACTCAAGCTGTAATTGGCACATACAGTCCATCAAAGCACTATAATCCAGCCAATCCAGAAAAATATGAACCAGATATCAAAGGTCAAAGCCATGATGTAGTTGGGCTTGTTCATGCAATTGTAGTTAAGGTAATTTTTGCATCAATTTTTAAAATAATATACTAATGAATATCTTGATTAAGTGTGATCATCAGCAAAGCGGAAGGCAACCTTCCTGAAGCTTCAAAGCAATGACAAGAACAGGCTAAAAAAGCAGCCCATTACTCTTCTCATAGACATGAAAGTCCAATGGTCCTCAACTTTTGTCATGCTACAACATGCTGAGAACTTGAAAAAGATATGTATTCATACATTTGATATGATGCAACGTCTTATACTATTATAGTATATTAATACATTCATTTGGGACATCTTGAACTCAGTAATGAGAAGCAGGCAAAAATGGTCACTTTAAGGCTTTCTACAGAGAAATGAATGCATGTGAATGTCAGGGAACTCCTTATTTCTTCCTTTTCTCACTCCTTATTTCTTCCTTTTCTCACTCCTTATCTCTTCACTCTCCCTTCATTCATTTTCTTATTTCTTCTGACATTATTTCATTTTACTGTTTCTATTCTTTCAACACTATCTGTTAGTACTACTCTCAGCTCTTCTTATTTCTTCTGACATTATTTCATTTTACTGTTTCTATTCTTTCAACACTATCTGTTAGTACTACTCTCAGCTCTTGAGGTGCTCTGATTCTTTAGCTACCATCTATATAATATGGGACAACCGTTTCGTGGGAATGATGTGCTTAGTCAGTTCTGACTAAGGCTGACAAAGAATTGCCTTTTTCGTTTGTTTTTTGGTAGATGTATGTATAAAATGCTTAGAAATTTGAAGAAAAATAACCAAAAAATCAGGAAAAATTCAGAGGCTACTGATACACTGATTGTGAATTTTTTGAGGTTCTTCAATGCTTAAAGAAATCTGAAAGATTCAAGAAAAATTCATTGCTCTGTTTTTCAGGAGATGTTAGTGGAAAATGCTCAAATAATTCCAGGAAAATTACCAGAAAATCAGGAAAAATTCAAAGGCTACTAATATACTGATTTTTAGTTTTTTAAAGATTTATAAATGCTGAATAAAATCCGAAAAATTCAAGAAAAATTCAATTTAGCTTACAATAATATTTTGAGAGTTGTGAAAAGAGGACTGAGTTGTGAGATGCGGAGGCCTTAACCGAACGAAGTGAGGTTGAGGCCAGGAATGAGCACTGAGTTGTGAGATGCGGAGGCCTTAACCGAACGAAGTGAGGTTGAGGCCGGGAATGAGCACTGAGTTGAATGAGCACTGAGTTGTGAGATGCGGAGGCCTTAACCGAACGAAGTGAGGTTGAGGCCGGGAATGAGCACTGAGTTGTGAGATGCGGAGGCCTTAACCGAACGAAGTGAGGTTGAGGCCGGGAATGAGCACTGAGTTGTGAGATGCGGAGGCCTTAACCGAACGAAGTGAGGTTGAGGCCGGGAATGAGCACTGAGTTGTGAGATGCGGAGGCCTTAACCGAACGAAGTGAGGTTGAGGCCGGGAATGAGCACTGAGTTGTGAGATGCGGAGGCCTTAACCGAACGAAGTGAGGTTGAGGCCGGGAATGAGCACTGAGTTGTGAGATGCGGAGGCCTTAACCGAACGAAGTGAGGTTGAGGCCGGGAATGAGCACTGAGTTGTGAGATGCGGAGGCCTTAACCGAACGAAGTGAGGTTGAGGCCGGGAATGAGCACTGAGTTGTGAGATGCGGAGGCCTTAACCGAACGAAGTGAGGTTGAGGCCGGGAATGAGCACTGAGTTGTGAGATGCGGAGGCCTTAACCGAACGAAGTGAGGTTGAGGCCGGGAATGAGCACTGAGTTGTGAGATGCGGAGGCCTTAACCGAACGAAGTGAGGTTGAGGCCGGGAATGAGCACTGAGTTGTGAGATGCGGAGGCCTTAACCGAACGAAGTGAGGTTGAGGCCGGGAATGAGCACTGAGTTGTGAGATGCGGAGGCCTTAACCGAACGAAGTGAGGTTGAGGCCGGGAATGAGCACTGAGTTGTGAGATGCGGAGGCCTTAACCGAACGAAGTGAGGTTGAGGCCGGGAATGAGCACTGAGTTGTGAGATGCGGAGGCCTTAACCGAACGAAGTGAGGTTGAGGCCGGGAATGAGCACTGAGTTGTGAGATGCGGAGGCCTTAACCGAACGAAGTGAGGTTGAGGCCGGGAATGAGCACTGAGTTGTGAGATGCGGAGGCCTTAACCGAACGAAGTGAGGTTGAGGCCGGGAATGAGCACTGAGTTGTGAGATGCGGAGGCCTTAACCGAACGAAGTGAGGTTGAGGCCGGGAATGAGCACTGAGTTGTGAGATGCGGAGGCCTTAACCGAACGAAGTGAGGTTGAGGCCGGGAATGAGCACTGAGTTGTGAAAACCGAGGCCTTAACCGAACGAAGTGAGGTTGAGGCCAGGATTAAGCACTGAGTTCTCTATACATACTTGGAGCCCTAACCGAACGAAGTGAGGTTAGGGTGGAGGCTTAGTTGGGGGGTAAGCACTGAGTTCTCTATACATACTTGGAGCCCTAACCGAACGAAGTGAGGTTAGGGTGGAGGCTTAGTTGGGGGGGGTTTGGGGGCGAAGCCCCCAACGAGCTACGAAATTTGTGCCGAAGGCACGAATTGTAGCTCGTCTATATAGAATGGGACAACCGTTTCGTGGGAATGATGTGCTTAGTCAGTTTTGACAGTTTCTGACTAAGGCTGACAAAGGCTGACCAAGAACCTTCCTTTTAGGGTAACAACATAAGAGTTGGCTCATTTGAGTATTAAAAAATTCCAAGAAAATCACTAAAAATTCAGGAAAAATTCAGGAACTAATGATACACCGATTTAGATTTTCTTTTGAGATTTATAAATGCTTAAATAAGTCTGAAGTTTTCAAGAAAAATTCAATTGGTGTGTTTTTCAGAAGATGTTAGTGAAAATGCTCAAATAATTCCAGGAAAATCAACAGAAATTCAGGAAAAATTCAAGGGCTACTGATATACTGATTTTTGTTTTTTTGGAGATTTATAAATGCTGAATAAGATGTGAAAAAATCAAGAAAAATTCAATTTAGCTTATAATAATGAGTTGTGAAATGCGGAGGCCTTAACCGAACGAAGTGAGGTTGAGGCCGGGAATGAGCCCTGAGTTCTCTATACATACTTGGAGCCCTAACCGAGCGAAGTGAGGTTAGGGTGGAGGCTTAGTTGGGGGGGGGGTTTGGGGGCAAAGCCCCCAACGAGCTACGAAATTCGTGCCGAAGGCACGAATCGTAGCTCGTCTATATTGGGGGGGGTTTGGGGGCAAAGCCCCCAACGAGCTACGAAATTCGTGCCGAAGGCACGAATCGTAGCTCGTCTATAATATATAGGACAACCGTTTTGTGGGAACTATCTGATTAGTAAGGCTGACCAAGGCTGACCAAGAACCTTCCTTTTAGGGTAATAACATAAGAGTTGGCTCATTTCAGCATTAGAAATGCTTAGAAAATTCAGATAAAATCACTGAAAAATCAGAAAAAATTTGAGGCCTACTGATACACTGACTTGAGTTTTTCTGAAATTTATAAAGGCTTAAAGAAATCTGAAAAATTCAAGAAAAATTCAATTTAGCTTACAATAATGCTCTGAGAGTTGTGTCACGACCCCTCCCCTCTGGAACCTCCCCAGGACATCCCCGGAGCCCCATCCGGGACCCTTTTTCGTCAACCCCACAATGCGCCCTGCCCCCACAGCTGCCGACGCCACTATCACACGCATCAAAGACCGCCATCAGCCAGCCCCCCAGGAACCCCACCATCACAGACCCCAGATCAATTGCCATCAACGATCGGATTGCGCGACCTGCTCCCAGCCATCACGCATCATGCATCGCAGCCCTCTCCATACCAATTGATCGCGCACCCCACACGCGCGATCCAAGTATACAGTCCCTGCCCGCTACTCAATGCCTCCTGGATCCCATCCCAGACACCCCAGAACTCCAAGACCTGGCCCTGTAGTACTTATAGCATAGTTCCCCGTTGTATTCGCTAGTCTTGATATTAACTTGAATTGTTGCGTGCCCTCTGCTTGACTGGTATGCCCTGACTAGCACGCTTTGACTGGCATGCCTGAATAATCGCGTGCTCTAAGTTTGGTACGCACTTCGTGACTTATAATTTGTTAACTCAGTCTCGTCTTAGAACCCCCGGTTCCTGACTTGACTACCCCCCAACCCTCAGTCTCTAAAACACCTGAAACCCCTGGGTCAAGTTCACTCCCCTGGGACCACCCCTTGTCCACGTCTTGAACTCCGGAGTCCTAGCCCCGGAGTTCCAGACACCCGAGTGCCCATAGATCAAGTCCGCATTGTAAGGGTGTTGCTTTCCCAGAAAGCCCCCGACTTAGCGGAACCTGACAAGTTGAGGCAAACTGGGATTAAGCATTGAGTTGTGAAATACCAAGGCCTTAACCAAACAAAGTGAGGTTGAGGCTGGGATTAAGCACTGAGTTTTCTATACATACTTGGAGCCCTAACCAAACGAAGTGAGATTAGGGTGGAGGCTTATTTGGGGGGGTTTGAGGGTGAAGCCCCCAACGAGCTACGAAATTCATGCCGAAGGCACAAATCATAGCTCATGTATAGTATATGCAACAAGGCCTGGGAATTGATCTGATTAGTCAGTTCTGACTAAGGCTGACAAATACTTGCCTTTTTTGTTTGTTTTTTGGTAGATGTGTGTATAAAATGCTTAGAAATTTGACAGAAAATCACCAAAAACTCAGGAAAAATTTAAAGGCTACTGATACACTGATTGTAAATTTTTTGAGGTTTATAAATGCTCAAAGAAATGTGAAAATTTCAAGAAAAATTCAATTGCTCTGTTTTTCAGGAGATGTTAGTGGAAAATGCCCAAATAATTCCAGGAAAATCACCAGAAAATCAGGAAAAATTCAAAGGCTACTAATATACTGATTTTTTAGTTTTTTAAAGATTTATAAATGCTGAATAAAATCCGAAAAATTCAATTTAGCTTACAATAATGCTTTGAGAGTTGTGGAATAAGCACTGAGTTCTCTATACATACTTGGAGCCCTAACCAAATGAAGTGAGGTTAGGGTGGAGGCTTAGTTGGAGGGGGGTTGGGGGTGAAGCCCCCAATGAGCTACAAAATTTGTGCCGAAGACACAAATCATAGCTCGTTCAGACAAGTGTGGGCCCTTCAGCACCGCTTCCAGACTGCTTATATAAGCTGGAGTTTGCCTTTCTGACTTCTAAAGTCAGACAAGTGTGGGCCCTTCAGCACCGCTTCCAGACTGCTTATATAAGCTGGAGTTTGCCTTTCTGACTTCTAAAGTCCGGAGTTTTCCTGCCTTGTTTGCACAGTTGTTTGGTTAGTCAATTTTCGAGTTTTTAAGGTTTTGTTGTACTGTACAGTTGTTTTCCATGCTTCAGAAGCCCCAGAAGCGTCCAACCTGGCATAGGGAATTCCTAGACTTGTTCTCTTTGGATCTCCCTCTGCCAGGTGAGTAGTTATTATGATATTGTCAGTACATACTCTAATACACTTTGGATCTCCCTTTGCCAGCTGTGTGACTGAGCCACAGCCTCTAGATGTTGCCCTTACAGTGAAGAATCTTGTGAGACTTTTACAGGTACAACACTTCTAACCTGTCATTTACTTGTACTGATCATTTTTTAGTTTGCCAATAATGCCCAGCAGGCATTCTCTGCAGAGAGTGCTCCTACACTCTATAATGGTCTTCCTGCACTGGAGGCACTGCATGAGACATGGTCAAAGCATTGTAATGTTGTACAATATTCCAAGTTTTAGAATGTACTCAAGGTAGGTATTAAGAAGATTGAGGAATATTATGAGAAGACAGCAGAATTTCATGCATATATATTTGCTATATGTGAGTATAAACCAGCTTATTGATTTTTTCATCATTCTTATAAGTATTTTAGTTTTTGACACTAGCACAAAGATGTCCTATTTTACGAAGCACTAGTCCAAAGAACTTCAAGCTGAGGTTCTGAAGAGTGCGGAGATGATTTTAAGTCTTGATTTATCTCTTTATAATTTCTTTTAACAGTTTTTTAGTTCAAAGAGCACTATAAAGAAATGTATGGTGGATCTGGAGTACCTCATCAGAAGCCCATGGCCAGTGCATCAAAAATTGAGTGTCTTCTTGCAGAGAATTCAAGTGACATTGAAGATTTTGAGGACAATGATCTAGCTATGGAGTTAGAGCCATGGTGTTATGAGTTTAACCAGTATTTGTGCTCTATTGACATTGTTCCTGAGGAAATGCCTCTTGTCCACTGGTGAGGTATATGTACTTTTCTTATTCAACTTGATTTTTGAGCTCACAAAATACTTTTAGATGAGCTCTCAATATATTCCTGTCTGGGCCTCACTTGCTTGTGATCATCTTTCAATTTTAGCGTCTTCAGTTTCCAGTGAGCATGCCTTTTCAGCAGCTGGTATCATAATTAGCAAACATCACAATTGGCTTCATGGTGATGTTGTGGAAGCACTTCAGTTTTTGAAGTGTGCCTTACAATCTGACCTTCTATTTTGTGAACCCACACCATCCTCAGTTCTTGAGACTGAACTTGAAGCTGTAGATGATGACAGTGATCTGGATCAGGAGGATATTGAGGAACAAAAACCATGGGACACCTTGATAGATATAGATGATGGTGAAAATGATATGTAGTTTCAAATTATATAATTTTAGCTACCTATACTTACTACAGGGTGCGGCTTGGGCCCAAGCTGAGCCAGGCCAGGCCTGAGCCCCTCCTAAAGCCTGGCTTTGAATTTGTACAAGCCTGAGCTTCATCAGGCTGAGCCCAAGCCATGGCTTTCAGGCTGAGCTAGGCCCTGCACAACACTATTTTTGAGCCATACTCCAAACTCTTTTGCAGTTTTAAATAGACCAGTTATATTGGGGCAGATTTCATCCTTACTTGTTTTTCTGGACTTCCAGGTCTGTAAAAAAGAGCTTATGTGAACATGCTTATCAACTTTTTCCTCTGATGCTGGTACATTCAGTGCCATCAGAGCATCTGCCACTAGGGCCCAGAGTGGGCAGTCATCCTCAAAACTGAGGTATGACACGAGCCAGATAATGTTGATTGCCTTATTACAGGATCTTATATCCACAAGAGCACAGCCTCCTTCTTCTATCTTTTTAAAAAGGATCTGTTCATTTACTAGGGGTGTACCACCTGCCCACATGAATTTTCTTACATGCTTAGATAGATTTTTTTCAATATATGATGGCATACCTTGAACTTGGGTGAGATATTGGGACATTCCAGCCACCACCATTTGAGCAATAAGTCTTCTTCCTTTCATAGAGGGGAGTGTCTTGTTCCAGACCTCAAGAGACCTATCAATCTTTTTGACAGTGTTTGTCCATGGAAAACCTCTATTTATTTCATTTCTGAACCATGCCCTGAGTATTTGGACTGCCTCTCCATCTATTGCTATGTGTATGGATTCAGGAATTCTTGGAGAGTTCTGATTCAACTTTCTTTCTGCAATTAACCTCTGTCTAAATTTTTTCATCCCTAAGGGAATTATTTCCATCTTGATTGAGTTAAACTTTGCCCTGGATGCAATACACTAGTCATCTAGGATTTCTTCAAGGCCAGTGAGGTTGTCATCCTGTAACACTTCCAGAGGATTGAACTGACAACCTCAGGAAAACTGAAACTAGCAGGGCTTGAACCCGCATCGCATGGTACCATTACACCATAGTCCCGTGTTACTACTTTGCTTTTTCTTGTCAACTAGTACCATTCTAGCTCCAGTCAATAGGGGCTTAGGCATAACCCCAGGCTTTAACTAAGCTGTATTGACACACCCTTATACTTTCCCCTCTAGACTTGTTCCAGCAAGTCTCAGGATCCCAAGTGTGCTCTCCTTATACCTTATCCTGATCACAGACCATGCATCCAGTATTTCATGATTTATAGGTCTCAGGATAAAGGCCACCTTATGTCAGCGGATCAACCTAAATCATGACACAGGCTTGGTCATAAACATACAATGCTAGCACAGCCACTGTAGTTCTACCAAATGTCCTATCATTTTTTATACAGGGGGCATATCTAGCCTTCAGCAAAGGATGAGTTTTTGCAAACTCTGAAAACCTGAATGTCCACATAGACACTATGGAGTAAGTCTATTACATCAAAGGTTGGTTTCAGATGTCTTGGTAATTTGGAGTCATTCACGTATTGGCTGTCAATAGATTTCCAGAAGTCATAGGGTATACCATCAAGTCTGGAAGCAGAGCAGTTTTTTGCTTTTTTCAGGGCAGCTACAGTAGCTCAAAAAACTGTCCCAATGTTTCATACTTTTTGAAAGATGACATTGACATAAAAGATGGGAAGTACCTAAAATCCTGATTAAATTACATAAAATACTATGGCATTGTAGCTAAAAAATAAATCTAGACTTATGTAATTATGATCAAAACTGATGGAGCAATAGCTATTTTAAAATATTCACTCATTGGGACAGTTTTTTGAGCATCTTTAATTTTAGTATCTAGTACTTTGTATGTTCTCCATTTGCCTTCATAACTGCTTGAATCCTTCTAGGCATGCTTTCTATTAGTCTTTGGCATACATTTGGTAGTATTTCATCCCACTCCTTTGCAACACTCTCCCATAATTCATGCACACTATAAGAAGGTGTTTCATACTGCCTAAGTTGCTTCTTGAGGTACTCCCAGAGATGTTCAATAGGGTTGAGATCAGGGGATTGGGCTGTGTTTCATACTGCCTAAGTTGCTTCTTGAGGTACTCCCAGAGATGTTCAATAGGGTTGAGATCAGGGGATTGGGCTGGCCACCAAAGAACATCAAAGTTTTTGTCCTCAAACCACTTGTCAGCCCTCTTGGAGTTGTGTTTGGGGTCATTGTCCTGTTGAAAGTAGCAGGCACCCTCCTCCATCTCCAACTTCTCAAAGCTCTCCTTTGCTCCATCATCCAAAATTTCACAGTACTGCTCTGCATTCATGATCCCCACCACCTCCACAAGCTTTTCTACCCCATTCCAACCCATACAGCCCCATACCATGAGATTATTCCCTCCTCCATGCTTCACAGTAGGTGTAGTTGTTCAGTCTGAAATGCCTTCTTCTTGTAGCTTTCACACATACTGCTTCCTATCTGACTCAATCCTGTTAATCTTTGTCTCATCTGTCCACAACACCCTTTTCCAGTCCTCTATAGTCCAGTTCTGATGCTCCTAAGCCCATTTAAGCTGTAGTTGTTGATGTCTAACTTTGAGCATAGGAACTTTTCTCTTGGCAGCAGACTGATACCCCTCCTCCTTCAACACATTCCAGACAGTCTGGGAAGAGACAGGGTTGGAATTGATGTTGTTGATAAAATTGGTGGCCTGGACAGCTGTATCAAGTCTCCCAGTTGAGATTTGTCAAACAATAGCCTGATTATCATGTAGAGTAAGCTTAGTAGGACAGCCTTCAGGATGGTTTTCCTTGTCCATCTCCAACTCTCTACCAATCCTCCCAATAGTAGACTTC
This sequence comes from Macrolepiota albuminosa, assembly GCA_027475525.1. NCBI lineage: Eukaryota > Fungi > Basidiomycota > Agaricomycetes > Agaricales > Agaricaceae > Macrolepiota > Macrolepiota albuminosa. The sequence goes on along the minus strand of JAMWFC010000031.1, from coordinate 272,280 downwards.
CCTAGACCAGTTTGAGCTCCAATCTGATGCAGAGAATATCCTTGAGCAAGAAGAGAAGCAACAGTAGAATGATGTGCAAGAGGAATAGGTTTCATAGTGGTGGTTAAAGATCAAGATGTGGTTCAACCAGCTTGAACTACTCCCAAATATATCTAAACATGGTCACATGACTTTGTTTATATTCCCACATGCAGCTTACTCTTTATTTCTGAATAAAATAGAGATAAACCTGAAAAATTAGAGATGCTCAAAAAACTGTCCCAATGAGTGAATATTTTACAATGGCCATCACTTCATCAGTTTTGATCTCAATTACATAAACCTAGATTCATTTTGTAGCTACAATGCCATGGTATTTTACATGATTTAATTAGGATTTTAGGTACTTCTCATCCTTCATGCCAATGTCATCTTTCAAAAAGTATGAAACATTGTTACATGATTTAATTAGGATTTTAGGTACTTCTCATCCTTCATGCCAATGTCATCTTTCAAAAAGTATGAAACATTGGGACAGTTTTTTGAGCCACTGTATGATCTCCTCCCTTGCTATGTTCTCCTTCAGTTTCCCACTCTGATATTTGGATAAACGTGCTTTAATGTTTGCTAAGACCTTGGTTATCTTTTCTTCCCTCACCTTGCTTGGCACATTATGGTATTGTGACTGGAGATTATTGTGGTAGTTTCTTGCCATATCCACCCTCCTAACTGAGTTATGTTCATAGTTGTTCTCAGATGGTATCTGTAAGGGTGACCTCTAGAGGCTGTGGCTCAGTCACACAGCTGGCAGAGGGAGATCCAAAGTGTATTAGAATATATCTGTAAGGGTGACCTCTAGAGGCTGTGGCTCAGTCACACAGCTGGCAGAGGGAGATCCAAAGTGTATTAGAATATATACTGACAATATCATGATAGCTACTCACCTGGCAGAGGAAGATCTAAAGAGAACAAGTCTAGGGATTTTTTATGCCAGGTTGGATGCTTCTGGGGCCTCTGAAGCATGGGAAACAACTGTACAGTGCAACAAAACCTTAAAAACTTAAAAATTGCCTACACAAACAATTGCACAAATAAGAGGCAAATTCTGGCAAAACTCTGGCTTATGTAAGTGGTCTGGAAGCAGTGCTGAGGGGCCCACACTTGTCTGAATGGTAGCTAAAGAACCAGAGCATCCAAGGGCTGAGAATAGTACTAACAGATAGTGTTGAAAGAATAGAAACAGTAAAATGGTGTCTCTCCATGCATCACTGAGGTTCAGCCTTCTCTTTATGCTGTCAAAAGCTTCCAGTGCTTCTTCAGGGCTAGTCCTCATTGGTAGACGGTCCAGAGCATCCTCAACCATGTTCATATTGCCAGCCATGAGGTTGATTTTTATTCTTGGGTTATTTCTAAAGAATGCATCCAGTTCCAGCCAAAAACTTTTATTTACCTCACCTTCACTTGGAAAAACATTTGAGGCATAGATCACCAATATATCAATGTTTTCATTCCTGTGCCAGCAAGTTGAGACCATCATTGCTCTGCCTTGGATGATTTCTGTCATTTTTACATTCTTGGTCTTTACTAACTCTTGATCGAGGACTATGGCCACTTCCCCCTTGCCAGAGGGGTTCTGGGAGTCAGCAGAGTAAAATATTTTTAGGTGTCTTTCAAAGATAGACTTGATCTTGCTCTTTCTTACTTCAGTTAGATGAGATTCTTGTACTAGCAGAATACCTATTTTACAGTTTCTTACAAGTTGGTTTACATGGAACCACTTTGATTCCAACCTAGGAGCACCAGCTACTCTGTACCTCCATATGTTCAAGGTTGCAATCCGGACTGCTGCCCTGGTGTTTTTTCTTGATTCAGACTTTCTCCCAATACTAGAGTTTCCAAAGACAGAGTTCAGCATTTGAGGGTCCTCATCCTCTGTCCTGGAATGTGTTATGTCCACATTTAATGCTGTAATTTCACTTATTTGGTAGTTGTATACATTTTGTATTTTCTGTGTAAAATTCATCTGGACAGCTGTCAGCTCTGCAAGATCAGGCCCTAGGGTTGACAGTGGAAATAAGCCAATGTGCAGGGACACTAGCCTGTTAACCATAGAGGAGTTACCTCTTTCAGGGGAGCCACCTCCATACTCCAAGTGGCTAGTGTCTGGGGAAAGGGTGGTGGAGGGCACAACTGACCCCCTAGCCACCTGGAGGTTCATGCCAGTACCAGATGTAGATAAATCCAATTGATTGTTTGAAAGATAGATAGTGGTTGATAAGACTTACCAAGCAGCCAACTGCACTTACTCAGGGTGAGATCATTTCCCAAGAACTCAGAGGGGACATTGCTCTCTGGGTTTCTTCTAACTAACAGTGGGGAAAAGGCAGGGTATCCTCAAGCTTAAGCAGGACTGCTGCATGGCACCTTCCTTTATTTCTTATAGACTGCCATTTTTTGGTTCAAAAACTGGGCTGATAACTTACATGTACCACGTATGGCCAATAGATTTCAGTTTTCATTCCAAGGATTACCATCCAGTGGCTGAGGTCACCCACTCACAAGCCACAGATATTGCATGTGAAAAAATGTAATTTTTGCAATCACAGAGAAGTTATCTAGAACATAGATCCTTGTCCACCACATCTAGGGCCATAGTGCCCCCTCTCATTGCCCCTTCTACCTTTTTCTCACCCCCAGTAATAGGCAAAGCCCTCTGAGTTATAGCGAGAGTCATTGTTGTAGGCATTGTTGGTGCCTAATTCTGACTGGGGGGGTTTATAGCCAAGCCAGCCCAGGATGTCAGAGAAGAGGCGGTTCGGAGTATCATGATCAATCAACTTACAATTATGCATAGCAGAGTGTCATTGCCTCATAGCAGGATGCCAAAACTGAAAGTTGCTAATGGGTAGTTGCATGCCCTCAGGAGTTTGATCAGTTCGATGTGCCCTTCATCATTAAGGCTTGAGGAGTGAAGATAGATATTCCATTCATGGAAATTTCCTCCACTAGCCGCACTTCTCTTCACTTCAATGAAACGTACCAAAATGTTGTTGAGGATATCAGTCATAGCCTTGCTCTGTGGAGAAGGGGAACCTTTGGAAACATGTGAGATGATTTCCTTTGATTTCTGGATTTGCCTCTTGATCAGATCCAGTACTATTTGCTGGGCATCTTCAAAGTTTTGCAGGGAGAGGCCATAGATAGTAGCCACAAACTCAGGGCATGGCTCCTCAAAAGTCCTGAAGAGAAGGGTTATCTCCTGCATCAACACTGCTTCCAGGCTTGTGAGATAGATGGCTTGTTCATCAGAAAGATCCAATATCAGCATGTGATAGGTAGGGGTTGGGAAAGCGGTTGTTATCTATTGGGCACTTCTGGAGGGAGAACAAAACCCCCAGAGAGACCTCAAATTCTATAGTTACTAGGCTTTTAATCAGCTTCCAGGTTTTGTCCACTGTGTCTAAGCTGTTCTATTCATATTTTGCTCTAAAAATTCTTGCCCACAGTTTGGTGGAAGTAACTTTGTTCCAAGCCTTGATTTGAAAGTCATCAACATTTTCAACTGGAGTCATGAGGAGGTGGATCCTAGGCCATCCATTTTGAGGTATAGCAGTGTGATAAAGGCCATTGCTGTTTGTTATTGTGTTGTTCACATTTACTTCACTGATTTCAGGCATGGGCTGGGCTGGAGATCTCCATCCTAAAGAATCATCACCTCTGGGTGTGGGGAGGTTTTGAGACAAGTGTGGCTGAGAGTCTCAGAGGGGCCTGACTATGCCCATGTAGCCTCGATCCACAAAGGTAATATCCTTGGGCATGCTCAGTAGAGAGTCCACGATTATTGAGTCCCACCTCAAAATATCCTCATCCTTAGCCCTCCCTCTGAAGGGGTCATCCTCAGCCCTATTTATGGTCTTGGCACTACCTATCTGGTTACTATAGGATAGGAGGAAGGTGGGTTGAAAGCTAGGAGGTGTCACTGTCATAGGAGTTCTCATAGATTCATGCAGGAGGCTGATGCTGGGCCATGGGAATGGGGACATTGTGCTCAGATTAGATGCTGTTAGAGACCTTGATTCTGGGGTGGAATAAGGTAGGAAGGATGCAGATGCGTGTCTCTTCAGGGTTCTGTCCTTCAGGGGAGTGAGGAGCAGTAGGCATTTTGCCTTGTCAGAATCCTTCAGAGAAGAGCAAATGGGGGGGGCTAGCTTCCTAAGTTAGTGTCTACTTCCTCAAGATCATAGAGGAGGATTTTGGTTGAGCCAACAGCTTTTGGTTAATCTGGATGGACAGTTTAGCTGTTTTGGCTGTTAGAGTGCCTCCAGAGTCTTGGGGGGCACCCTCCACTGTGGCAAAACCAGTATGTATTCCAGGTCCCTGTGACATGGGGCTAGCTGAATCTGTCAGAGGAGTTGGCACCTGGGAAGGTGGGGGTGCACAAAGTGGAGTATCCTTATCAGATGGGGTGGGCAAGGCATATGTGCATTCAGCATCCATTTCTGTGTTTCTGCACAAGAGGGGGGGGGTTTAAGAACCCTTAGGTTTTTATGCACATGTTGTGCCCTCCAGGTCTTTGACACTTGTTAATGACTTAGGCAGCTCTTAATTTTTAATGTGGGTCCTAGTTCAGTATGAGCTCAGGTACTGGCCACTCTGGACTTTCTGATTGGAGGGAGGAGGAATGTACTCTGGCCTTGGTACTATCTTTGTTAGGATCATTCTACTGTAGTGGACTATTTGTCCCAAGGCTCCCTTTTGTGAAAATAGGAGGCTTGAGTTGAGTGAGACTCATTGCTTCCATGTAGCATTGCTTATCTTTGGTGATTATAGTAAGATCAGGTTCACGTGTAATTTGTTAAAAATCCTAGCCTGCATTCCTGTTCACATACTGGGAAATGTAGAAAGATAAGCATTGGGGGAGGGATTCAGATTCCATCTCATCTAGGGGAAAGAGGTTGGGACTGGAGGGGCTCTGACAAATATCACCTTTTGGTGTAGCTCCTGTTAGGGAGGCACAGGACAGTTGTTACCTGCCTGATAGAATTAAAAAATTTCAACCACATGGTAGTTGTCAATCAAGGAGCCTCCCTTCATAGCACATCTTTGCACTATCAGACAAACACAATAGGCAACAATGTGTAAGGTGTCCTCCATGGAAATAACAAAAATGCAGCATATTCTCCTAGATCGGGATATGTTCATTTTTGCAATTCACTAAGTGCAAACAAGTCACTGACCTGTGCCCTACAACTACTGCTGGTGAAACTCCACAGGACATCCAAAGCTTTGTGAGAGTGTACTGAAGAACAAATATAAAACCTTGATAGGCTTCAAACTCTTCTAGGTCTAAAAGACCACTTGCTGACAAATTGGCTGTGAGAATATTGAGGACTCCAAAAAAACCTGTTTTCCTGAGGATAGGATGACATTCATTGACATGAGATTGAAAAAGATGAGATTTCAAATAGAACAAAGCTCTCAATCTGAGATACTGACCACCTTTACCAGACAAAACAAATGTGATCTGAGTGCTTTTTGCTCAGCATAGGTTGAAGACAAGATTCTCTTTATTGCTTGCAGAAACAGTTAGTTGATGCTTGTAAATCTGTTGGCATGCTGTCATTATAAGCAATATCTGCAAGACAGATTACTTCTGAGTCTTCAAGATAGTTCATATAAATCAAGTAAAGGTTTTTAAGTGCCAAGTCATCCTTTGCTGAGAATGCAAAAACTAGGTGCCTTACTTGAGAATCAGAGATGATGACTGACTTGAGATGTTCTTCAACTAGCAATGCTGAATCAGACTCTGTGGCTTCAAAATTGTTGAGTATCACAACCCTCATTGAGCTGCCCAGACCAGTATGCTAATAGGCAGACACAGAATCAATTATTGTATGGTCAGTTTTGAAGAATACTCTCTGCAGGTTGAACATATGAAGAGAGATTTGATGAGAAATCATCTGGTGTTCAAGCACAAAAAGGAATTTCATGAGGCCTGCAGATTCTGAAGCCGCCCCCAGGTGGCCAATGTTTGCCTTGATTGAAGTGATATCAACAGAGATTATCAGCAGTTTGTTGGCCCAAAAAGATGTTTCTGATGCTTTCTACTTCATTGGGATCACCTGCTTGAGTGTTTGTGCCATGAGCCTCAATTATGCTGTGATTGAAACTTCTTCTGTAGATATAATGGTATGTAGGGTGAGTCTATCTCTGATTGAAGTAAAAAAAAAAGCAATGATGTATATTTCCTAGAGCAACATCAATCAGTAGCCTAGCAATGCTGAGGTAGCTCAGCTGTGATACTTTACAACAGTCCTAGTACATCTATTTTTAGCATGAGGCACCCTATCTTCAAATGTACTTTGCTTGCATTATTGACTTTAAATTTCCGGAACAATTTGACTCAAAAGCGCAGAGGTAATGACTCAGATAATAGCCTATCTACTGAACATAAAGACATCAAGGTTGTTGCAAATAAGGTATGTATTTGAAACTTAACATACACTCCGGTACTGACAATTTATACTAAAGCTACCACCAGATACTATGCATTAATAACAGTCTTCAAACTAGTTAGGTTTCTTTTTTTTAATTCCTTCATCTTTTCTAGGCTTACATTATTCATCACAAAGACTAATGAATCATTCCTACCTGACACCGTATTGATGATGTTTGTAGATAGTGGTGGTGGCCCAGGAGCTGGATCATTGATCATAGAGTCCATAGGCACTGCTGGGCTTGGAGTAGCTAATGTTAATGTGTCACCAATCTGTGCCAATGCTTGACCATGACTGCTACCACCTTTGTTAGTCAAATCCTCCACCTATTGAGCCACCTATTCCTCAAACTCATCACACATTGTCTTGTAGAAGTGGGTGGTGTTGGATTTCCAAGCATTGAGTAAAATATCCAGTTCAGTTGTGTGAACTGATCTTGCTGAGCATGCAAAATGTTTTCAAGGGCCAGTTTTTTGCAACCACACCATACTTTGCAGTGATATGTGAATCAAAGTTATGGTAAGACATTTGGCTAATCTTTGTATTTGTCACTTCCTCTACATAGTTATCAGATAATCAAGTAGTAGATTAATAATGAAGAACATACATACTCAGCTTATATAGAATCAATGAAGATATCTCAGAACAAAGGTGTATATTCTGTTCTACATAATTTTGCACAATGGCTTAGACCACATCAATTGATCAGAATTTATGATTGATTATCAGAAATAATAGGCTCATACCTTGCATTCCTGATAACATATATGCCTCCATCCTTTTACTAATATTGAAGATGTTCTCTTTCAAGGTCAGCTCAATGAATGTCTCAACACATTCACTTGTATTTAGGATGTGTGGGGAAGAATAATGCTTCTTATTCAATCATACAGTAAGCAGAAAAACTTTGATACCAGTCTGAGCATGCAGTTGTCAGATCTACATACATGGTGAGTGATAATACTATCAATTATAAAGACATTACTTACCTCTTCATCTATAGTATTGAGAGTGGTGTGTACATCATGGAAGACAGAATTTGGGACATTGAGGGCTACCAAGTTGCACATTTCATGAGTCTCATGCAGAGCAATGACCTTCTCCTCTGTAAGTTGTTTTTTATCCTTGTCTTTAGTATTTTCCATCATGCAGCAATGTCTCCAAGGAAGTGATGAACCTTCTTCTTTGCAACATTGAGTGGAAGCTCTGCAGAAACATTTGTCATTAAAGAAAAGGTAGTGTGTAAGTATACTCACCAGCATTTATTTGCTGGGTCTCCATGCTTACAAAAGCATTCTATGCTCTCAATTTCTTGTTCTTCTTCTGGAGGCATAAGGTTTGCATTATTTCTTGATAGTAATGTTTGACTGAATGCTTTTGAAATTGTGCTTGTAGGCCTTCTGCAAGTGTGCATATGTGATCTTGGGCTTCTTTCTTCTGTTGAGCTTTTTGTTCCACAGTCAAGATACAAAAAACACATTTAAAATGAGTGCACCACAGTTTGCAAAGGAGATGTGTAGACTGCTTCTGAGAAGTGCTGGGAAGGTATGCAGGATTGAGTCATAGTCTTGCCATGTAGCAATAGACAAAGAAAAACACACTTGATTTTTGTTCACAAAATCTGGTTTGATTTCAATACAGTGCAACAGCCAACATCATGCTTGGCTATACAGTTACACATGAAAATAAAATAACAAGTATGTGTCAACCAAAAATTAAAGGTAAAAATGGAACCATGGTCCATAAATAGCAGATAATCTTGTGTTAAAATATCCACTCAATACTTGCAGATGCCAGCAGCAGTTCTGACCCTATTCATGTAGTGATTCTGTTAATGGGATAGAATAATTTGATACTACAAAGTCTACAAAGTTATTCCACTTACTGAATAATGATGCTGTGGGCACATGCAGTGATTTTGTTGATATGCAATGATGTGAGTGAGACATTCCTACATGCAAAACATGCTACATACAAAAAGACACTATAAATACCCCTACCCTTGCAAGACAGACTTGTGAGATTGAATTTGTAAATAGATTGACATGTTATAAACACCTCTACTCTTGCAAGATGGAGTTGTGGAAAGAGTTTCCCCATGCTGAGAGGATAATGGAGACTAGGGGTGGTGACCCAGTCCTGAACCAATGTAATTGAGGTCTGTCTTGCTGCTCATCATCAGCAGCACAAATGATTGTTCTTTGCATGCTCAAGGCTCAGCACAGCTACCTTACTGAGATAATACAAGATCAGCCAACAAAAAGTGAATAATTGAACAGTTGTGTACCAAGGTACAAATATTCCAATGTTCTTCCCCAGGCTGACTGCAGAGAAGACAGAAGTGATGGCATTAATGAACTGGTACAAGGTTTGCCACTGGAAATGAGAAAAAGGTTGTGAAATGAACACAAATGACCACCATCAACTCATGTGTCACTATGTCACTCACTCTAGAACACAAGTCAAAAAAGAATCTGTCAATAATAACTACTTTAGTGACTCTAATTTCTGTAAGACTGTTTTTTTGAAATTCTTCAGCTTTCATACTTTTTGAACAACAGTTGAACAAATCACAAGAATGAAGGCAAAAAACAATCTTGACATTGTATACAAGTCCACAACCTAATCTATATTCAAAATGAAGTCTACCAAACCTCCAAGATCTCCCAATAACACATCATCAGCTTCATTGTTTGAATCAGAGTCTGAGTCATTACCATCACCACAATGTATAGATCCTGAGGCAACTGCAACCATGGGCTGAGATAAAGGTTCAGACACAGGAGTCTGAGATGATAATTTTGATACATCTGGAGTAGGGTTGCCTGTAAATCTCTGTAACTCATACATATCTTAGATTTGCCATTAACAGCACAGCATCAATTAATAAACTCATGCACCTCAAAGTTCAAAGGATGGGAAGATGTTTCTGTCATCTTCTTCAAGATCTCATCAAATTTGCAATGTTTGTCCATTATGGATGTGTGCAATCATTGGATTTCTATGTTACATCAAATAATTTCTTCTTGTACACACTGCAGATGCTGGTATTTATACATAGTCTCATGAATGACTGGATTGGCCCAGGATCTTTGATTGATGTTATGATGTGAATGCAGGAACAAATAGAAGTCATCAAGGAAGCAATAGTGCAATACCTTGGTCCAGTCTAGCATAGGTTTGCTGGACTGCAAGATTGTTGTAGTGGGTGAAGGCAGCACAAATAGTCTTTGATCAGGTTTGAAGAGGCTTTGCAATATGAGTGCACATCTTATAGCCTGTAAATTAGGTGAAATAACATTATAAACAACATGTTGAGGATATACCTATTTGAGAAAGATTGAGCTTGTGAAGCTCAAACAGATGTTTTACAGCAAGAACTTGTAAGTTATCAAGAGCTTTCTTGTACTTCCTGTTTGCAATATATTCTAGCAGTCTGATTTAGCACTGTGTGATCCACACAAGAAGGTTTTAGCTCATAACTTCTAGTTACATTTTTTTAAATCTTCCACTATTGGCTTTAGACTCTAGGCTTTGTTACCAACTAGGCAACTCATTAAAACTCTTGACTTCTGTTGGCATCACACCAAAATCATGCTTCTATAACTGGCTCTCTTGATCTGGAGCTTCCTTTTCCAGATACAGGTGATTCACCTATCTCACAAGCTGTGAAGACACCAGCTGCATCTACATACCAGCCCCCACCAAAGCAGGATGAAAAGCTACCTCACAATACTAGTGCAAGCTTTGAAATGCCAGATAGACTATCCATGTCACAGATGATGTCCATAGTGAGGCCTGGTGGTAAACCAGAGGAGAAATCCATGGTCTCAGGAGTGTTGCTGCCAGCGAGCCAGATGCCTTCATTGATGTACCCAGTATTGCCCAAGAGCTCATCAGCTCAGTCTGAAGGTCAACCAGACCTCACTCAGTATTTGGAGGTGGTACAAGGTGCTTTTGCACATAGCACCCTGTTCTGGATTGCCCCAACTAAATGGCACCTGGAGTTTGTGGTGGACAATACCACTGGACCAAGACAGTTGTTGTCAACAATATCTTGGCATAAGTTGTATGGTTGGAGAAGACACTGTTGTCACCTAAAGACCAGGAGTTGCATAGAAGAGTCAGCAAACAGCCACCGGTGAGGCATGAAGGCCTCAAAAAAGTTCTGGACTTGGAGTCTGAACTAGACTCCTTAGATGATGAAGTTTACAGTTTTCAACTCTTTACACTTACAGTTTTCAGTGCTTTTTATGGTATATTGGGACTTTCTATACTCTTTGTCTGCATTAAGTGAGGCAGATGTATCACTGCCACCAAACATACAGAGGATGCTGAAAACAGCAAAAAGACACCAAGACACCTTTTGCCCCATTATGTCAACAAATAATCTCAAAGAGGAAGTACTAATATAGTACCACACCAACATGGAACACCTGAAAAACATAAAAATAAACTCCACAACTATTAAATGTATGAGGAAAACACACAATATCTGAACAATAGGAGACATGGTAAAAGTAGGAAACCTCCTGGATGGTACAGATAACAATGTAAGGGTGTGTCAATACACCTTAGTTAAAGCCCGGGGTTATGCCTAAGCCCCTATTGACTGGAGCTAGAATGGTACTAGTTGACAAGAAAAAGCAAGTAGTAACACGGGACTATGGTGTAATGGTAACATGCAATGCAGGTTCAAGCCCTGCTAGTTCCAGTTTTCCTGAGGTTGTCGGTTCAATCCTCTGGAAGTGTTACAAACAACTCTCACAAAGCAGGCAAAAACTGTGCCTGCAGAACATGCAAAATCCTGCAAAGAAAAGGGTGTGGAAACCCCACAAATGTAGCAAGACAGCCTGTGCTTTCCAAGCAAAACTACAAAAGAAATGGAACCCTGAAGAAAAGGATACAGAATGCACCCTAAGCAAAGAGAAAAGAGCACTTATAGCTGATGATACTGCAATAATTTTCAACATGAACTTCACCACTAGAGACTCTCTGAAGAATGGCTTCCAAGTCTTTGCAGACCTGAATCAGCTGACTAGTGATGACATGACCTAGAAAAGACCTTACCATACCCCTCCATCACTAACAACCATATTTACCAATAGATCATTAAAAGACAGCAAAGGTAACCCAGCAGCTGGAATATGGTTTGAGGAGGGAGACCCCAGGAACAGAGCAATAAGGTTACCAAGCCACCTGGTGGCACAAACAAACAATGCTGGCAAGGCAGTGGCAATACTGACAATGGTGCAAGCAATGCCAAAGAATCAAGCCATCTTTATCAGAAGTGATTTGCAGATGACACTGGACAACATCATGAAGAACCTAAGCAGAAGGGAAAATGAAGGCTGAATAAGTATGGCAAATAAAGATATAATGAAACCAATTGTAGCCCGCATGAGAGAAAGATCAGGTATGACACTTTTGAGTAAGGTCAGAGTGCACACAGGAATCAGAAGAAACGAAGAAGCAGACAGACTAGCAAATATAGGAGCCAGAAAGGCTGCCCCAGATGAAATAAACATTGACTGCCCCCCTGTTTCTCCCAGACTGGAGCAAAACTCTCAAACATCATGCCAGCCCTGGCAGCTCAACCAGCTCCAGAAAGAAAAGGCACTGCCACATGCCTAGATATGACAAGGTGGGCAGCAAAACTACAAAGCAGAGAAATGTCAACAGACGAGATGATATGGAAGTCATTGAAAGATAAAGATCTGTTGAAGATCAGAGCTTTCGTGTGGAAAGCCATGCACAATGGCTACAAACCAGGAAGATACTGGGAGAATATAGAAGGATCCGTAAAATAGGGTGATATGCCCCCAGTGTGGAGTCACAGAAACTCAAGAACATATACTCACAGAATGCGGAACATCAGGCCAGGAAACCGTCTGGGAACTTACAAGGTCCTTTTTCAAGACAAGGGGCCTAGATTTTACAAAGCCATCTTTAGGAGACCAACTAGGCTGCTCTCTGATGAAAAGATTGAAAAAAGGCGACAAAGGTGCGAGAAGATTCAGGAAGATAATAATAGCGGAAGCGATGTATACGATATGGTGCTTGCAATGTAAATGGAGGATCACGAGAGAGTCTGACCCAGAGAGACCCCTCACGAGAGGTGAGATATCAAACAGACTCAAGGCAGCGATTGGTAGGAAAATTAAACTAGATTGCCTGGCCACAGATAGATTCAGGTTTGGGAAACTAGCCTTGGGTCAAAGATAGTGAAAACAGTGGATAAATTTGTTGTTAGATGACTTTAACCCCTCAAGTCATGGAGGAAGAAGGTTTTTTTAGGAAAACAAAATGCGAATTATCCTGGTCTACGCGAGGTTGACTATGTGAACTGTCCGTAAACGAAAGTGATACCACCAAAAGAAAAAGAAAAGAAAAAAGGCACCGTCAATGACGTTAATGAGAAACTTGAGATCATAGTACTGTTCCTGCTGTTGTGGGCGCTGTTGTCGCCGCTTTTGATGTCAGAAGCCATGTCGACATCGCCATGATGGTCACCCCTGGTTAGGCTGGGGCATTGGGCTCAGGAGAACCTCACGGGCAGAGACAGTCGCCATGTTGGTGTAGCTTTGAAGTAAACAGGGATCAAGACGACGACGGTGAAGGGCAGAGAGACACCAACGATGAGCAACACATCGGGAGAGCAAGGACTTGCGATTGAGTTGACGAAGAACCTAAAGAAGTAAAAGAAGAGTTCACTGAGCACACCGAATGAACAAGTCAAGGTGTAGAGTTCAACAAAAAACCTCAGTCACTCCAAACATGTAGACGTCTGAGAATGGCGCGTTTGTATATCCTTAAAGTTAACTTTAATTAAGGTTTGTCTCAGTCTGCAAATATATTTCAGTCTATCACGTGAACTGACCTCGTCAAACTTCTACTTCTACCCTCAGGTTTCTGACACGCACCTGAGGCTCGTTTATTCTTTTTCAATCGTAGGTACAGGTCTATAAAAATTGACCTTGACGCTCGTTACGAAATTAAAGGTCAGAGAGCAACGATCAACTGTATGACAAGCGCCCAGAATCCGACGAAGCCTCACCACTGGAACAGTCACAAAGATGAATCCACTGACACACAGCCACCTCCACAACGACTTACTGTTTCCTTGCTCATTGTACAGGGAAAAAAAACTGTTCTTCATCAACTCAGGGCGCCCTCGTCCGTAACGTGGGAGATTGATATGTAATGGATGATTGACGCGCTGTTGATGTGCATGTGCTTTCTGGCATGATCATCAGGTTGGCCTGGTGAGAACTTTCCGTCTACCGCCGTCTCATAACCTATCATGCGCATAGAAGAGCGCAGGAAGCAACTCATGGCCAGCAGCAGTCAACAGACAAAGGAAGACCGACAGATGCCTCATGGAGCCGGGACAAGTGAGATCTCCAAGACATTATGTAACTGCCCAGCGGCATCAGCGACGACACACGTTGGCCAGCTAAATCGCGTCGTCAACGTTCCTCTGCCTTTTGATACTCATCCACGACTCTCGACTTCTGGATGGACTCTCGAGGAGATTCTCAAACAAGGCGCCCGATTTCACCCAGTCAAGCGTTTCCCTCTCAGGTTGGCAAAGAAAACCAACATTAATTTTGATGAAACTGGGATACCCTGTATCATATACGACCTTCATCGGGATGCCAACTGGCCAAAACACTACTTCAATCCAAACTGGTTCAGAAAGCACGGGCCGAAAGGTATATTCATTCAAATCAATTACAGCTATCTATTAACTGATTTCTAGAAATTCCCGTTCGCAATGTTTACAATTCGATTGTCAGGACCATGCTTCTGGATAATTTTATGGAGCAGTCCCGCAAAGCTCCAACGTTCGCTCGTAAGATTGATTAGTTGACTGTTGACATTTATACTCCTACTCGAGTTTCTTTAGACAAGGAGAGGCTCTACGGTGAAGATGTGAAGTGTCCCGAGCGATGGTTGGAACTGCTTCGACAATCTGAACTTATTCCTCCATTTCTTTTGCCAGGAAATGACGAAGATTTATTGGTTAGTTTTCTTGTGATGTTTAGTACCCGAGCTGACCGAGGTAATCTAGCCGCCGCACCACGTTGATACTTTTAAATGCCACATCGGGATTGGTGACACTTTTGCCCCTTGCCGCCTAGATCTCTGTGCTTCATCCGGACACAACCTTATGTGTTATACAGAAGGGAAAGGTTCATCATTCTGGTTCATGACCAGGGGCAAAGATGCTCCCAAGGCATTAAAATACTTCGAGGAATTGAAACGGGGCCAGAAAGAACACGTTCTCACTCTTCAGCAGCTTGCCGATGCGCCCTTTACCATATATGTTGCGGAACAGAAGCTAGGAGACCTCGTTTTGATTCCGCCGCGCAGTTGTCATCAGGTCGTGAACTCCGGAGGTCTCACTATCAAGGCATCGTGGTCGCGAATGGTCTTGAAAGGGCTTGAAGCGGCTTATTACCACGAATTGCCCATGTACCGCAGGTGATTATCCTTCTCATCATTTTAAAATCACGTGGTTAAGACCTTTAAACTGTTACAGAGTTTGTTGGTCGGAAAAATATGACGTCAAATCGCTTATTTACCTTAATCTACTGAAGAGAAGAGAAGATTTAGCTTCATTGACGAAGAAACCGAAGGATCAGGATTTGCCGACGCGGAAGAAGTATAAAAAGTTGTTATCTGAAACCGAACAATTACTCAGATTGTTTGGCTCCCTCCTCCTGGAAGAATCTCCCCCACAAACCCGTCGATTCCACTCATCCGGTACTCTTGGTTCCTCCAAGACATCGTCAACCCTTACCCGCAGCTCGCATGTGATTATTGCGGGGCGAATATCTTTCAAAGCTTCTTTGAGTGTCTCAAATGTATACCCCCTGCCCGCAGCTCGCATGTGATTATTGCGGGGCGAATATCTTTCAAAGCTTCTTTGAGTGTCTCAAATGTATACCCCCTGGTCCGAAAACCTTGGAAAGCTCAAATATGAAATCCAGAGACAGCCTTGTCATTTGCCCTGGATGCTATGTCGAAGGCAGGAGTTGCAAATGTGGCGATATGGACCCGAATCAATGCCGTCCGTTCCAAGAACTTCTTGCTGTCCGTAATAAGGTGGCAGAGCTGTTATCGAGGTTCGAGGCTCGTCCGATTTCCAACTTGGAGGACACGTGAGTGATCGTTTTGTCGGCGCCTTCAATGATTTATGTCGGGGATACAGACCTTACAGTTCTGCGATGCAAACTTTCAGAGCGGCTTGTCTACTTCAGAAAATGCGTAGGAAATCTAAAGTTGGTGTGGGTTGTTTTACAGTAACTCTACAATCTGACCCATGCTCATCTTGCAGGGGGAAGAAAGAACCTGTTTCGCATGTGCGGTTGGCCCTGGTCATGTCGTTTCTCCTTGGGTACTCGAGTGCAAGAAATGTCACCGGAGAAGGTGTTTTCCGTATATCCTGAACTCGGAAAAGCATCATGCCGCTGATGCGCTCTTGATACACTTTTCCAACTCGTTACATGAACATTACCGTGGTAGCTCTCTTCAGAAATACATCAAGGGCGAGGACCATTTCTTCCAAACCCAACAGCTCGGTTGCAAGCCGGATCCCACACAACAACGTGTCCGTCTTGCAGAGCGATATCGCAGATGTCGGCCTGTCAATCCAAAATTCGTACAAGCGGGATGGTATGATGATTACGTTGAAGTGCTAGTCGTGAGTATGAAAATGGAATTCCAGCCTCGTGTGATGACCGAAAATGACACCTCGCAGAGTAATACCGAAATTGAACAGGATCGTACCAAGATTCCACAAGATCTACCTTTGGAAAACGTATCGCGCTCGTTATCTCCCCTTTCGGAACTTTCAGATTCTACTGCAAGCGATGCTCCGGCGCCTACGTTGAAACGCAAACGTCAAGTTCTAGATTGTGTTTTGCTAACCAAACGGCCGTTACAGAAATCTATCTCAATTGCTGCAGGTTCTGACCCCTCCGATCTTCGAGGAGTGATTTCCGGTGTCCAGGTATGTCAGCACTGGCTATTTCCTAGCTCGTGTTATCAATGTTATGTTATAGCTACAGAATGTTAGTAGCAGCTCTACTCCCAGCTCGGATGCTGTCGAAGTGGCCCGCGAAGAACGAGGCCAGGTGCAGCCGCCCGCTCCTCCTAGTCTGCTTGCATCCGTCAGGGGGCACAAATCCTCGACGCAGAGTTCATCGCAGAGTTCGGCCTCTAATGTCATGGTATCTTCACTCAAGTCTAAGACTTCCATGCTTTTGGCAGCCAAGAAAACGAAGACCACATGGCGTGTTACCGAACAGCCTGACGTTCCCGCCCCGCCAATATCCACAAGGTCCCGCTCAGCGTCTTCTACGACAAGGGATTCATCTGAACCCCAGCAAAGATCTCAAGCGCTCCAAGGCCCTGCCAGGATCGGTGAGTGGGAGTGGATATTGTATGGTCTTTTCTAATTTCAGAAACTGCATATCTCTAACAGATTTGGAGTCTCGCCAAATATTGACAGATGGGGACTCCACCAAACGCCGGGAACCACTTCGCAAACGCGTCTTGCCTAAACCTATTCGGCGCCAATCAAATTCCACCACTTCCACTGTTATCGGTTTGGCTGAAGTTTTCAACACGGCGGCGGTCCACAACCACACTGCCTTCGAAAGCGCTGACGTAGACCCATCGCGGTCAAGCCCAGCTGCTTTCGGCGCAGTCCGTGAATCCGACCAAGATGTCATGCAGGTACGATTGTTGGTTGATCAACTGACTCAAAATATCCGCTTCTAATGTTCATCGGTGCAGATCGATCCTCACAGGTCGCCTTTAATCGGTAGACGTCAACATAATCAGAGTCCAGCTTTACTCCCCTCGACACCTTCGTCTTCAGACACCGATGTTCAACATTCAACGTCAATAAACTCTGAGAGAAATGCCGCTAAGGCTGCGCAACATATTCCCACGAAACGCCGACTTAATCCTACCTCGCCAGCGACTTCCTCCTCTTCGGAGAGATCAAATCAGTCCCTGGAACAACCCCAAACGAAAGTTGTAACTTCTACCCGGAAAGACGAAAACAACACGAGACAGTTTCGATCCTTTTCGATTCCAGCGGCTCTAGCGCCATCCTCAAGCATAACTACAGCTACGGAGCCTCGTCAAACAATGGAAATTAGAGAAGATACCAGATCCAGGCAGCTACCACCGAGCGAACCAACTTCCTGCATGCCTGAAGCTTCGTCGCACACTCCGTTACCTGCCCCTTCTGCTGTTGCTGAAATGGCCAGCGCTTCGAGTTCCATAGTCACCGGTACTCGGTCTGTTCATGGCGTCTTGGAACCTCAGCCTCCTGTTACAAACGGCACCGTGCCGCCAGATGTTGCGCCATCTATCCGGTTGGACGGGAACTCATTGGAGAATGCCGTTGAAGGGCTTCGAAGAGCCATCTCAGACTCGCCAAACCTTCCGCCCCAAGTTGTAGATGCAATCGTCGCATTGGCAGATGCAATGAACAAGGTATAGAGTCGATTCTTGCTCTTACCACAGTGTCATCTCATTGCCAGTCAGTTTACAACTCAACATTCCCAAAATGGTCAAAATTCCCCAAATCCGGTATGTCAGGAATTAGCTATCATCCCATCAATGTCTATGAACTATGATTCCAGCCAGCAATCCCACCAGCCTGGTCTGAAGTATGTGGTGATCATTGCCCTCCCACTTTGACTGATGTTTCTTGTCAGGGGAATTACCTGTCTATGTTTGTGAGCTGGACAATTTTCGAACGCAAATAACCATTCACTCGATCGTAACAGCAACAGGCACACGCTTTGTCCCTTCTGTGGTTGGGTGCTGACTGTCAACGTCTTCAACAAATCCTATCGCAGTCTCGTGAAATATTCCCCTACTCCTGTCATGCGGTTCCGCCATTCGACGAAGGTGAGTTTGCTTTCAAAGGTATGCATACTCGGACTTGAGTTTTCCAGGATATTCGAATTCGAGGTCTTCAAATATTTCTGATCACTTTCCGCACCGGGTGCAGCACTATGGCGGTAGGCTCCTCTATGTTCATGATGTATATTGTTGCTTGAGTTCAAACATTGTATGTAGATGGATCGCGAATGAGGACCAATTATTCTTACAATCAACAAAGATATCAACCCTATGAACGACGCCAGGACAACAGAAACCACCCGTTTCCCCGGCATCGATACAATTCTGCTCAGACTCAAGACAGACCTCTACGTCCCATGATGTCTGACAATTCGCGCCATCGAGTATTCCCTTCTAATCAGGGGCATTTTAGCTCTCCTCGCCAAACCAGCGGTAGCGAAGGAAGGAGCATGGATGGAAATGGTCGTCGGTCTGAATCCGCTCATCTGGTGGGATCTGCTGGGGCGGGATCTACCTCTTCTTCATCCTCCGCTCTTCATAATCCAGGCAGCGGTGATAAGAGCGATAGCGCAGAAAATTTAAACGACAGAATCCACCCTCATCGAGACTATTCGTTTCGTCAGTCCCCTTCGTCGATAACGAATCAACCACTGTCTTCATGTATCTCGACTACGCTATCCCAGCCATCGGCCCAGCAACATGGCGAAGTTGATTCCATACAGTCATCTTCCCATCCTGAGCCGTCCGCCGAAACATTACCTGGCAGAGATGGAAACCTCCCAGCTAACCGTAAGTGTTTGTCTTTCTACGCTTTATCACTTAGCTTGACTGTTATAAAGTCATCAGCAGGGAAAGCGGCTGTGAACAAAGGGAAATGGCCATCGACGATGACATCTCACAGGAGGGAGATTCTACTTCTCAGCCGATCAACCCCAAACACTTCAATGATTCTTTAATAGAGAATCCGTGGGCCTAATCGCGGACTGTATTTTGCTATATTATCATCGATACATCTACATACGATCTATCACCCGTGCCATGCCCCTGTCTTTCTCCATGCTTTTGATCTAGTCTTCTATTTAACCAAACTTGTATCTTTACATGATCTGGTCCTAACATCAGGAATAATAGAGTCCTCCTGTCCTCTGTTTGAGTTATTAGTGTATTTAGCGAACTTCCAAATGGAGGTACGGAGTGCAGGAGGGCTAAGCCTACGTACCGTTTATTTCAATAGCATCTTTCTTCTGTTTTTCTCCACAAGTCGGCTGCTTGGATTTCTTATGACAAGCCAAGGTAGCACGAGATCTCGAAAGTTTAGGGCAGGTTCGACCCTCCCTCCTTGTACGCTGGTCCCTTCTACTATGGAGTCGGCGTTGAGAACGAGAGTGAGGGGAGGACGACCGGTTCCCTCGGTTGAGGATGAAGCAGAAGGAGCTTCCCCAGGAGGTGATTCTCAGTTAACGGCAGGCTACACAGACATCGCCTCAGTGGACGTTTTAGACAGTGAACCAGTTCGGGGATGCTCTGTTCTTCCCCAACTCCATTCCACTTTTGTTGACCCCCAGACTTAGCCCAGAACCCTGCCAACTTCTTCCTTTGAACTCCAGCACTCTGTGTGAGCCCTGTAGTACTTTCATGCCTCTTCAGAACTCCCAGAAACCCACTTATCTCTCCTTCTCCTCATAAGTTCAGAGCTGCTCTATAGATGTTGAGTCTGCCTAGTAAGGACCTGCTCTGCAGTTGGAAGCCCCAGTCACCTGAGGGTCATATCATCCTCTCTAAATCAACCAACCCTGCAGGACTCCCCAACCTTAAATTAAGAGTCATGTTGTGGACCACAAGCATTTATAGTGGTAAATAAGGTTGAGACTATAAAGAATAAACATACAGATTTTGGAGTTATCCTGCAGTGGCATATGTGAAAAAGAAAAAGGAAATAGAACTGGTCGTGCACGTCTCTTTTCAACAGGCAGAACTGCAGAAACATTTAGTGGTGCCCACTGTGGTTAAAGATTAAGGGTTAAGGGACGCCCATGGCTTGAAAATTTGAAAACAATCATCTAGAGGATAGGGCTAACAAAAAAAAATAGCTAGAGATTTCATATCCCAACACATGATAGGTGTGTCAAGTCGCCTTTTACTATCGTACCAGCTCGATAACCTGCTCTAACATCCTTGAGCAGAAGTGACAAGAGAAGTGACAAACCTCAAGTTGGTATTGCGAAGAAACTCGACGAATTCTGTCGTCCTATCTAGATTCTATTATCTAGAGCAAATACATGAATATCAAAGGAGAAAAGAGAAAACAAGACAAGTCATCAGAGGTGGCCGATTTGGGAGACCTGCTGGCTGGATGGACGGCATAATATGTCTCTGGCTACACTAAGATTCAGAGCTTGCCCAACGGGTGCGGCGGAAGGGTCAATACATCGTAGATCTTCTTCGCTAGGCCGGTAGGATTCATCTGTATTATCTCCAAGCCAAAATATCAGAGTGTGAACGCTTGATGAAGATCAGACATACCAGATGACCGGCGCCCTCTAAACGCGAGAATGAGGCTAAGTGGTTGATACCGCCGACAGAATTCTCTATGATGTCGTCTTTGACTGCTTGAGGCCTATTATAGTCATTATTAAGGTTCTCGGGGAGAACGTTAAATTATGTACAGATAATCGTTGGTGGCACCATAGATAAGATGAACAGGCATACGTCGAGCCACTGATCCTAGAAGGTTATACGCACGAATCGGACCGATACCGTCACGATAACAAGCCTGAGAGAACAGCTCAAGAACATTCAGCTGTGGTACTGAGCTAGAACATACTGTTTCCTGTTTACGACTGCATTTCAGAGTCACTCCTTCAGTCTTGTCAGGATAAACCGCGGTTGGAAGTGGACGCATGCCATCTTTCTAATGATAGCTATGGATATTCAAGGAAGGGCGAAAAAAAAGGTCAGCGCTTACCACAAAGATTTTGAGCACTCGATCATCCCAGACTTTCCATGCCGATCGGCTCTTGAGCAACTTGTACGCTTCTTCGTATGATGGCCATATATCTCTCCGATTTATCGCGCCTTTAACCAACATCTCAGCTGGCTCTCCCGTGAACTTTGGGTGCATGGACATAAGTTCGCAGAGAATAAGAGATTCGAAGCTGAGATTCGAGGAGTAACCAAGTGAGAGCAGTCTATGAAACAATACGTGTCACAACATCCAACATATTCGTAAGGAATAGACGTACAGGCAGACTGCGCCCATGGAATGGCCAATACCTACGAGACGGCGAGTGCTAAAGTCTACATCGACACCCGTTCCGAAACATGTAAGAAACATGTAGATTGCTCGAGCGTACTCCTCCCATGGGACTAATAACCTCAGTGGGTAAAAGGCCGGGATACGCTAAAATACTCACATATAGGTTCATATCCTATCAGAATATTCTCGTTTAGCACGGCTGCATCGCCATGATTCGGTGCGTCAATAGACCACACTTCCCGTACTTTGGGAGATCCATTCTCGCCATCAAGTAGGGCGTAAAACTCGTCTATTGTCGGCTCCCAGTGTTCCTTATGAAACCCCGTTCCATGTGTAAAAATAAGTGTCAATGCTGAAGGGTCGTTTAGGTGATTTGAATCCCGCTTCCAGTAACGTTTAGCAGTAATCAAGAGAGGATAATTAGGACGGGGATCGAATGTAAACGACTGTGACGAGAGGCCTCGGGTCATGGTGGGTTTAGGAAAGATAGAGGGTCCATGGATGAAGGTTGAAACGTTCAACAGCGAAAATCACGGAACAATCTGAGGGAACAAGAGTATTCGGGCGCGTCACGCGTCCCTAGTCACGAATGACCCGGGGTAACCGAACTCCGAGGAACAATCCACGGCGAGCAAAGAACAGTGTCAGGGAAATATATAGCCACTCTTAAATGAAAACCTGCATCGACCATAGAAGTACATAAAATGTAAGCTTACAGAAATGTATTTCCATCTCAAAACATTCAAATGGTTCTTCAGATGATCCTATATTTGCTTGACATCCGAATCACGACTGCTCTCAAGGCCCGATTGAATTGAAGCTCACCACATCAGTTCGCGTCCGTGTGATAGTGAAATATGTAGGATTCAAACGCAAAAAGAGCTGAATACCTTCGCATTTCCTCTGGTTTCTTTCAAAATGACTTCGAGTGCGCAGACAGGTTTATCTTGATCGTAAATGGAACACATGGCTACTGCGAACTGGTTATACAGATCGAAAAGGAATGACCAAAGATGCTTGTCAGAGGCATCGCCTATAGCGACAAGTCGGTTACACTTCGACGACTTATTCATTGGCTTTCCATGTCGAGTTAGGGCTCGGGTTGTTGTCCCCATATTTGATGAGGTTTACTCGTAACATGTTGATCCATATCGATGCTTACTGTCGCGATAACAGTTGTAGCTGTGTACTTATCCCTTAGCTTTGAATGCGGCCAAACCCATTGAGAATCAGCTTTAGCGAGACCACGTCAGTCCCTTGCCAAACTTACCACTAGCCTTCGGAGGTTTTTTTTGCGCCCAAACTCATCGCT
Source organism: Macrolepiota albuminosa (assembly GCA_027475525.1). NCBI lineage: Eukaryota > Fungi > Basidiomycota > Agaricomycetes > Agaricales > Agaricaceae > Macrolepiota > Macrolepiota albuminosa. The sequence goes on along the minus strand of JAMWFC010000031.1, from coordinate 249,344 downwards.
TACCGCGATGATAGTATCCTTTTCATACGAACAAAAAAGGACTCCGTGTAAATCCTAATCTGATTGTGTTTCTCCAGCGTTTCTCCTAGCGAAGAAGGGTACCTGGACCCACAGTCTCCCTGGCCTTGGTTTGCAGATGCCTTATCAATACAGTGAAACAGATCAGATTTTGGAATATCAACTCTAGTCTTCCCACCCGCAATTGACTGTCCATGTTGGATTACTATCATATCGGATAGTTTCCATTTCTATCGTCGCACTTTCAAATACGGGATCAATACATCATCACGGGAATCATTTCGTCCTACCCTAAAGAACGATTTGAATGACAGCTGGCTGGCCTCGTGAATATCTCACAATACGTTAAGGAACCATACTGTTGCCAAAAAAAAACATGTGAATCTTAACGCGTAGTCTCGCGGTATGTACATATTCACTGTTCCACCTGTTGGGCTCCGTGTTTTTGTGATGCTTTCCCCAGATTTCTACAGCAGCGACTCTGCAGCTGAAAGTGATTCTGAATGGGACACTGATTCGGAAGCTAGCACACGGGATGACAGCGACTCGTATGAGTATGAAGATCTATCATCAGACCCAAATGATGATGACGAGGTTGAAAGTGTCGATGATGATTCTACGAGCACTACTAGCAGTATCAGTTCCAATGATGAATCAAACGATGAGCAGTGGCTAGAAGACCTTGAAGGCGATGGAAGCTTCGGTGGATTCGAACGCAACAGACACAATAGGATGCTCCCACCATCGCCTACTAGTTGGAAATTCTTTAGATGCGGTATGCGATTTTTGTGCTTCTGTTCTCTTGTTCTGCTATAAGGTTCTTGTAGCCATCCACAAGCCAGAAATATCCTTACCTGAGCCAAGTGGTCCAGATTATTTTTCCAGCCTTCCGCTTGATATCATTAGCGAGGTCACGGTCTTCTTTGTCACTGATATCGTCGCTGATATACCAGTGCTACAGATCCTCTTTGTTTTGGAACCGCGAGACCTCGTCTCATTTTCTCTTGTGAATCACGCTTTCCATCGCACAGCTCTTTCACCCGAAAATAAATGGATTTGGATCGCAAGCCTGGCTCGCTCTAACTTGATGCCTTGCCCGGCAGGTTTGAATTTATACTTTTGGATGCAGCTTATGGCAGGCAGCCGACTTTGTCAGGTATATCAAAGAATTAATATACTCGTACTCGTCGCTGATTGCCTTCAAAGGAATGCGGAGTGAAAGAGGTAGCGGACTGGGAAATCAACTTCTGGTTACTACGGCGTATCTGTCCAGACTGTCTTGCGGAAAAGTGCGTCCACATTGTCATCTAGCTCGATGTCCTCTGATACACAACTTAGCCTTATATCGACCGATGAATTTCGAAAGAAGTTCAAGGGTCACAGCGCCAACATACTCCATCTTGTTCAATATTCTAGATGTTTGTTGCCCAACCTACTTGTGTCGGTTGCTTCCTTTTAGTTTTGACCTTTCTGATGAACAGTAACCGATAAATGTTCAACTGGCTCCAAGGAGTTCTGGATGGCTGATGTCATCTATGTCTACCACAAGCGCGGCGAGTTCTTGTCAACTACGCTACCTATGGATGAACAAGTACGAGCTTGGCTTAATTTTGCAGAGAAAAGGAAACAACTCTTCCGTTTCCTGGACCAAGTGAGCATACACTTTTGTCGTCGACAGCGATTGACTGGATGCCCTCTCAGATTGCCAAGGATGGTAAGAAATGGGGAAATCGTATCAAAAGGGCGCAGAAACTAGATCTTTTTATGGTGCGCATCAATCGTGTCCAGCAGTAAGACTTCAATCAAATATGATCCCTTGAACGCTCTTAGAAGTTGGCTGCATTCCAGGATCGGGAACAAATTTCGAGAACTAGGCCTCCACGATAAGGATATCAATCTCTTTCGAAAACACCCTGGCATATACGTCACAAGACCACTCAGTGATCATGGTACCTTCTAGCCCTTCGAATTCTTGTGCCATAGTTGAATGATCTGGTGTCATAGATTGGGTACGGGTGAAAGAATATTACTACCCTCGCATCCTCCAAGTCCAAACGAATCGTTTGAGGAGGAAACGCGAAGCGCTTGTTGAGAAACGACGGTGTAGCCTGGAGGCAGCTTATCATGCATGGATTCAATGCTCTGTAGACAGTGGGCAGATGAATGCATCCCGATCGGTCCTTCTTCCTCGTGCATCGGAGCTGCTGAACGTCGAGCCTTTTGTTTCGCAGATCGAGGCTCCTTCCAAGGTTTCTGTTGATTTTTCATCTTGCGGGAACAATTTTCAAATATTCATCTGGACCTGGACAGCTCGTATTCTGGGGAATATGAACAGAATTATGACAGAATCCGGAGTTTTACAAGCGACTACAAGTACTCTAGGTTCTGGAAACTATGGGCACCTTGCTACTGCGACGGCTGTTTTTCTTTGCTCAGAAAGCTCTTCGTCGCCGCTTATAGGTTGGAAAGAAGTGCTGATGCACAACCGACGCTGCGACAAGCTCGCTCTCAAATTTTTTCATGATGGCTCCTCCATTGTTCAAGGGTTACTCCCACTCTTTGGCCTCGCAGTTTCTGGACAGTATTCTCCCTTGCAACTGGATATACAGGATTTGCGTTTTCGGTGCTTGGACTGCGGTCTTATACAACGGCCTGCGCCGAATCGCTCGAACGGAAGGCGCATGCCTGGCTGGAGGATATTTACATGGAGAGAATGCGTCAGAGGCTCGCTTTGCTTCTGGTCTTGCACTCGTACTCATGTATCAAATTTAAAAGGTTTCTCATATCACTGAAGCAGAATTTAAGGATCACAGGAGATGGGAAAGATTAAGCGACGAAGAGACGGCTTGTGTGAAACTATACGAGAACAGAGAAGGCGTTCATGGATGGAGCTGTAACCACTGTTCTGATCATATGGGCATCTTATGTAGTATCAAGATTCAAGACGTTTTTCGTCATTTGGAATCCCGGTGAGCCTTGATGTAACGGTGATAATCAGACCGACATTCCTCACGCCATGACACCATGAATGACAGGCATGGGATTTCGAAACCAATAGAGATGATTGACTACTTCAATAAACTTTACGATGGACGTCCGTACGCCAGTTGTGGCGTAATCTTACTTGCTGAGCCACAATATTATTGTCGAAAATGTGGAGAATGGAGGCTTTACTCTCTAGAAGGTATCCATTTGCATTTTCAAAACACAAGGTCGTGAGTGACTTCTTTACTTGACGTTATGCTGTGACAGCTCTTGACACAGTTGATCTAGGGCTCATCTAACTTCGGCTGGGAAACCAATGATAGGTAAAGATATTGCTGAAGTACGATGTTTGAGCGGAAAGGGACGATCTGATCATATGAGTTTGTGTAATGGCGCATAACATGCGCTTTGGGCCTGTTACAATGTGTTAATTCGAGGCTGTGTGTTTAGCAGTGCGTGATCTGAGAGCGGATGGAAGTTCCAACGTGGTTTGCGAGAGAGATATGTATTTCTTGAGTCCTTGAGGGCCGGACCTCCTCCTGAGAGAGAAACCGAAACTCAAGCCACAGAAGTGAAGTAACGTAGAACCGGAGGTTCGAAAGGGACGAGGTGAATGTGGGCCAAATGAAGGAGGAAAGAGAGGACACGGCCTGGGTCATTTTCGATGTATAGCTTGTACGAGTCACTGAACCATCGGGCTAGAAAGCTGTACTTCTTAATTGGAGTAATTGCGGCGGTGGCTGCAGATGTGCGCCACGCCTGAAGCTGTGACTTGCATGGAGGTCAGGGTTGAAGCCAAGGAGAGACAGTGCCTCTCTGATTGTATTGATGAAGTGGTTGCAGGGCCTTACTAGTCCTTACTGTCCTGGTTGTTTGAATAAAGGGGCATGGCCATTGCAGGGAAGTTTTGTGCTGTGAGGTCTACTCTAGACTGATCAAATCGATGTAGCTCAGTACTAGTATATCAGTATTGACGAGTTCGGGAAAGGACACAGTTTCGGAACGTGAAAACTCTGATCGGCACTTTGCTCAATCAATCGGCTAGCTCCACGTCCATCATTAAGAGGACTTTCGGCCGACGAGCAGGTATCTCTCTGCCCTTAAGAGCAACTTTGTTCTACGTTAGAGTGAGTTCCATTCTGATGATTTCGACTCTAGTCCGACCCATGGAGTCTATAATAGAACTGTCAGTGTCAGGCAATCCCGTCGCTATGTTATCACAGTCATTAAGATATGCCTTGCGAACATCTTGCAATCAGACTGGTAGGAGAACCTTGGCAACCTCGACAAGCAATCTAGTTAACATCGTGGAGGTTGGACCGCGAGACGGACTCCAGAATGAAAAGGGAGTCATACCTGTTGATGTCAAGGTCGAGCTCATAAACCGTCTTGGAAGAGCCGGTGCTCAGATTATTGAGACGGGCAGCTTCGTAAGCCCAAAGTGGGTGCCTCAGGCGAGCTTTCTATAATATTACTTTTTTGTCATTTATTGAGCTAAGACCCAGATGGCTGGTACATCGGAAGTCATCTCAAAAATGGATCGATTGCCTGGAGTCCATTACCCCGTGCTTGTGCCCAACCAGAAGGGTCTTGACAACCTGTTCAAACTACTCGACGAGACCAAACTTGACCCTCCAGTGACGGACGAAATTTCTATATTTACTGCTGCCACCGATGCATTTACACGCGCCAATTTGAACATGACTATCTTGGAGTCGTTACAGCGTCTCGAGCCCGTCACGCGTGCAGCTCTAGACCGTGGTTTGCGTGTCAGAGGCTACGTTAGTGTGGTAATCGCTTGTCCGTATACTGGTCCTGTAGATTTTGCTCGCGTTAGAGAGGTCACGAAGGCATTGATGGATATGGGATGTTATGAAGTCAGTCTGGGGGATACAGTTGGACAAGGAACACCGACCAAGGTGGCGGAAATGGTACACGAGGTGAAGAAGAGCGTTCCGGTTGAGAAACTTGCTGTATGTCTTATATATTCATACTTCACAATTCATATTTAAGACATTTTATAGGGCCATGTGAGATACCTACAGGTTTTCTCCTTATTTCCTGTCACTGATTATATGTCAAGTTCCACGACACGTATGGCACCGCTGTCGCCAATGTGTTCGCGGCTCTAGCTCAAGGCATTCGCACCATCGACGCATCTGTCGGTGGTTTGGGCGGTTGTCCTTACTCACCCGGTGCAACAGGAAATGTTGCGACTGAAGATGTTCTGTACGCGCTGAAGGATTCTCCATACAAGGTTGTGGGGACCAACAATGGGACAATCAATCTTGACGAGATGGTTGAGATAGGATGGTGGATGAGTGAGCGGTTGGGCCGGGAAAGTGTAAGTCGTGCAGGACGCGCTATTCGTGCGAGGAAACAACGTGAAGAGAAGGAGCATAAGGTGAAGTTGTAATAAGATCGTTACCCTCTGGCCTGTGTCGATAACTAACCGGGCCTCATGTATGTATTTTTTTCTGAATGACTTCAACAAGTCTGTATTAATATACCATCCGGTGACCTAAACAAATGTCCTTGTAAGAGAAAAGTGGACAAAAGGTGTGTTATGGGATGAACCGTTGACTAGTTTTCACTCGATTGACTTTTCTTACTTTTTCTTCGCTAATACATAGACATTCCGCATCTGAGCCATTGTATAATATACATTTGGTAAATGAATTCAAGCGCCAATGCAACCATTGGTGCTACAAACTCAGTCACCTGTGGAACAAAAACATTGGACAGATGACAGATGCTCGGTGAAGTTCGATGCGGTATCCAGGATTAATTTTCGAGGTCCATGAGGTACTGCCGCCTTATGAAGGAACGCCGCCTAATCTCATTATGTTAGAACTCAAGACCAATATTCTATTATGTTCGTAAGTATGCGAGTCCTCAGTCCAGAATAAGTGACTGAATGATTATGTCGTACCTATTATGTTCGTAAGTATGCGAGTCTAATAGTACGACGTTAGAGGAAGTTGATAGTCCGTAGGTGTGAATATTGACGTACCCTCAGTCCAGAATAAGTGACTGAGGGTGCGTCTGTGTACGTAGTAGTATATATAAGTGTTCAAACAATGGAAGAAATAATCGATCAAAGAGGTAGGGCGTACAAAGAAAGTAATGTGATATGTGATGTATGTGATGGGGCGAGGTGACGGTGGCCATGTAATCCAACACTCCTCCTCACCGGAACTTCGCTCCTCCTCGCGTGGGATCATGGTGAGTACTGAAGACCGAGCAGGGCGCGCAGGCGGGTGAATAATGGGGTGGCCAGGGCTTTAGTAAAGAGGTCGGCTACGTTATGTTTTGTATTGACATATCGGATACACAGTTCGTTAGACTGTACTCGTTCGCGAAGGAAATGATACTTGATGTCGACGTGTTTGACTCGCGCATGGAGGGTGGGGTCCTCTGACAAGTCGATAGCAGCGTTGTTGTCGCAGAGGATGGGTGTCGGTGCAGAGACTATATCGCCGTAACCAATGCCTTTCATGAGTGAGCGGAGCCATACGCACTCCTGGGCACTTTCGAAGGCGGCCATGTACTCGGCCTCGCATGAAGACGCCGCGACTGTTTTCTGCTTTCTAGCGGCCCAGGAGATTGCGCCAGATCCAAGGCTCCAAGCATATCCGCTGATGCTCCGTCGTGTGTCTGGGCAATTCGCCCAATCGGAGTCAGTGAACCCAGTCAGATGGAGTACGCCATCGTTGCCACCAAGGGTGAGCTTCAGGTCGCGAGTTCCCTTGAGGTACCGCACCAGTCTGACCGCGGCGTTCCAGTGAATTGTGGTGTAATTGTCGACGAACTGCGTTAATTGTTGTACGGCGTAAGCTATGTCCGGGCGCGTGGATATCGCTACGTAGAGTAAGCAGCCAACGAGGGAACGGTACGGCGTACGGTTCAAAGCGAGCTGTTCCTCATGAGAGACTGTCGAGCGATCAATCCGTCGCAGCTTCAGGCCTGGATCGAGGGGGAGGGAAAGTGGTGCCGCGTCCTTTTGGCCGAATTGGTGAATGATCTTGTCAATTAATGCGGTTTGAGATAGTTGAACTAGCTTCCTGCCGCGATCCCATTCGACAGAAATTCCTACGACGTATCTTGGTATGCCGAGATCTGTAATTGTCCACTCGGAGCGCATCTGCGATTTAAAGTGATTGTTTTCGGTTTTGGAGCTGGAAATCGACAGGAAGTCGTCGACGTGCAGTGCAGCAATCGTAGTGCCTGAGTCTCGTCTGCGAAAATAGACGCAGGACTCACATGCAAGACGGATGAAACCCCATGAGATCATCTTCTCGTTCACGGTTGTATTCCAGATGCGACCGGCTTGTTTCATCCCGTATAGGCCGCGCATAAGGCACCAGATCCAATCTTCCTTGCCCGGTTCTTCAAATCCCTCTGGTTGTTGCATGTACTGGGTCTTGTCTTCGGGGAGAATGCCATATAGGAAGGCCGTCTTAACGTCGATCTGAGTGGCATCCCACCCCTTTGCAGCGGCGATGTGAAGGAGAACTCGCCATGATTCCATGCGTGCAGTAGGTGAGGTTGTTTTAGTATAATCTTTCCCATAGATTTGTTCAAATCCTTTGAACACTAGGCGTACCTTGTGCCGTACTGCTTTACCAGTCTCGTCGCGCTTGATTTTGAAGACGGGTCTACCTTTCCGGATCTTGTGGCCCAGTGGGACTTGATCTCTAGGTATGAGTTTGTAGACTCCCATGTCCTTTAGTGACCGTAGCTCGTCCTCGTATGCTTCTCGCCACTTGTGTGCATCAGGTGACTCGAGTGCTTCTCGCCACGTCGATGGTTCATCGCCTAGATCTAGGGTAATGGGATCAGCCTGCGATTCGGCAAGCGCAAGCAAGTGTTCTATCTCGTCCATGGTTGCGACGTTGGCTAGGTCGGGGATGTTTGGGACTGGATCGTCGCTGCGAGCTGCGTCTTGTGGTATTGTGTTAGCTGGTGCTGTCTCGACTTGGCGGCGTTTGGCCCTTGCTGCTTGAACCCTGGTTGCGGCATCACGAGAGTCTTGAATAGCGCGTTCGAGGCGTGTAGCTGGGGGATTTTCCGGTCGCGACCTAGTCGTTGGTATCGGTATGCAGAGTCTTGAATAGCGCGTTCGAGGCGTGTAGCTGGGGGATTTTCCGGTCGCGACCTAGTCGTTGGTATCGGTATGCAGTTGGATCTTCGTGGTATCATTTCTTGCGGCGGGTTATCGGCGGCTCGTGGTGCAGCATGATCATCCAGGACATGTGGAGTCGATGGGATTGAGGCAATAGGTAGTTCGTCTTCATCGTCGTCTGGGGCGATAGGATTGTCTGTAGATGTATTCTCGATTTGGCTGATAGTTCTTGGCTCGTCCTGTGGCGCAGTCGGTGTCGACAGTGAAGTGGTAACCTCGGTGGTAATTGGGTGCCCGTCATGTCGCTCTAGGAACCTTACATGATAGGACTCATGTATTTTCCTTGTTATTGGATCGTAGCAACGATACGTCTTGGAGTTTAGCCCGTAGCCAATAAGCACGCATTTGATGCTTCGTGCGCTGAGTTTCGGGTTGTACTCGTTTTGAATCAGGACGAATGCACGGCACCCTATCTCACGCATGTATGAGTAGTTGGGTGGTCGATTGTGCCAGAGCTGGAATGGTGTATTACCTTTCAGGGATTTAGTGGGCGTCTTCTGGTGCAGGTGCGAAGCGGTAAGGTAAAATTCATCCCATAGGGATTCAGGACACTTGGCAGCTAACCTCATGGTTCTAGCTTTACCTTGTAACGTTCTGTGCATGCGTTCGACACGGCCCATGTGGGCTGAGGTGTAGGGCGCTCCGAATTGCTGTCTGGTCCCTATAGAACTTAGCCATTTGTTCATCTCGTGACTCTTGAGTTCACCGTCGTTTCCTGTGCGGAATATGCCAACGCGTTTGCCAGTCTCAAGTTCCCTAGCTCGTTCCCAGGTTTGCAGTGTCGTTAAGGCCTCGTCTTTTGATCTGAGGGGGATAGACCACACCATGTTTGTGTAATCGTCGACTAAGTCCATAACATATTTATTGCCAGTACGTGATTGGACATGCATTGGACCCGCTAAGTCTATCCACACGATCATAAGTCTCTCAGTAGCCCTCCATCCTTCCTCCCGCACTTTCGGAACCGATGTTTTTGTCTGTTTCCCAAGGATACAAACATCACATTTCGGTTGTGCTAGGAGTGAAGTGGATGGCGTACCTGGGAGCATGCCTGCACGTGCCATTGTTGCTATGACCTGGTAGTTAGCATGGCCCAGACGCCAATGCCAAGTATCGAGTTTGATTGGTCGTTGTGTAGCAGTGAGGGCGTGCTCGGCGAGTGCAGCCTGAAGATCAAGTGTGTATAAACGTCGTCCTGGAATCAGGGGGCCAGATGCCAGGAGTGTGCCGCTGTTGCTATCGAGGATAGTGACGCCCATGTTGGTGAAAGTGATAGAAGCATTCATCCCGGAGACTAATGCAGAGACTGATATCAGGCGTACGGTAGATGTGGGTATATACAAGGCGTTTTCGAGGACGATCTCGGCTCTGTTCTGAATGTTTAGTTGTATTTTTCCAATGCCAATTGCTTCTATGGATGAGCCACCTATGCCTCTGATTGCGCGTGGTGATATGGCCTGGAGAGTGACGAAATCGGATCTGCACGGAGAGATATGTACTGTGGCTCCTGAGTCTAAGTAGAATGGCTTCTCGTTGAGGGAGACTAGTGTAGTATGCTCGGTTTGGTTGAGGGGAGCGATGGCTGTAGTGGCGAGGATGGTCTTGCAGTCCTGGGTGACGTTGTCTCCCCAATCAATGGATACCTGGAGTTTGTCTCCAAATGTAACGAAGTTACGAAGTTTAGAGAGCTTAGTGTGCACACACGACACTGAATCAGACCAGACCGGTCTATTGACAATGTAGTATACACGAAAATAAGCTGCTTTGTAAGCAGCTGGTAAACTAAGTTATATAGTAATGTAATTAATATTATATTATAATAAATATAATATAATAATATCTACTGTAAAGTAAGTAAAGCTATGTGGCCAACGCCACATAGCGGACTACGCTACACACCCCCCAATCAGACCGAGCTACGGTCTTGAGATAATACGACGGTCATGCTATCGGTAAGTCGGGGACGGGGGCAATAGGAGAGCCCCCAGGCTCCCGGAATGGATCGGCAGTCGCGTCATCCATGTCGTAGTCGAGGAGTTCATCCTTGGGTGCGGGCGCATAAGAAGTACCCGAAGGCCCTGCTACTGGCAGGGAATCGTCATAGTCCCGTAGGGGGGACAGTGTGAGATTGGGGTCAACGGTCGACCCCGGGACAGGTGGTTGGGGATCAGGCAGATCCCCGGTGTCGGACGGGTACTGGCGCGTCCAGATTTCGCAGGCATGAATGTCTTGCCCGATAGAGAGGTACATCCCCTTGGCGAGCGCGTCGTCGTATGCACGCCGACTGTCCTGCTGCTGGAGCATCAGGCGTTGGCAGTCGCCAATGGTGGCCTCGCGCCACCCATCCCACTGCGGGATGGACTGGGGTGTACCGTAGTGGTCGAGGCGTTGTAGCCTCTTGTCGTCGATAGCAGCCGCCTCGTTGTAGAGCCGGCTGTCGCTGAAGAATAGATGGGCCAAGTAGGTGACCCCATAAGTGTACGCGTGGTCAGCCCAGCTGACCAGAATTTGATTGTGAAGAAGGACGCGTAACGCGTCCGAAGTGGTGAATACGGAAGCTGACGCTTCTGGGATGTCCACAGCCCGAACCTCGAAGGTAGGGTCGTCGGCGTGGAGAGGCTCGAAGGCTTGCCCCGTGGCCGCCTCGTACTCAGCCACGGCCTCTTTGTAGAGGCCTGGCCTGGCGAAGACGTAGGCCAGGTACTTGTGTACCGTGGCCTTGGAGGGGCGGCTGGCGCTGAGGGCGCATACAAGCGCAAACCCAAAGAGGCTGCGCCAATGAATGCGCATGGCTCGGTCCATGGCCAGACCGGTCCACACGTTGGACGTCCCAGGGCGTCCATAGAGGAGGGCGTATGAGCCCAGGTAGTCCAAAGCAAATGGTTGCTTTGGATCAGGAGGGTTAAGGCTGACGAAGGCGATTTTCCCTCCCTCTTTGCGGCGATAGAGCCGCGACGGCACAATCATTTGCGGGACGTTCTCCCGCTCTTCTGGACTTGCGAAGGGTACCGCGATAGTCCTATACTCGACCTCGTCGAGTAAATGAGACATAGCTCTGTCTCGGGCCGTAGGGTGGCAGTTGAGCGCCACCCGCTTGAATTCGTTGAGCAAGAGGTAGCCCAACTGACGCTGACGAAGCGGCGTAAACTGGTTGTTAACCAGTGCGTGAAGTCTGCGGACTTCTCGAGGACTGCGGGGAAACCCGCGAGGTGCAACTTGGTACACCTTACTGTTGTGGGGCGTCGCGGCGGCGTTGCCCTGTTTATCGTCCTCAAAGGACCTGGCTGCACGGGCTTCTTGCCCGACGAAGATGGTATTGGTCATTGGCGACCAATAGAATTGGGGAGCCAACCCCGCGCCAAAGAATGAGTTCTGGCACTCAATAGTGTGATCACGGTAGATCACCACACCAGGCGCATCAGGGATGCGCCCGGTTTCGTCCTCAAGGAGGGCGGCCCCTCGTTTGGCGCTGTTCTGCGCCCGACGCTCCATCTTGGCTCGTTGATTGCTGTTGCGCCGTTCGCGTGCCATACGCTGTGCCGCCGTCTCGTGCGGCACTGGGGATTCCATACGAGCCTCTTCAGGCTCCTCATACCAATCGTCGTCGGAGGGAGGGGAAGGCAGCCTCTCTGGCTCCGACTTCTCAGATCGTGGGTCCATTGCCCACACACACCGTGGGAGTCGGGCTGGCAGGCCCTCTACCAGTATAGCGGGTAAAAAGGGGATGTTAGCCCCTGGGGCCCCTTTCGGGGCATCCTCGGGGAAGTGCACGTTGACGTAGGCGCGCACTTCCGGTTGCTTACCCCGACGATCCTTTCGGGGTTGTGAGGCCTTGGCCTCAGTGGGACGTGTGCTCACACCCCTGGAACTCTGCTCCCCAGAGTACGTGGTGGATACCACGGATACTGGTCGCGAAGACGCGACCTCAGACGCGCCGCTGGCGAGGCGCTGGATAAGCCGGGGGGCGGCTGGAGCAGGAACATCTTCATAAGGGAGGATGTCCCGTCCTAGACCGGCCTCCCGGCCAGGGGCAGCAACGCTCGACTTAATCGAGCAGGAGGGCGCGTCCTCCACTCCTTGCCGACGTGCCCTTTTGCTGGAGTCAGTGTCCCGACTCGGGGGTGTAGACTGCCGCTTACGAGCGGCCGAGAGGGCAAGGAGATCAGTTTTGCGCTGAGCGTGCATGTGATCCATGTCGTCCATCATCTGGCAGATGAGGACGACTGCCTCCGCATCGCGGAGGAATGATGACTCTGCGGGTACATCGTACCCGTTATCTCCCAGTCGTTGGAGAAGGGTAGCCAGGACTAAGTCCTGGCTGTGAGTGGGCTTGACAGCCCGTGCTTTTCCTTTGTCGCGTCGAGGACGCGACTCTTCTTCCGAGCTGGGCTCGGATTGGTGCGGCATTTCCAGCCGCTGTAGCAAGGAGAGCTTGGCCAGGCTCTCCGTCGGCGCATCGGACGATGAACCGACGCTTCGTTCTGTATTGAGAGTTTCTGCTCTCTCAATGGCCGCGGTGGCCTGCACGAGGGATGCTCGGCGTCCCTCTAGGTTATCGGTTGGTACTGTGGTCAACAGGGAAATCGACCGGCCTCCCTTGGCTTGCGACTCATGTGAGTCGCTGTACTGGGGCATTGCGCCCCAAGCCCCCATCCAAGCCGGGGGGTACGGCATCATTACGGGCACACCACCCATCCCAGGGTAGTGCGCCGGGGCGGTAAACTGGGGAAAAGGATGTGTCCCCAGTTGCCCTGTTGCCGGTACAGGGGCAAGCTGCCTCCATGCCGACGCTGCTTGGGGGCTGACTAGCCCCCCGTAGGCCTGTTGCTGGAATTGGCCCTCGGTGTGATGTGGCGCATAAGCGCCCGGTGCTGGTTGTTGGGGCTGATAGCCACCCACAGGTGCGTTCTGGGGCATGAAGTTGCCCTGCATAGTTTGAAGTGGCGGATAGCCACTGATCACCGGCTGCTGCGGCAGGTAGCCCGCCGCTGGTTGTTGCTGCTGCTGTGGGAAGCCCACCGCCTGTTGCGATTGTCCCCACTGGGGCACATTTTGGGTCAGCCCGCTGGTTGTTGCTGCTGCTGTGGGAAGCCCACCGCCTGTTGCGATTGTCCCCACTGGGGCACATTTTGGGTCAGCGGGGGAGCCATCTGCCCCCCCCCTTCAGCCGACGGTAAGACCGACGGCGTACTCTCAAATTGCTGCTGGTCACTCACGTCCACGGGCATGCTGTCCATGGTTGGGGAAAAAAGGCAAAAAAGAAATTTTGCCTTTTAAAACGTGTTTCAGCCACAGCTGCTGACCAACTCAGCCAAGCCGCGATCGGCACTGCCGATCAAATTAAGTGCTGGCACGCTTACTTAATTGATGTGGGCGCTTAACGCCCTTCAACTCCAAATAACGGTCAAGTGCCGCTAGCTTGGAGCAATGGGAGTGTGGCTCCCATGTTGTGTCCCCCAGGGACCATCGTACCTCAAACTCGAGCGTGTTACGCTCAGTCCACCGGTGCCCAATTATGCACTCGACGAACCATTCGTCATCGTCTCGAGCCCCAAAATCATAGGGGCCCGGGGTCGCCCTGTTAGGGAACAGCGCATCATCAGACGCGCTATAAGGTCGCAACAGCGACACATGGAACTTAGGAACGATGCGTCGTTCCTGTAATGCCAGAGGCAGCTCCAACACGTAGTTGGAGGTACTTGGCTCCGCGTCTAGGACGCGGTACGGGCCTACCCATTTCGGGCAGAGTTTACTCGCCCGTCCCTTCGGGAGCCTCAGATTACGCGTTGATAAGTATACCAACGCTCCTACAGCTATTGGCGGGTCCACTCGCCTATGGTGATTGGCGTTTTTCGCCTGGAAGACTCGCGCCTCTATGATGGCGTCATGCGCTGCCGCAATGTTCTCCAGGGCCTGCCTGGCGAACTCGACCACTCCACGGTGAGCCACCGTATCAGCACGAACTTCGTGCAGCATGGAGGGCAAGTACCCTCCGTTGAGTTCAAAGGGCGCATACCCTGTGGTATCCGAGATACTGGCGTTAATTGCGAACTCGGTGAGTGGACACCAGTCCACCCAGTCCCGTTGGTCAGGGCGAACAACCGCCCTCAAAATCTGACCTATACTGCGGTTAGCCCGCTCTGTCTGCCCATCCGTTTGAGGATGGAAGGACATCGACATGAGGAGTCGCGCTCCTAGCAGTTTGTGGAGTTCTTTCCACCATTGAGACGTGAACTTCGAGTCACGATCGCTTACAATGGTGCTAGGCAGCCCATGCAGCCTAACGATCTCCCTCAGGTAGATCCACGACAGCTCCTTAGCTGTCAGCGTAGTTCGCACCGGTATGAGGTGCACCATGCTTGTCATACGACATATGACTACCCAGAGGTAATCGAACCCTCTGGACTTGGGAAAGGGACCTACGAAGTCCATTCCAATTGAGTCCCAGGGTTTCACCGGCACGGGTAGCTGGTGTAGCTTCCCGAGAGGGGATCCAGGGGGCAACTTTGCCCTCTGACACGCTGCGCAGGACGCGCAAAACTTAGTCACTTCTTGGGCCATACGTGGCCACCAATACCATCGCCGGATGTAGCCCAATGTCCGGGCGGCACCAAAGTGCCCCACCAGGGCATGGGCCTGGTCCAAGACCCGCGTAACAATGGTATGCGTACGGGGGAGGCATACCACTGCCACCCCTTGACGGTTCTCCGTCGTGATGAGTCCACCAGGCTCATGCCTGAACCGAGGATGGTCGTCAGGATTGGCGATTATCTCGGCGAAGAGAGGATCATCACCATAGTCCTGCACCACCTCCTGCCGGAAGTCGTCATTGACCAGGCTAGGAGGCTGGGATGAAGGCAATTCGCCTTCGAGCATCTCCGCAAGCGTAACGGGTACATCGTGGCGCTCGTGCTCCCTAGTGGATGCTGGGTCCACGGCTTCATGCTCCTTGAGCAACTGGGCGGCTACGTCCCATTCTTCACGCTGCTCTCTGAGGCGAGTGCTTCGCCTCCGTTCATCGTCACGCATAGCGCGTACTTCCAGGACATGCTCCCTGAGCTCCTGGTATCGGTGGAGAGGTAAATCCTCTCCATCAGGGTCTATGCGGCAGTCTGCCTGCACATACTCATGAGGCTCGTGAGCCTCCCCGACTACATCACTCTCAAAGTAGCGTGACAAGCAGTCTGCCACTTTGTTGAGTTCACCTTTAACATAGGTGATGTCGAACTGGTATCTCGACATGTAGTCTATCCACCGTCGCTGACGCGGCGACAAGTTCACCTGAGTTTTAAAGAACTCAAGGGCCTTGTGGTCCGTTATGATGTGGATGGGGTATCCCATCAGCTTATCCTCCCACTTGAGGAGAGCCTCGAGTATGGCAAGAGTCTCCAACTCGTGCACCGCATAGTTTTGCTGGGCCGTCGTGAACTTCTTCGACATGAACCCTGCTGGACGGCATGTCTGCCAGCTGCTTCCCTGGCCGTACATGGCCCCGACGCCTGTCTTGGACGCGTCGCAAATGAGCCATATTGGCTCGTCCCGTCTAGGGTCGATCGGTCGAATCACCGGAGTCTTTGTACAGATCCGTTTGACCATCTCGAAGCACCGTTGGTGTAACGGCCTCCAATTGAACGGTGATCCGTTCTGCGTCATGGCCATAAGTGGCCCAGTATAGGCTGTGACATCGGGCAAGAAGCTCGATATGTAGTTGACCAGGCCAACGAATCGTTGGATGTCATTGTAGTTTCGGGGCGTGCGCCACTCCCGAATACGATCGAGTTTGTCCTGATCAGGGTGGATACCCCGCTTGTCTATGACATGCCCTAAGCAGTCTATACTCTGAGCGTAGAGCTCACATTTTTTCCACTTCAAGTACAACTTGTACTTGCGCAGTCGTTCGAATACGACTCTGAGGTGCTGCTCATGCTCCTCCATGGTATCCGAGTAGATGAATATGTCATCTAAGTAGACATGCATGAAACGTCCTATTACGTCTCGGAAGATAGAGGTCATTAGCCTCTGGAAAGTTGCTGGAGCATTGCAGTCTCCAATTTGCATTATATTGCTCGTGAATGTACCCATGATTGACGCAAACACGGTCTTGGGTACGTCCTCTGTGCAAATGTGCACCTGCTTGTAAGCGTCAGTAAGGTCAATCTTCGAGCGATACTTCGCCCGAGCCACGTCTTCCCGGATCACCTCTTGATCTGGTAAAGGAGTTACATCCTTTATAGTATTGTCATTGCGCTGACGCGCATCAAGAGCTGTTCGAAGGGTTCCATCCTTCTTCGGGATGCACAATAACGGTGCAGCTTGAGCGGTGGTGCATGGGGACCACCATTGAGCATTCAAGTAGCGATTAGTCTTATCGCGTAGTTGCTCCTGGAGGGCACGCAGACAGCGCGGCAAGTGGTACTTATACTGCTTGTTCTCGTCTATGAGATTAATCTCATGATTCACCTCCCGCCATGGCGGGAGCTCCTCCTTGGTCCCATTGACCATGTCGGCAAATTCTTCTTGCCATTGCTGACGCAACCAAGGGACCATGGCGGGAGCTCCTCCTTGGTCCCATTGACCATGTCGGCAAATTCTTCTTGCCATTGCTGACGCAACCAAGGGATATCTTCCTCACGAAGGCTTGTCGCCTTCTGCTTCCCCTTCATGCGTACCGGGGGAAGTACTTCCACCGTCTCTGAGGGTGGCCGAGGCGGCGGCGCGTACTGTTCTCGCATTGCGAGCACCCGATTGACACTGTCATCAGGTATATGTAGTCTCAGCGGGGCACCCGCTACCGCTGCCTTACAAGCCACGAGGCTTCTTCCCTCACGTACAAGCAAGTACGCTACGGATACCTCGTCCAGGGCTGGCTGGCGATACACTGGTTTGACGGTCATCCATCTCTGGTGCGCATTTCGCGCACACGTGGCTGCCACCAGCTCGTTCCACTCTTGCGGCATTCGGGGGTCGTATGCCCAGTCGTACTCCGGTAGGGGAGCTGGTCGCTCCCATAGGGACCGTGTGTCCCCCTCTACTGAGGCTTCCGCCTCTCGGATGCTGTCTTTCAAGTCTTCCAACTTGACTCGTGAGGACGTAGGTGGGCATACATCCACTGAGTCCTCCCGTCGTCTCGCCTTTCGATGGCGTTTGTCCGGAGGCCTTGCGCCTCGAATCTCAGGAGCGATTATTCGCTCGTTGCTCCTCTTGGAGGCTTGATACTCCTCCTCGCTCATCATTACCACGTTGTGGTCTGCTCTCAGTCCAGGCATAGCCTGCACTTCCTCCTCCACATCCTCCACGGCCGGCACTCTGCGCCGGCCAAGTCATGGAGAGTCCTTGCGTTTCTCCGTAGTGCGATGACGTCGCAGACGATTATCAGTGTCGTCTGCTGTTGCTCGTTCGGCTGGGATCACTTTCCCATTCACTAGTACCTGACATTGGTCAAAGTCTAGTATGACTTTGTTACGCCGCATGAATGGCGTTCCCAGTATCATATCGTAGCGATCGAAGTTCGCTACATCCATGTATTCCCGGCTACGTGAGCCCGGCGTTTGGACATTCACATTTGTCCCATACTGCACCATGGCTTGGCTCCCTACGGTGCCCAGCTGTAACGCCAATGGCGTATCCAACTCCTGCACGGATATTCCGTACACATGGGCGAACTGGGATGTTATGCCTGATGTGGTACTCCCAGAGTCCCATAGGGTCCATGCCTTGTGGCCGTCTACGTCCACATACGAGACCAGGCACTCCTTGTCTGCTCGCTTCAATGTAGGGCGCTGCAAAGTGCCCTCTGCACGACGAAGGGTCACCTTCTTCATCCGAACCACGTTATTCCATTCGGGGTTATTTGCGGACAGCCAATCCGTCATCGCCGCTAGGCACTCAGAGTCGCTGTCGCGACTGTAATACTCATTGTTGTAGACGTCGTCATATACGTCGACTGTGACGTACTCCTCCCCCTCCACAACCACACTCTCGGGCTCGGCGCCCGATGCTAGACGTCGTCATATACGTCGACTGTGACGTACTCCTCCCCCTCCACAACCACACTCTCGGGCTCGGCGCCCGATGCCTCCTCTGGGGGCTCCTGGTCGTTTGTGGGGTTCTCCGCCTCAGAATCGGCAGATACGTCTCTGTCACTCCCACTCGCGGCTGCAGTATGTGCAGCTCGAAGGTGGGCGCGGGGTGTATACCCCTTCCTTGGGGGTCCTGGCTTTGCAGGGCAGTTGGTAGCGTAGTGGCCTGGTTGGCCACACGCGAAACAAGTCCCCGTCTGACCTGGTGGGTTGGCCGGTTTGAAGTCCGGCCTTGATTTAGGACGTTCTCCGTCCGGCGCCCGCTCTGGGCGTGGGCGGCTCCGCCCTCGGTTCGCAACAGGGGTTTTGCGTACAACAAACCGCGTGTTGCGGTCACGATCCAAATCAGTCTTCTTGGCCAGGAAGGTCCCCACATGCTGACCCCGTGAGGGCGTCCCACCAGGCGGTAGTCGCCTGGATCCCCCTTTGTGTCCACTCCGATGTTCGTAGTGGTTAGCAGTCTTCAGAGACTGCTCATACCAGATGGCATATGCCACAAATTCTTCCACATCGTTGACTTCTGGGGACAAGCCGTCCTCACGTATCAAATAGCGGCGCATATCCGCTGGAATGCCATCCAAGAACGTTTTGAGCATTGTATACCCGTCCGGGTATACTGCCATGTTCTGGGCATGGTCATTAAGGGTATCATAGAACCCTTGTACTCCCAACTTCTCGGTGTACTTGGCGGACTGGAAGTCCCGCCTTGCATCCTGGAGCGTTGAGGGGTGTACGAATCGATCGTACAGTCCTGTAAGGACTCCTTTAAACGTCCAGTCATATTGGACACGATTGACGTGCAGTACTGCCCGTCGAAACCAACCCATGGCCTCTCCGGCCAAGAACTCAGGCAGAACGAAAATTCGTTCTCGTTCCATACAGTCACCTCCGTATAAGCACATGGCAAGATGGGTGCATACATCCATCGCCCAATCTTCCAGGTCGCTGAACTTGGACGCGCCTGTATAGGCGCGAATGTGCCTACTGTCTGCTTTACGCAGCTTCACTCCGTCTGGTAACCGTAAGGTTACGCCCAGGGCATCATCGACTACTTGATGCAGGCGATCGTGCATGGCTTCACAATGCATTCGGATGGCTTCCCGCTGACCCGGGGATCTAGTCGCCAAATCAGCGGCATGGGGAAGTGACTTTCCCCGTCCACCTTGCGGATGGCTTCCCGCTGACCCGGGGATCTAGTCGCCAAATCAGCGGCATGGGGAAGTGACTTTCCCCGTCCACCTTGCGGGGGACGTCCCGAGCCTCCTCGACTGTGGGCATAATTGCCCTCGTCTCGAGGAATCGACCTAGGGCCGTCATCCCGGCCGTTACCAGGGCCATCACGTCTTGTGGCGCCATCTCAATCGAGGAAGTCTCCTCGATCATGATCATTGCGCCGCCCTGGACCTGGAGAAGCTTGATTCTCCTGACCCTGCGTGACGAATTGACGACGCATCTCGTCAATGGGCTTAGTGCCCTTGAATACGATGCCCTGATCATCTATAAAGGACTGTCCCTTAGTCCTGAGGTCGCCATTGCGCATACGTTGGTACGCGACTCTGTCGCTCAACGTTTCGGCCATGGGCACGCGTGGCATCACGGATGCCTCGCTTTCCACTTTGAGCACAGTGCTATCGTGCCCATCCGGACCTGACATATCTGTCCTACGGTCATGGTTACGCATGTGCAGGGGCTCCTCACGCCACCCTTGTCCTGCTGGAGTATAAAAAGTACTCACCGGTCTTACTTCGGGCACTTCTTGCGCCCGTGCTAGTGCCTCCACTAGCTCGATTCCGACGTCTTGATTGCGTCGTGCTGAGCATTCCTCGGACGTGTGGCTCCAGGGGGTCGAGACCCCCGATTGCCGTGTGGCCTTACGCTGCACATACATTTGCAGCTCCATAGTGAGCACTCTCACCATCAAATCAGTATATTTCGTACTGAATACATTGGGCACTTCGTGCCCTTGTCGCCTAAGTGCTACTATATGGGCTGACGCGTAGCGCTCGAGTCGTGCTTGGGTGGTGTATTTCATCACCTCTGGGTGCAAGTCCCAGAACACCCGCAAGTGCACGGTGTACGCGGTTTTCAGCCGCTGTTCCTCTGCTCCGACATCGTCGTCACTTGACGACTCCATCACCTCCTCTGGAAGCTCTACAACCTCCGGAGCTTCCTCCACTGCTGGTGTGCGCGGAAATCGATCTTCCGCGCGGTATCCTTCAGGCCTTGCAGCCTCCTCCGGTACCTCTTCTAAGTGGGCTTCCGCTACTTTAGAAGGCATTGGGCCTGCTGTGGACCGCCTGGTCCCACTGCTCCGGCTCGCAGGGAGGGTTCTCCCAGTCCGTACTGACGACTCGGCGTCTCCTGGGGCGCCATAGGCGCCGGTTGACTGTCGGCCATCCTGCGGGGGTCCTTTGGAAGCCAATTGGCTAGACCGTCGCGGTCCTCCTGGCAACTGCGTAACTGGGGGCGTTAATCCCCCGGGCATCTTGTCTTGGAGGCGTTGCGGACCATCCTGTTGTGAGCTTTCAGCTCTCCGGGCCTCGCTCTCATTCCCGGCCAGGTCAGCACTCTGACCTCGGTCTCGAGCCTTGGGTCTTACCTGACCCGCATTGGACGCTGACGCGTCCTGGGTGTCTGCTGGGTCTCCCCGTAGGTTGTGGGCATTTCGCCCGCCGTCAGTGGGCGCTGCAGGTATGGGATTACTCATCGATCCCCTGTTTGAAATTTGCACGGTGTGGCTGTGCAAGAAGCTCGAGAAGCTGATAGAGTTCTGTCAACGAACTCAACGACTGACGTCGGATGCTAGGCAATAGATCCTAGCTGGCGGATTCAAAAAAATGTAACGAAGTTACGAAGTTTAGAGAGCTTAGTGTGCACACACGACACTGAATCAGACCAGACCGGTCTATTGACAATGTAGTATACACAAAAATAAGCTGCTTTGTAAGCAGCTGGTAAACTAAGTTATATAGTAATGTAATTAATATTATATTATAATAAATATAATATAATAATATCTACTGTAAAGTAAGTAAAGCTATGTGGCCAACGCCACATAGCGGACTACGCTATACCAAAGTCATTGGCGTCGTCCTCTATGGCCATGAATCCCTCGTATTCGAAGAAGTCGGTGGAGTTTGTTAAAGAGGTGGATGACGCAATGCCGGCAAATCCTGTGGGATCCGTTTTTGCGGTTTCGAGTTGTATCTTCTGAAGCTGGGATGCGTCCACAATATAGGCTTGGCCGTCGAGTCCTTTTACCGCGATGCCGTTTTTAGTATTCGATCCTCCTCCTGACTTGTTGTTGTTCCCTCCTCCTGTCTTATTTCCTCCTCCTCGTGCTGCCAGGCGCGCTGCTTTTATCCTCCTCCTGACTTGTTGTTGTTCCCTCCTCCTGTCTTATTTCCTCCTCCTCGTGCTGCCAGGCGCGCTGCTTTTGATTCTTCGATCGTTTTTCCTGCCATCCCCCCTCCCGGCTTGATACACCAGGCCTTGGTGTGTCCGCGGCAGTTGAGGCCAAGCTGGTAACAAACTTCGCAGCATGGGAAGTTGGGACCGTGATTGTGAGGTCGAGCGGTTGACTTAGCAATCAGGGCAGTGTCCATGGAGGGTTTCGAGAGGGTAGCAAGACTGTCTATGGTCTGGAAGAGTTTGCGGATGTCGGTAGAGCTGTAGACTTTGTCCTTGGTGGAGTCGGCCAGGCCGCGGGAAACTTGAGTCTGGACAGACTCGAAGGACTTGTCATGGATGGAATTCAGCAGCGCAATGCATTTAAGGAGGTCCTTATTGATGTCCCCGATGGCAAAATGTCAGGTTCCGCTGAGTCGGGGGCCTTCCGGGAAAGCAACGCCCTTACGATGCGGACTTGATCTACGGATACTCGGGTGTCTGGAACTCCGGGGCTAGGACTCCGGGGTTCAAGACGAGGACAGGGGTAATCCCGGGAGAGGGGACTAGAGTCCGGGAGTTTTGGGTTGGGGGTGGCTGAGAGTTAGAGGGGGTCGAGTCGTGAACCGGAGGTTCTAAGACGAGACCAAGTTAGTAACTTAAGAGTCGCGAAGTGCGTACCAAAGCTTAGAGCACGCGAATACTAAGGCGTGCCAGTCGAAGCGTACCAAACAAGGCGTACCAGTCAATCAAGGGGCACGCAATATCCAAAGTAACAGTTATGCAATATCAAGACTCGCGAATACAGCGGGGAACTACACTATAAGTACTACGGCTCGTGTCTCGGGATTCCAGGGTGTCTGGGATGAGTTCCGGGGGTCATTGAGTAGCGGCCAGGGACTGTATACCGGGATCGCGCGTGTGGGGACGCGCAATCAATTGGCGCGGAGGGAGTCGTGATGCGTGGGGCGTGATGCGTGATGGCCGGATGCGAGCCGCGTGATCCGATCGTTGATGGCGGTGGATCCCGGGGTCCGTGATGCAGGGGTCCCGGGGGGGCTGGCTGATGGCGATCGTTGATGGCTGATGGCGGTCCTTGATGCGTGTGATGGCGGCGTCGGCAGCTGTGGGGGCGGGGTGCATTGTGGGAGTTGACGGAAGAGGTTCCCGGGCGGGGCTCCGGGGGTGTCCCGGGGAGGTTCCGGGGGGGAGGGGTCGTGACACAAAAGCTCTGTCGATGAGTTCACAGATCTTCCGTGCAGTGTTCTCGATTGGTTCCGAGACGGGAGTGTATGTGGATAGGGCCTCACGGATGAGGGCGACTTGTTTAACTGGTCCTTCGCGGTGTGCTCGGGATTTCAGTGCATCGTAGCACTCCTTGGCTGTGCCGTCAGTGACCAGGCCTTCCTGCTCAGCATCAGATACCGCGGCCCGAATGATGCATCGTAGCACTCCTTGGCTGTGCCGTCAGTGACCAGGCCTTCCTGCTCAGCATCAGATACCGCGGCCCGAATGATGCCGATGATTAGATCATTGTTAGAAAGCCAATTGGCATAGGCATTGGGCTCGGTACTGGGATTGGGCTGCGTGATGAGGCGATCAGGCTTAGTAGTCGGTGCAAAGATGTAACGGTCGAGACCACTCTGCTGAAGGAAGATTTCGAGCTTCGTAGACCACTTGCTGAATTCCCCTGTGGCGTGGTCAAATGGGGTTTCCGAGGCCGGCCAGTGGGCGTTCAGCTTGGCGGGGCGAATGCGCGGGTATGATGCGTCGACGGATTGCATAGAGGGTTTGTCAGTCATCGTGTTCTGAGAGTCAGGTGAAATATGGATTCCGTCGCGTTATTTTCCGGAAAAAAGGACAATAAGGAACAAAGAGATCTTAGTTGTTGCGCGGGAATAGGATCAAGTGGTCTGGAAATGTAATCGATCGATCGGGCTTCAGGTCCCGAGGTGTGATAGACGAAGAAATGTAGGTGCAGTGAGTTCGTTATGTGGTGCTTCAAGTGAAACCACAATGGCCCATAACCTGTTAGAACTCAAGACCAATATTCTATTATGTTCGTAAGTATGCGAGTCCTCAGTCCAGAATAAGTGACTGAATGATTATGTCGTACCTATTATGTTCGTAAGTATGCGAGTCTAATAGTACGACGTTAGAGGAAGTTGATAGTCCGTAGGTGTGAATATTGACGTACCCTCAGTCCAGAATAAGTGACTGAGGGTGCGTCTGTGTACGTAGTAGTATATATAAGTGTTCAAACAATGGAAGAAATAATCGATCAAAGAGGTAGGGCGTACAAAGAAAGTAATGTGATATGTGATGTATGTGATGGGGCGAGGTGACGGTGGCCATGTAATCCAACAGAATGGGGATACGATAATGGGCTTTTCACAATCTATTAAAGACCTTGATTAGTTATCAACGATCATAGGCATTGCAAGAGCCAGAAAGTGTAGCTTCTTATTTGGACACGTTCGGGCACGTTGCAAACGGATTGTGGGTCGAGCAGGTAGAAGCATCTGACCGTTATTTTTTTATGGACAGAATAATCTCGTGCTTCTGTACTGATAGCTATGAAGGACATGCCATATATGTATGTGGATTGCTTGTCCTGATAGATATGTCACTCATGGTACGTTAACATTGTTCACATTGACGGGAATAATTTTAGCATATGATCCGATAATCATTCAAGATTGTGGATTTCAAGAACTCTGCCAGATGCTTCTGAATGCGATCTTTGCTCACAACGTGCATGCCCTACTTCAACAGTGACTTTCCAGTTCTTCTAGGATAACTTCTTGAGGAGTGTTGTTGTCTGCCTATCATCGTATTATGGTGGCCATACGCTTCCGATGAATGTATGTTGCCAACGTGAGGCTTTCCAGCAGGAAACTTTTGCCACCTATGCCGGCGTGTTGTGGTCATGGATCTATAAAATCACTTACCCTGTCCTCGTAGTGCCCACATCTGTGTTAACTGTATAGCTTGAGCACTCGTTCTCAACCATTTTTGCCATGGAAATCAAGTTACACACCTGCATCCTCCTTCTCTTCAGTCTCACTCAGGCTGTCGTCGGAAGCCCTGATGACACTATTCTCAAGCGTAGTACCAGCTCTGACACGGCGTATGAGGTTCTACTATTACCTGCGCTAATTGTTCATTCAACTTGTCCAGATCTGCTCCCAAAGTCACTCCTGGAGAAGCTCATTGTGGAACCACATTTTACCCTCACAGCTGCTGGAAATGGACCACTGTAGGCGGTGATTGGTGCTGGACTGAGAGATACGTGTATTGCACAAGGGATGCCGATTGTCGCAATGGTGCAGAGTGCTATGACTGAGGATATAGTGGGATACGGTAAGTACATCTCGTGATTACCTTGAAGTTTCTCGAGGGAACTTGCAAGCAGCACTGAAACCTAACTGTCCTGTGAACAGAAGAATGGTTCTCTATAGCCTCTTCTCTTTCTTTGTGAAATCCTTCATTTTGAGCACACCGACATCTGCTTGTTTGATGAAAGAAAAGTCTACAAATCTCTTCTGACTACACCAGCGCCTTTATCTGTACAAGTTTACGTAGATTGTTATAAAAATATACATATATGTAATGTGGTTGCAGAGTTCCACCTGGTTAAGAACAAATATATCCAGCTCAAAAAGAATTATTTCAAGAAAAACAAAGAACGGAAAAAGAAACAAGAGAATTTCTTCTCAGCAGATAGCAAGATAGCAGCAAGATCATATTTCTTGGGGACTGTTTCTTAAGCTAGAAAAAGGTCGAGAAGTCAGGAACTTCATTGAGAGCCTTTTCCAGCTCCTCCATATCATCTTCACCCATCCCACAGCCGGGGCATTTATGAACGGCAAGGAGAGAATATGACTCCATCAGTTTCCGCAGACATTTAAGAGAAAGTGGCTGATCAGCACCAATGGTGAAACTGCTGGGTCCAGGACTTAAAATATGACCACAGGCTGGGCAGTCATCGCAACCGTCACTGCCACCGAAGATGGAGAATGTTGCTTTTTGAGCAGCATGGTACCGACACTTCCAGTACCGGACCTAGGAGATTTTGTGAGGAATAACCCTCTGTCATCTCAAGAATACAAATACCCAGGGTATGACAAGATGTGGAGATAGTTTTGTCACGATTTCCTCCAGTGACATGTCCAAGAGAAACGGGACTGTCAACTTGGATAGGGCAGGATAGCCGTGCTTCCTCCCAAAATTAAAGACCTCACTGGATGCTCAGCAAATATTTGCCTATTTTCGCTCCAGTTCACAGCAGGCTTATCGTTAGCAATGAGACGAGAGGCTTACTGCATGTGCAAGCTACAGATGTTCATTAGTGCAAACACTTCGTACTTCTCTGCAGCTTCTGCCAATCTGAAGAAGTCTTCGGAGGACAGAAGATCGACGCTCGGATGTCTTCGAGGATACATGAAACCAAAGAGGTTTTCGAGCGTTGAGGAGTCCTCAGTCAGCGGTACGATCTCTCCCCTGGTGCCAAATTCGACTGGAGGAAAAGCCCCGGCTTGGGTCTCCAAGTTCTTACGGTGGATATAGAACCGGACGTGATCACCGATTCAAATATGACATCTGCATCTGAAGCGTCGACTATATACATGTATGTATAGTTCGTTGGAAGTATCAGTAATCAAATTCAAATATGACATCTGCATCTGAAGCGTCGACTATATACATGTATGTATAGTTCGTTGGAAGTATCAGTAATCAACAAGGAGGGGAGACTGGAGATGATACTGTACATTTTCCTGAGATAACAGGAGCAGCACACGGGGTGAGTATGAGACGCCTAGCTTTGTATGGCTTGTCGGCTTTCAGTGTGGTGGACATTTTAGTATTGACAAGGGATGGAAAGAACAACGCGTCACGTGAAACTCACGGTCAATCGCGTGATGGTTCGAGAAGTTGAAACGCGATCCGCCTTTTTTATTGTTGATTGTGGCCACCGTTGCTTGGTAGTGCCCGACATGGCGCAAGGTCTGCGCGAGCCCGCCAATATTGTCTCTAAATATCTCCGCTCTTCTCCCATACGATCAAGACCCACAGGGAGTGCAAACAGACATCACGGCACTCTGGCACCCTCTCATCCAGCAAAGTTTCGCGACAATCGGTCGACCCGCGAGGAACAAGAGCGATTGGAACGTGATATTGAAGCTTTTGGTCCATTTCTCGGTTCAAATAAATGGGAAACACAATTAGAAGCGAGGACAACAATTGTGGCGGAAGGGGGTGCCACTGACCAAGAGCACAACCCCGGTTTCGGACCGTACGCCACAGCGCTTAATCTCGTCCTATTTAATCCTCACTCACTCTTCGGCTACCTCAACTTTTTCCTGACGAAACCTCAATACCCGCTCCCGTGTTAGTGAACCTACAAGCGTCTCCTCGACTTCCTCCCGAACCTCAAGCTTGACTTTGACTAAACAAACCAGAAAGCCAAGATCAACGCTGACTGAAATGGCTTCAACGACCTCCAGCTCCTTTGCCGCCGCTGTGTCTGTAGTATCACAACCTCCCATCGTCCTTCCAGCATACTCATACAAGGATTATACGGACCCAAAGCCCCGCATTGCGTACACGCGTGACGTCGACGAGGCAAATGATTTTATCGCGGCCCTCAAGCCTGGGCCTGTGGCTTTTGACATGGAGTGGTGTTTCTCTTTATTTAGTAGGAAGTTGAAAGTACGAAACACGGCGGTTGTTCAGATAGCGGATTCGGCGGGGTTAGTGGTTATTGTGCATTTGTCTGCGATGCCACGTACGTTTTTGAGATGTTGTACTTTTTTTTGGAAGCCGATTTTGTTTCTTTCATCTATTTATAGGGTTCCCGAAGGCGCTGCGGGTACGTTATCAAAGCCTCAGAAGAGACTAAGGCCCCTCACTAGCAAAATTCATAGGAGTTATTGGAGAACCCGGAAATTCCGAAGTTGGGCGCTAATATATTGGGTGCGTGGTTTCTTTCAGATTTCTGAGCGTCTAACAACTGGCTTTTGCGATAGCCGACGGAAAGAAACTCTTCCGTGATTATGGAGTTCTTGCGAAGAATCTACTTGAGCTCGCAGCTGTTGCTGTCGCTTGGGACCCTGCAAACACCATTACACGCAAGATCACTAGTCTTGCGAAGGTAGGTCCCAGTTTCCCCAACAAAAGACGTGTTCACTGATATCTACATAGCTCACTGAGACTTATTGTGGCAAAACGCTGGGTAAGGGCGCTGAACGCACGAGTAACTGGGAAGTGCCAGAGCTCGACGAGCTTCAGAAAGATTGTACGTCCTCTTTCTTGTCACGGATCCTTTTGCTCACATCCCGTCCCCTAGACGCGGCGAACGACGTGCACTGCTCGATGGAGATATTTAAACGCCTGCGTTCACTTTCTCCGCACAAAGACACGCCTGTCGGTGCCGACGTGCCGTGGTACCTGCCTAAAGACATAGAGGAGGTCGTGGTGACGGATGAGAAGATGAGGCTGCAGTGGCGCCGTGCGCATGAGCTGTGGCACAAGACGGGGATGGCACTGGAGAGGATGTGTGCTGAGATGCGGGTGAAGAAGGAGGGCGTATCGGATGAGGGACCGCTGAAGAGCTCTACGGTGATGTATGTTTTTCTCCTTGTTGGGGGAGTATTAGGCTGATACGGATAACGATAGATCCTACGTGATTTATGCGTTGCAGGCGGACCCGAGGTTGCCGTTTGATCTTGAGAAGTTGAGGAGACTAGTGTCGATGGATACAGCGTCGTGGGCGAGGCATCGGAGGTGGTTGATTGACCGAGCTCTGGAGACACAGAAACGGCTTGCGGTGCAAGGTGGGGCGAAGATGACTGCAGGTCAGTGAGGCCAAGGTGGAGATGGCAAGAATCGGTGGAGGGAGCTCATGAGATTTTAAAGGGTTTAACTTGATATTGCTTGATGTATATTGAGATTATAGGAATCAGAAAGAACTTTATAGTTGGTTCTGGAATGGTAAGATTTACATCATTCGTCTCGTGGACTACATTAGGTTACCATGCATATGCTCTTCACCTTTAATCGATTGATATAAAGTCATGTATACTTGATGAACATGTAAGTAGATATGTTTGTCAACCTAGCAGGGGAACTTGTAAAGCCCATACCCCATATGTACACTCATGGCAGGAACAAGTCTTGGCATCTTCTCCACAAATTGCATGCAAATGATTAGCGGGGATAATATGTTAAAGCCTACATGGCAGGAACAAGTCTTGGCATCTTCTCCACAAATTGCATGCAAATGATTAGCGGGGATAATATGTTAAAGCCTATAGCTGATGATTTGCATATGTATATTCTTTGTGTAAAATGCACAGTTGTTTTTGTCTTTCTTTTTGTTTTTGTTTTTGTTTTGAATCCTCCCTTTCGGAACTTTATTTTTCAAGGTATATACAAGGGTATAGTATGTCATCCACCCTACAGTATTGTCGGAGGAAGCTATTTACGGACACTCTGACTTGTTCTCTGGCCCGATCCCTTTTCACTTGATGCCGGTTGTTGACACTACTAGTCAAGCTATCTGCCAAGTTGGCTTGCTGCTTATATACGGTGTTTGCTTACCCGCGACTCTGCACCCCGGGCGGATGGGAAGTGGCGAGTACCAAGTATAGCAATGGCGAGTACTAATGGAAGGAGGTCATGGGAATTGTGCGGTAGATGAGCTATGTGTAATGTATCGTTTCATGTATAGGTGCCGATCCAGAAGCTGTTGGCTGCGGAAAGGCACATTGGTAGATGCGTTGGGTTGTGGGGCTGTTCCTAGGCTTTGATCAATACTTGCTAGTTGATTCACTTCACGTCATCATAGAAGCTGCGAGGCAGGCGGCATACAGGTATTGATGAATCAAACGCTCGTCAACTTTTCAAGTACTGGTATCATGCCGTCCAGCCCTGAGAAGTATTTACGGCGCCTTGTCCGAGTAACGGCGCGAGTAAGCCATACAACGGCTTAATTGGTCACTGAGGACATATCAAAAGTCGAACTGACTTTCTTAAATGCAGGTATGTATTACCTCACAGATACGGTTCATACTCTTGCGTAAAGCTTAAACCTGCCGAAGCCCCACATATCAAAAATTGATGAGGTAGGGCCACAGCCATGCAAAGTACTTGTCTCGACGCCTCGTTGACATACATTTGTACCTGATTCGGAGCTTTATCCCCTTCTATGTCTTACCCTAGATATATTTTTAAATATGCAGATGGCTTGATATCTGGATACTCCATGACAACGTGAATGGGCTGTTATGGTACGGCTTCTGTAATAAGAAGGTTAGTGTGTATTCCTTGGTCAATCATGAATGAATTACCTAACCTGACGGAAGGAACGTTTCACCGCAAGGCAAGACTGTCACCTGGTCAGCTCGCTCCATAGGAGTCTAAATCGAGAACTGATCTCATTTTGGCTAATGGCATGCTGAATGTTTCCGAGGACCTCGCTTTTTGCACTCCAAGTGATTGCCACGAGCTATCGAGAAAGGGGAATGAAATGGGTGAAGACAAGGTCTCATTCGCGGAGAAATGATATAAATATATGCATGTCATGACCATGCGAAGTGGCAGTGCCCAAGGTTACCTTACATATTCGCTCGTGACGTTTCAGGAGCTCTCTCCTACGCCCAGCATACGTTTTTCTTACGACGAGAAATTCTTTTCAAACATATGGGAGCCCATCAAAGCCGGTCGAACTCGCAAAGAAGTCACTTTAGCCGCATGAAGAATTCTCTAGTCTCAAAAATACGTCATGGGGACTCGATGGTCTCCACGGTGGTGCAGCTTCCAGACGAGCCTGAGCATACCAAGGGGTCAGGAGACATTTCGACGAAGGAGGACGGGATAGAGGACGACCCGGGGGTGATGGCAAAGACAACGGTGAGCAGATTCCCCCGTGATGCCAGCTAGTGCCAAACCATGACGTGGCTGTGCAACAAATCTATACTTATCAAGCGTTTTACGGATTTCCCTTCCACTATCTAACCGCCTCCTTCTGTTTTCTTCGTTGTGTTCGTTCTTTCCGCTCATATTTACGAATATAGTCTTGGTGCCGACGATCTACAATGCCCGTTACTGTGCCCTGTCAGGTGCGTTATCGTCCAAGATCTGGATAGCTCGCAATTCAGGACTCCATCAGTATCGCACTGGCAAGACCCTTGGAAGTGGAACCTATGCCATCGTAAAAGAAGCGATTCACATCAAGACGGGCAAGTATTATGCCTGCAAAGTCATCAACAAGAAACTTATGGAGGGGAGAGAACATATGGTGCGATGGATCCTGTTCAGTAAACTTGACGTGTTGCTCATTTACACCGTGCTACTAGGTTCGCAATGAGATTTCAGTCCTGAAGCGCATCTCTAGTGGTCATCCTAATATCGTGACACTGCATGACTACTTTGAGGTCAGGGCCCCTGGGCCGTCGTCGACTTGAGTCATACTGACTCACTCTATCCTCAACCTAGACAACACACAACCTCTACCTCGTCTTCGATCTATGTACAGGAGGCGAGCTTTTCGACCGGATATGTGCCAAAGGCAATTACTACGAAGCTGATGCTGCTAACCTCGTATGCACGATTTTCCGTGCCGTTAAGTACATCCACGACGCAGGCGTTGTTCACAGGGGTGCGTGGTCCCGTATCAGCTGCTTCGCTTGATTTTGATCTCTGTCCATGTCAGATCTCAAGCCTGAGAACCTTTTATTCCGAACAGTAGAGGAGGACGCTGATATCATGATCGCTGACTTCGGTCTTAGCAGGGTAATGGAGGAGGAAAAGCTGAATTTGCTGACAGAAGTCTGCGGCACCCCTGGTGTGAGTCTGTTCTCGTCGGTATTTGTCCTTTTGGCCGATCGACGTCAATTTCTCCCAGTATATGGCGCCCGAGATTTTTAAAAAAAGTTCGTGATTCTTCCTTTTGATATGTTTCGGTGATGTGATCGTTGCAATACAGCTGGACATGGGAAACCTGTGGACGTTTGGGCGATGGGCGTCGTGACGTACTTCTTGTTGGGCGGGTACACGCCATTCGACCGTGATTCGCAAGAGCTCGAGATGGAGGCTATCATCGCGGGTGATTACAAGTTTGAGCCTGCGGAGTATTGGGTCAATGTCTCCGAAACGGCGAAGGACTTTATCCGCAAGTGCCTTAACCTTGATCCAGAGAAGCGCCCGACGGCCGACCAGATGCTGGAGCATAAGGTACGCTGCGTCCGTTAGTTGAGTGTGCCGGTGAATGTTGATTTTGGTTGCCCGCCACGCCTCGAAGTGGTTGGCGGACGAGAAGCCTCACTTTGTGCCCGATCCAGAGAGCGGAAAGCCTGCTGATTTGTTGCCGCATGTCAAGAAGGCTTTCAATGCGAAACAATTGTGTACGTATTTGCTCAAGGGTATCGGTAATAATATTTTCTCATGGTATTCGTTGGGTATTTAGGGCGCAAGGCTGGCTTTAGCATTCGTGCGATGACCCGCATGGCGACTCTCGCGGGAAATCATTCACCCGAACTCGCAAAGCTCCGAGAAGAGGTGCAGCAATTCAAGGCGGAGTCAGAAAAGGTGCGCTCCTCCCCCTATTTCGGCAGTTTGTGTAACAATGTTGATTTGATGGACTTGATTCACAGGAGGATATGGAGGTACGTTTTCTTTCGTATTTGTGAGTGTTATACCAATGCTGAGATCTTTCAATGTAGTGTGCAGATATCACCCATCATCACAATCACGAGCACCCCAGCAGCCCAAGCTGCAAAGAGTTTAGGCAGACTGATGGTTCCGCCGACGCGTCCGGTGATGATGGTTTGGATAGCAAGCTCGCTAAAACATGCTTGGAGGAACATGATCGCAAGTCCTCCTAAAGCTTCTCTGTAAATGGATTTCTTGCATTTTTCTTAAGCGTCCGAGTAGAAGACAATGGTGCGAAGACAAAGGTATGTGTGGGCGTTAGTAATAATATGGGAGGAGCAAGATGCTTTTCTTTCTATATCGACATCTGTATACTTAGTATCTGTCCTTGCTTTGCATTTGTACGATATCCGATTCGTTGTTCCTTTTTGGTTACGTGGTAGTCGCTATAATCCTTTCTTTCTGCTAAATAGTAGTTGCTTGATTTCTTAGCTTGATGTTCTGATACGGAGACAAATTTGTCCTCAAAACTCATGTGAACATCAGGGAACACGTTTCATCGTGGTAAGTAGTTCTGCTAAGGTTTTGGTGCACCCCTCATGGGGAATAAAATTCCACCGAGTTCCGTTGAAAGAGACACAATAAGGACGATTGCATAACTGATCGTGGTATTTCCTACATAAATAGTGACCTTTTCAGATAAAGCCTTTCTGGGACGTTGTGAAAGACAAAGTACGACATGACACCTGTAACCATCACTTTACCCCGCCTTAGTGCTTGATAGCCTAAGCATCCACCGGCAACAGTGCACGACTATAGCCGGGCAACAGTCTCAGACCTCAAGTCATACGATAGAGCATCTTTATTGCAGGAAGCAGTAAACTAAGGAATTAACGCCTTATTAGGCAACATGGGTCATACTCCATGCCTGATAAGGCGGGATACATGGTCGCTACAGGCAGCTACAGGTGCGACATGATTGAGCGGGATCGATAAATTATAATAGGCCTGTGCATTCATATTCGTCCACCACAATCGTGAAATTCTCAACTCGAAAACATTGCCGTCCAGACGACACCACTTTCGATCACATAAAATAGTGTTAAGGATATCATACGCACCTAGGCACCTCTTCTCTGCAGTAGAGTGTTGTACGACACTTATTATATCATCGTCCGTACACCGTTGCATCTGGATCCATAGTACCTTCGCCTGATTTCTCAAGCATTGGACGAGTACTATTATCTGGGATTAGATGAGGGTGAGCGACCTTTGAACTGAAGAGTATGCGATCAGAGTTAACACCCTCACACTGAGGGTCCTGACTGAATAGATGATCAATAATCGATGGTCCAACCCAACTTCAGCCATCGATGACTGAAAATTTCAGTCACCATGCTTACTCAGGAAAATCGGGCAGACGCATTATGACGTCCTGATAGGAAAGGTTGCTGATGCCTTCTCTTTTAAGCAGAGTTAGGAGCGCAGAAGTGAAAACTCCACGTCCGCGAATTTCCATAGCGAATTGATTTGGTGCGCAGGCCGCTAATAAGGTACAAGGACTGCCCCCAGTCGTGTCGTCCGGGTGCATAGAACTTGGAGGGATTATATTGAATGTCAAGGAATTCTTTGAGCCAATATATTTGGCGGTGGCTCGATGCAAAGAATGACTTTTATTGTAGAAGTTCCGTGTCCTGGAGCCTGCGTGGCAGCAGTCGAGAATAACAGACTATCCTTCATCAGTGACAGGATCAATTTATTGTAAGTGGATAACAACTCAACAATATTGTCTGATCTTCTTGCAGCAATATCAGCAAAAAGCTGATCGAGTGTGGCGTCATATATTCCCGAGGCAAGCTCCGTATTTGAGCCATTGCAACCGAAATCGTGGGGCAGCAGCACACGACTCCTTCCACCATTCAAAAGATTGCCGACGCCTGAAGAGGCTTCGCTGCCATGACCGGCGTAATAAATGAGGATGGGATCCTGCGCGCGGATAGCACTATTATTGATAAGATTCCGCATGGTGTTCAAGATTCCCTCTCGTGTTGCCTCCTCGTCATAGAGCTTCACGATGCGATCCTTCGAGACACCAACTTCCGACAGAAGAAAATCCTCGATCGAGTTTGCATCATTGACGGCACCGTGGAGATCAACTATCGAAGGGTTGCGGTATTTGTCTATTCCAATCAGGACGACAAACAAGAATGAAGCCTGCGACATGCTATCTTAGTTGAGCCTTTGAAGCACCAGTGAGTTACGCCTTGACCATCCTCACGGGCCCTGAAGTGCTGGTAGTCGGGGAGTTGCCAGGGGTGAAGAAAACATAGACAACGAGGAGAGATAAATTATTGAGTCACGCTATGTCGGTTTGCTGCGGCGGCTTGTGACATGCGGGTCCTTAACCAATGGGCGAGGAGAGGCAAGAAAGGAAGTATTCTCCAAGCAGTTACGCATAGGAACCCCAGCCACCCACTGGTCGAGCCTCCCCTATACACTCCAACTACGCCACTCCAGCCTCCACTCATCCTCACAAGAGCTTACCTTTACCAGGGCTGCAACCTCTTCTCCCTCGGTACGAGTCTCATCTCTCTCTCTCTCTCTCTCTCTCTCTCCCTCTTCCTCTTCCTCCTCATCCGCCTCCACAAACTCACGATCCCAACGACTTCATTCTAACGCTCCTCAATACAGTGCACGATACTTCACAATGCAATTCAAGTCCGATCGCTCCCTCGTTGCCTTGTCAACGCCCGGTTCAAAACAAGCTCATCGTTAAAATAGATTTCCATGGTGCTATGGAAAATCACTCAACTTTCCCGATAGCTTCTGCTTCCACATTGTTAGCAAAGGTGAAATGGAGTTTCAGCCACCTCTGAGAGAGATTGTCATCGATCTTTATAGATTCTATATCCAGTCGCAGCAATTGCTCAGCACAAGAGACACCCAAACTGTTCTGGAGCATGAGGCCAAGGAAGGATCGATGGGGGTCTACACGATTGAGCTCGCTTCTGACATACGGGGTGACTATGTTTCTTATTTCACTTATCAAGTCTTGTAATTTGTCATCTTGATATGTTGTGCTTGGTTGTGCGAACAGATTTTGACATCAGTTTTATTTCTGTGCGAACTTCTCTGGGTCCCATGAATCGGACAGAAAGGGACAAAACTCAGCACATAGGCTTGATGTCTTTTATCAAGCACCAGATACCGTTGTAACGATTTCCTCGCGCCACCGAGAGTAGGCTTCTTTGACAATGATTAACTTTTTGGGACGATACGCATTGAGATAATTAATTATGCTTACCTTGGCTTAGGTGCTTGCAGCTTGACTTGATATATTCATCAAAATGCCCATTCGTGCCTGCTGCAGACTCGTTTTCAACACCTGTTTGCTCTGACTCTATGGCTCAACTCGTTTCATGCTCGGCTTTGCCTCATGGTCTACGTTGCACATTGATCACTATTACCCAATAATTAATCCCGGCTTCGATTAGAACTCCCCCGATTACACGTGTCATCCTCACTTGACTTGTTTTCTCACTTCAATGTCGCTCTCATGGCTCGAGGTGTCTACGTCTATTCAACGTTTTGCAAATTGTCTCTGGTACTTAATAGCGGCTATTGCGCAATGTTTGGTCCACCGTATGGCTCAAATCTACCAGTGTATCCGTCGTGCTTCAACTTTCTCTCATTCATCATCAACGTGAGATGTTGTCCAAAGTTGATTTTAAATTGTTCACCAGGTTACAGACCATCTGCAGTTAAGCAAGGCGTTACCCCGATTTTTTCAGAAGAAAACAGCGTCCTGCCATCCAAACATCTGTTAAAATACCAAGAGTGAGCCTTGGTTCCACATTTTTTTTGTGTACTTCCGTCGCTGAGTGCTGTTTTTTTTAGTTCTCCCACTGCTGAGCCACTCCAATCGACTGCCCTCGAAAGGTAGGTTTCCAGTCACATTATGAAGAGTAGATAGATGACGCGTGGCAGCCAACCTACCACTTTGTTTGCAGTTTTAGTTGGGATTAACAAGTATGAGGATCCCAATATTCCCGATCTCTGTGGTGCCGTCAACGATGCAGACGCAATTGAGAGATTTCTGATATCAGAAGTCGGTGTTTTGAAAGATCGTATTGTGAATCTACGTGACGAAGAGGCGACGCGGGAAGCAATCGTGAAAACTTTGCGTGGTCTTGCTCAAAATAGTGCAATTCGCGCACAGGATCCTATTTTCATATACTACGCTGGTCATGGCAGTGAATGTCCATCACCAACCGCTGGCAGTGCTGCGAATGGCATGATCAAAATGCTCCTCCCTCATGATTTCAATTTACAAGGATCAAATGCTGTGCAAGGTCAGGGTATCTTTGATATCACACTTTGTAAAATTTTCGCCGACATCGCCATGGCCAAATCGGATAACATCGTAAGTTTTCTGTCAGGTCCTCATTCCATTCCGGAATTTAATTCTGGAACGGAACCAGACGGTTATTCTTGATTGCTGCTACTCCGGTTCCGGCGACAAGAAGAATACGAGCGATGGAGTCCATACGATCCGTGGAGTACGGTTACCACATGACTATATCATCCCTGCCAGTTTCCTCATTTCAGAACCATGCATAGAATTGAATGCTTCAGGATCATACAAGAAAAGTATGAGTTCTCACGTCTTGTTAGCCGCCTGTGAACCAGGCCAGCCAGCTCTGGAGAGTCAGGGTCGTGGAGTTTTCACCCGAGAGTTTTTGAACCTGCTCGAAGAAGAAGGCATACAAAAGCTTACCTGCAAAGATGTAATAAAACATTTGCCGTATATTCATTGGTGAGTAAATCCTTGTCTCTTCTTTATTTTCTCACTCTATGCTTTTCAGCCAAAGTCCCCAATGCGAAGGAGTAAACCAAGGTCGCAGACTGTTCGACCTCAAGGCCAATAGACTTCCCAGGACGTATTCTGTTCGTCAGACGCCTGGGAAGCCAAATGTGTTTATCCTGGAAGCAGGTGAAGAACATGGCATAGTGAATGGGACCGAGTTTATGGTTTATTCTGATGAAGCTCTGTCCATCCATCTCGGTTCTATTGTTGCGATCGATACAACCCCCTTCACATCTCAATGTTTTGCTTTCGGTGGCGCACCATTCACACTGTCACAATCTGCATACGCCATTCAAACACATATCAAGAAAGGGCAAGACTTTCGTCTTTTCATACCTCCGAACGACCCATATTGTCACCATCTCACACAACTACTCGAAGAAATACAGGCAAAACCAACCGAATGTATTATCCGCCTTGCAAAACACGAGTTTGAGGAGCCGGATCTCGTTCTCAGTACCCGTGGCAAAGTGGTTTGCTTTGAAGTCAAGGACAAGATATGCCGTCAGTATGGTCTAACCCATATGCCGTTCCACGAGGTCAGTGTAACTGAATCCGAGTATCTCCGCTCTATCCTGCTCAGTGCGGCCGATTTCTATCGGCATCTGCATCACTTGGGCAACAATGATTCACTGGCCAGCATGGTCAATGTCGAGTGTTTCAAACTTGAAGCGACCGGACAATTGACAGATGACTTCGACGATATCTTCGCTCCCGAGTCCAGCGGTAGGAATTTGAACATCAACGGTACAATATTCATCGATGTTGGAGACGAGAATGAGCCCTACGGTTACAAGGTCACCAATAAATCTGATGTTCCTCTCTACGTAGCCCTCTTTTATTTTGATGCTAGCGATTTGAGCATCGGTGATTGCTGCAACATTTGTTTTTTCGAGTCACGACTGACCAGAGAGTTTCTAGTGGATTATTATTTACCGAAGCGTTTGTCTACCACTGATAAACCCGACTTCTCTCTTCTACCAAAGGGATTCTTGACTATTGGAATTGACAACTATGACGATCCTCCTCGCACATATTACCTTAGAGAAGGTCAAAACGTTGACGTCGGATTTTTAAAAATCTACGTTTCGACAAGCTATGTTGACTACTCCGGTATGGTTCAATCAACTCCCTTCCAATCCATAGACACACGTGGAAGTGGTGATTTCCCAATACGTGAAGACTTTTGGGATGCACTTATCATTCCCATCATACAACAACGTAGATAAATCTCCTGAATGATGCTTTGTATGACTCGATAGGTAGTAGGCCATGACAAGACCCGGCAAGATATTTTCCCAGTCCCTGTTTAGAATGATTTGATATGCACAAGAGGTGTGGGAGCCAGTAGTGCTGCAGAATAAGCTTACAGGCGTAACACACATACAGACTCTTAGAACATCTTTCAATGATTCATTCAGCTGTATTTGATGAGTGGTGGTCCACTACATATGTTGTATATGTTACATTGTAACACTTTTGCTGCACCATATGATACATTACATTGTAGTGGCTCTGCTACTGTATAGTGGAGTCTGCTGGCTCTATAATACACAGTACAAACAAAGGTTCTTTAGAACATAGGATATTATACATTACCTATATTTGTATATGTATTAACATGGGTTTTGCTGTTAATTTGTTCAGTTGCCTCCAATAGCTGGCTGTCATGACCCCAACTCTAGAAACCACTTCAGAACCCCCCCCCCCCCAAAAAAAAAAAATGCCCCTAGACCTTGGCACCACTTTCTCAACCACACACCCCTGCCAATGCCTGCCATTATGTGTAAAGGTAAACCTGGACTGGTGTATAGCCCCACAATGAAAGACTCTCACATTGTGGTTCAAGCAGCATTCCAACTTCCTTCCACTGATAGGCTTCTACTCAGGCTGAGCGCATCAAGGAACACTATAAGCCTACTGACAATTGTCAGTCTGGAGACTCTAGCAACCTTCTTGGACACAGGATATTTCTGGCTTTGGTGCCCTGTTACAAGCTTTACTTATCAGTCTCAACTACTATTTGTCAGTCCTTCAGCACACACTATCCATTGACATCAAGGATTTAGGAGGCTCAGAACTCATAATGCTAGTGTGATGGTGGGGAGGTGACTCTGACCAAACCCTAATCAATTCCAAAAGGGGTTAGCATTAGGAACTGCCATTTGCTGAGGCACCTCAATCAGAAGTATAAAGAATCAATGACAATAGCACAGGATATACCCAAGCACAACATTTTAACCTATTAGAAAATGATACAATGTTTAGCGCTAACATTAGCACTCATAGCATCTGTCAAGAATTTTCTGACCATACTCCAGAGTGGTCTGGCCAATCAGGATTACATTAAAAAGTAAGCAGACTTGTATAATTCTAAGTGGTTTTAGAGTCACCATAGCCAATGGGCTGTAATGCCATTGGTCACTGTTATCCATGTGCTACAGGTCACTGTTGACAGGTCACCATTAGCTGTAACTATGAGGAGAGGTGCTAATTGGTAGTGCAATGAATAGACTTATTTTGAAAATACAGTAGCACATAGTATAAAAGATAGTTACTTCACATGTACACAACAACAAATCATAATCCATTGAGCATCCAGTTACACTCAGCATTCAAATTGCACTAGCTTGACCTAACTTCATCACTAAGTTGGGTGCTAGCATCATTTTTATTGTCTTCGTTGTTTACAGTGCAACCTACAGGCACATTGTGTTGCACTATTCTTTCCCTTTACAATATCTTTGCCTAAGCAACAGCACTTACAGTTTGCTAGGTAGCATCCGAGGTGCCATTATTTAGCACATTGTGTTGGAACTGGTACTGGCTAGTTATAGGTGAATCACACCTAGATCAGATACACATAAGTTATAATCCTCAGTTGTGTATAAACCAAACTATGTTGTAAGTACCTAAATCAGATACATGTAAGTTATAATCTAGGTATGTCTTTAGTAAGTATTGTGCAT
Source organism: Macrolepiota albuminosa (assembly GCA_027475525.1). Classification (NCBI taxonomy): domain Eukaryota; kingdom Fungi; phylum Basidiomycota; class Agaricomycetes; order Agaricales; family Agaricaceae; genus Macrolepiota; species Macrolepiota albuminosa. Next base: position 209,201 of record JAMWFC010000031.1, on the reverse strand, counting down.
GTAATGTGAGTTTATGAGCAATGTACCCTCAGTTGTGTATAAACCAAACTGAGGGTACTTTGCGTGAACATAGACTATATGTATGTGTGTGGACAAAGCAGCATAGTGGCCAGGTGGCCAGGTCAGTGCTCAATGACCATTGTTTGTGTACTTATCACACTGGTCACATTATGACCTCATCAATTGCTAACACTCCTCCTTACCACGAACTGATGGTCATTCTCCTTGCATGGAGTCGTTAGCAGAGCCCAAGGATGTGCCATGGTCGAAGGAAGAGTGGTTTGGACAAGGCCTTCATGAATAAATCAGTGACGTTGTCCCGTGTGTTGACGTACTTTATAGTTATTTCTCCCATCTGAGTCCACTCATGGATAAAGTGGTACTTAATGTCGAAGTGTTTTATCCTGGTGTGCGACGTTGGGTCTTCTGACAGCATGATCGCGGCTTTATTGTCACAGAACAGGGTCGTGGGTTGTGTGGTGAAGTCCCAGCTGATTTCTTTCATTAGCATTCATAGCCAGATATATTCCTGTGTGGACTCATAGATGGCCATGTACTCGGCCTCACAGGAGGAGCTTGCAACCATCTTCTGCTTTCTGACAGACCATGAAATGGCCCCGGTGCCTAGGGACCAGGTGTACCCGCCGGTGCTCCTCCTGGTGTCCAGGCAGCTTGCTCAGTCAGCATCGGTGAACCCCCGTAATACAGTTGAAGGTCCTCCAAGCCACAGCTTTAGGTTGCTTGACCCTTTGAGGTATCTGACCAACCAAATGCCTGTGTTCCAGTGAGTCCTGTCATAATTATCTAAGAATTGAGATAACTGTTGGACAGAGTAGGAAATGTCAGGTCGGGTTGCTATTGCAATGTACAAGAGACATCCGACTAGCAACCTATAGGGGAGTTTGGCAATGTTGTCATGTTTGCTTTGTGTCTGGAGGTCTCGCTTCGGTCATCTCAGCTTTAGGCCAGGTTCCATGAGGAGTGACAAGGAGTGTGCATCTTTTTGTCTGAACTGTTGTACTACGTGATTTATGAATGCTGTCTGTGATAAGGACACAGTTTTGTTGCCATGATCCCATTCGACTGAGACACCAACAAGGTATCTGGGTGTGCCCAAGTCCAAGATGCTCCACGCTTCGTGCATCTGATTTTTGAAGCGATCGTTCTCCTCCTTAGAGCTGGCTATGGACAAGAAGTTGTTGACATGGATGGCTGCTATTATTGTGCCAGTGCATGACTTTCTGTAGTACATGCAGGCTTCACATGCTAGTCGAGTAAAACCCCATGCCTTCATGTGCTCATTGAGTGTCTGGTTCCATATCCAGCCGGCCTGTTTCATGCCATAAAGCCCCTTAACAAGTTCACATACCCAGTCCTCCCTTCCTGCTTCTTTGAAGCCATCCGGTTGTTCCATGTATTGTATCTCGTCATCTGGCAGTATGCTGCACAGGAATGCTGTCTTAACATTGATTTGTGTGGCGTCCCAGCCCTCCATTGCAGCGATATGCAGCAGGATCCTCCATGACTCCATGCATGCTGTCAGGGAAGTGGTTTTATTGTAGTCTTTTCTGTAGATTTGTTCATACCCCTTAAAGACTAGATGCACCTTGTACTGTGAGGGGTTCCCATGCTTATCCAATTTGATTTTGAACACCAGGCATCCTTTTCAAACTTTGTGTCCCTTTGGGACAGCTGAGCGGGGTACAAGCTGGTATACACCCATGTCCCTTAGGGATTTGAGTTTGTCACGGTACACTTCTTCCCACCTCGACACATCTGGCCCTTCCTGTGCTTCCCTCCATGTTCTGGGCTCCTCCTCGGCTCCAAGGGGGAGAGGCTCGATGTTGCCAATTTGTGATATTGCTGCCAGGACACAGTCAGGATCGATCTCGATTTCAGGTTCATGATTTGTGGGTGTGGGCGCTTGTCCGGTGGCTGTGTGTGGCTGTGATAATAATACCTCCTCATTTTGTTCTTTCGCCGCTCTCTCCATCCTTGCTTCCTTTACTCTTTGTTCCTCCTCCCTTACCTCCTTCATAATTTCATCGAGTCATGTCAGCACTTTGCCTCCATTGGCAGCGGCCTTCTCTGTGGGTTGGCGGGTCCTCGTTGATCTCCTTAGCATTGGTTGTTGAGGTATGTTGTTGTCTAGCTGTGGTTGCTCCGGTGCTGTAACTGGATTAATGGTTGTAATTTCAAGCTCACCAAGGTCGTCGCCATATTCCTGAGGAGTCGTAGATGCAGATTTGTTGAGGTCATCCAGAGTAGGGATTGGAGGTGTACTGCCGCCGGTAGTGGACTTTGTGGGTTGTTTCAGCTGTTGTGACTCGTGTTTCTCAATAAACTTTACATGGTAGGTTTGGAAAACCTTATTTTTGCATCTGTTCCAGCATTGGTATGTCTTGGAGATCAGTCCATATCCAATCAGGACACACTCAATAGATTGTGGCTGCAATTTGGGATTGTGGGTTGGGATGAGTACGAATGCGCAGCACCTGATTTCTCACATGTAGAAGTAGTCTGGTTTGTGTCCAAACCATTTTTAATAAGGGGTCTTTCCTCCAAGTGATTTGGTGGGTGTTTTTCCATGTAAATGCATCACGGTCAAGTAAAACTCATCCCAAAGGTAGTCCAGACATTTTGATTCAATCCTCATTGTCTTTGCCTTCCCCATGAGCATCCAATGCATTTGTTTGACATGCCCAATATGTGCCAATGTATAGGGTGCGCCTCACTCCATCTGGATTCCTCTTGTTGCAAGCCAATTCTCCATTTTGCTGCTGTTTAGTTCCCCATCAAAACCAGTTCTGTATTTGCCAACCCTCAGCCCAGCTTTGTTTTTGTGGGTCTTTTCCCATGTCTTTAATGTGGTGAAGGCGTCTCCCTTGGTTTTAAGAGGGATGGACCAGGGCATGTTGGTATAATTGTCTACGATGTCTAATACATAGTGGTTTCCTGATCTTGAGCATACATTCACAGGTCCCATCAGGTCCACCCACACAATCTCAAGCTTTTGCATTGCCCTTCTCCCTTCTCCCATATCTTTGGAACTGATAATCATGTCTGTTTCCCAAGGATACACGCATCACATTTAGGTGGGGGCTGATGAGGAAGGGAGGGCGCACCTTTGATCCTTTGATTGCAGGTTAGCTGGAGAATAGCTTGATAATTGGCATGGCTCAGGCGGCGGTGCCATGTCTCCATGTCTGCTGCCTGGTGGATGGTATAGGCACATTTGATTGCGGCATGAGAGAGATCAATTGTATACAGCCCCTTTTCTTTAATCAGTGGGCCATTGACAATGACGCCGTTTATGCGGCGATCCATGATTTGGACTTCTTGGTTATTAAAGCATGAGTACGTGTCATTGTCTGTAGAGATGTGGCTAACAGAGACCAGGCAGACAGTGGAATTTGGCATGTAGAGTGCTCTCTCAAGTGTTGATGAGCTCTCATTGTAGATAACCACGGATAGCACCAACACAAGCACCTCACATTGGCACACTGGAATCACCAGGAGCGGCACGTCTTAGCGCTCCAGAGGCTAATTTTTGCATATTTTTATGTTAATAACTCGCAGCTGGAGCCTCTAATTACTCCAGGACCACTCTTTATGGCACCATCTATTCTTAGCACTCCTCTTGACACCTTGCTGCACCTTGCCACTCACCCTTCAGGGCCATACACGGACACAGACACTTGGCACCCATAATGCTCTTAGCCGGTGGCAGCAGGAATGATGAAGTATTTTATGACAGACAGCTTGGAGTTTCACCTTAGCACCTGACGTCGCTTAGCTTCTTGCTGACTCAGACTGACAGCATGATTGTGGACTTTTTCACCATATAGCTTAATTCACAGCATTCACTTACATATAAATACTTACTTTTTGTTAGTAGTACATCATCAATTTGGCAGTAGGGATTGTATCCCAACATTTCGGTCACCCTACGCAACAGACTACCTTTTGCTGACTGTGTCGGCAAGGGGACTCTGCTTTAGTTCTCTCTCACTCTTTCTGTCTGCAATCTCTTAGTGCCTTGCAACTACGACAAGGCATTTGTGCTTAGATCTGCTAAGCAATCTCATCATTTTATCATCTCTTTTAGGTGCTAACACTTAGCGCCTCTTAGTGACTCCTTTACAGTGTCTCTTAGCGCCTTTCCTTGGCGACTCTCTCCCGCGCTCCTTAGCGCCTTTCCTTGGCAACTCTCTCCTTAGCGCCTTTCCTTGGTGACTCTTTCCCATGCCTCTTAGCACCTTTCATTGGTGATTTTTAGCATACTCTTGCCGCATTTTGCCTTTCCTTGGTGACTCTTTCCCATGCCTCTTAGCACCTTTCATTGGTGATTTTTAGCATACTCTTGCCGCATTTTAGGCCTTACATAAGTGCCAATCGCCCCCTTTTCCTTACCACCAACCTCTTGCCTACTGTGTGTTCTCTGGGACCTGTCCGGGACTCTCTCCCATACTTAGCACACCCAAAGCTATATTGACTAAGTAGCTGTACTAGTGATAGTGCACCTTAGCACAATTTGGGTGTCATCAGTGTGAGCCATGCTCCTCTAGAGGTGTGTAATTTTATGCATCCAACTCCTTGGGCTGAGATTGTTGATCCCTCTACCCCTTTTATGGCTTTAGAGGTGATTGGCTGAAGTGTGACAAAGTCAGAGCAGTATGGAGAAATGTGAACAGTGGCTCCGGAATCGATAAAAAATGGGTGTTCTGCGGCAGTGATGAGGACAATGTCGGGGTCACCATTGGCGCTCTTCAAGTACTGATTCCAGTCAATCGAAGTTGATATCTCCTCCTCAACAATGGTGGCCATCCAACCTTCCCATTCAGTGTCATCAATGGAGGATGTGGATGGTAGTGTGTCTGTGGCCAGGCCGGAAAAGCCTACCAGGGTGGGAGCGCCGCTCAGGGTCTGCAGTTTCCCAAGGTTGCCTTCCTCCACTAGATAGACCTTGCCCTGTGGTCCTGTCAGCTGTGTGTAGACCTTTGTGGTGGTGGCAGCTGTCTGCTTCTGACCTTGGCCAGCCACCACAGCATGAGCGGTGTCGCAAGCAGCACCAATGCCCAGCTTTTCCATGGCCCCACCTGGATAGGCACAGAATTGTGCATCATGCCCTGTGCAGGGTCGTCCATGGGTGGCACATGTGGCGCAACACTTTACACCTGTAGGATGATTGTGCCCTGGGAGCCAAGGCTTGTTGGATTGGAAACAACCTTTTGTAGTGGCAGCAAGGGCAGTATCCGTGGTCAGTTCAGACGCAGAGAATTTCAGAGCATTGAGGTTTTGTACCATCTCGAGAAGCTTTCTGATGTGATCGGAGCTGTATGGGTGGTCCTTGGTTGCATCGGCAAGACCATGGGAGACCTGGGCCTGAATAGGCTCATACTGGGGGCTGTTGAGACTATTCAAGAGGATAACACACTTGAACAGGTCTTTATTGAGTGCCTGGATAGAGAAAATGTGGTTGACGATATCACAGATTTGTCTGGCTGTCACCGGCAGGGGTTCAGTGGGGGAGCACTGGATCTTCAGTACTTCCTGGATTAGGGTAATCATTCTGACAGGGCCCTCTCCCTCTGCGCGGGTCTTTATCTGACTGTAGAGATTTGCAGCAGTCTTGGTTTCATCCAGACCATTGTACTCGCAGTCATCTAGGGCTGTCAGTATGACAGCACGTGCAAGGTCATCATTCAGGCACCAGTTCTGGTACGTGACTGGCGCAGTCAGAGCGCTCGGGGGTGAGATGAGGGGTTTGAATACATAGGGCTTTAAGCCAAGAAAGGAGAGATAGATCTGGAGGTCCTTTGACCACTTGGAGAAGTTTGCAGTCGTGGAGTTCCTGTTGAACTTGTTGTGTTTCCAGTCAGCTCCATGAATGGAGATTGCATGAATAGAGGGGGTGGTGGCATCAGTAGGCATATTTCAAGATGGGAGGGGGGTCAGCGTTCAGCACGTAGAAACAACGGTGATCTTATTTGCCTGGATTGGGGCAAGACAAAGGGCGAGGCAAGATGTCCCTGGCTGGAGACAAAGGACGGATGGCAACTCCATATAGCACAGTCCAACGTAATCGGTGTCGTATCACAAAAGAAACAAGAAGGGGATGTGTTCCAATGAGCAGGTGGTACTTCGTCAAGTATTCTGCTCTAGCAGCAGCCCATAACCTGTTGAAACTGGTACTGGCTAGTTATAGGTGAATCACACCTAGATCAGATACACGTAAGTTATAATCCTCAGTTGTGTATAAACCAAACTATGTTGTAAGTACCTAGATCAGATACACGTAAGTTATAATCTAGGTACATCTTTAGTGAGTATTGTGCATGTAATGTGAGTTTATGAGCAACGTACCCTCAGTTGTGTATAAACCAAACTGAGGGTACTTTGCATGAACATAGACTATATGTATGTGTGCAGACAAAGCAGCCCCTCAGTTGTGTATAAACCAAACTGAGGGTACTTTGCATGAACATAGACTATATGTATGTGTGCAGACAAAGCAGCATAGTGGCCAGGTGGCCAGGTCAGTGCTTAATGACCATTGTTCATGTACTTATCACACTGGTCACATTATGACCTCATCAATTCCTAACACATTGTCCTATTACATCTGCTTGAGCACACCAGGATTCTGTCAGGACTTCTTACACCCTACACACACCAGGCACTGGAGATGGCATTGTACTGCATAATGTCCAGTGCATCCAACTACAGTTGGCATCATCACTGCCCCAGCAGCTCATATCTGCCCGACATTCATGGAGCTAGGGGTGTCTGACAATGACCAGATGAATATTCCTAATCCATCTATTCATGATTTAGACTTAAAGGTTGTGAGTAGAAGTGAAGACATCCCTCCTTTGTTCATTGTTGCAGAAGAGGAAATGGAAGACAAATCTTTGCCTCCTTTGTTCATTCCTGCAGAAGAGGAGATGAAAGACAATTCTTTGTCTTCTTTGTTCATTTCTACAGAAGAGAAGATGGAAGACAATTCTTTGCCACCTCTATTCACTATTGGTGAAGGAGATTATAGCAGAAGGACTGACAGCAATTGAGACTGTAGCAGTCAGTAGCAGCAAATGTATAGGTGCCAATGACAAAGAAAAAACCTTCTACTGCTATTTGTTTTGATGGCAGAAGAGATGGATAGAGGCATAGAGGCCTTGAACAAAGAAAATGTTCCACTGCTATTTGATGTAATGGCTGAACAGACAGAACTTCCATCTCAGTATTTCCCCTCCTAACAATTTTGTTCTCCAAGCCTATCTACTGGTAAAAATGTCCAGTAGGAGAAATATGAGACATGTATGATTTGATGTGAGGATAAGAGAAGAATCAATGAATTGTATCAACAACATAAGTTATAATTTGGCACTGGTAAACCAGAGTTCATTTATGTCTACAAAATAAGAATTTTGCTCTAGAGCATGACATGGTTGATGTAGGCCCATTGGCCTTTTCAATCTGGCTGATTATACTGATAATGTGTCTGCTGATATGTCAGAATCACTCTTACCATCTTCATCATCATGCTTGATAGCCAATGATAAAGACATCAAACTGACCAGACCTCAGAGGCCATATACACAGGACAACTTTGTATTCTTGACAAAAGATGACTACTTATTTGATGAGGATGTCTTCTATTCAGATGGATTACATGGATCTAATACAGAGGAGAAATACACATCAGAAGATTAATGTTTTTAATACTCACTACAATTCATGGCTTTTCTCTTGGTTACTTTTTGTTAAGATTAACTGTTCAAGCTTTGCTAATGACAAATCCATCATAAATTCATTTGATTTGTTCTGCTGCTCATAGACAGGGGACAGGACACATCAGCAAAAAACTACACACAAGTTGACAGATACATAATAAAGGAGTCAAACCCTTCTATTGTGCACTAAAGTGAACATCAATTGAGAATATTTTGCTAGACTATAGGACCTGATTGTAGTAGATATGATGTACATAAATATTACTCTAGTATTGTGCACTAGGCTACAGCGCTTTACTACAGACTAGTGTGGTTTAAATATAAATTAGTTCAGCAGGTCAAAAAACACCATTATACAAAATTAAGTCAAAAGCAGAGCAGAAGAGGTCCTGACTACTATACGTGCACTAGGGGGAGTCAAACCTGCCTCTTGTGCATCATATGAAATATAAATTTATCAATATTCTACTGGATTACAAGGGCTTACTATCAAGTTAGTACAGTGTACAGGTAGCTCAATTTACTACAACTCAGTATGGTGTACAAATAGATTGGTCAAAAGATACCATCACATGTCATTAAGTTGGTAAATTCATTTGATCTATTCATTTGCTCATGGACAAGACACAGGTCTATCAGACTCATTCCTCTTTCTTTTAACTCAGTACTATTTCTATTCAAATATTTGTTATTTTTACACAGAGAGATTTCTTTGGACATCAGCTGGCTCACATACTGACATCCGCTACTATCCAGTAGACACCAGACACTTATGCACCCCCCCTTTCTCCCTGATGCCATCTCTCATCTCTACTCTCCACACTACTCCACACACCTCCACATGTGACAGATGCCCATGCATCCTGCTTCTTTACTCTCCATACTACTCCACACACCACTACATGTGGCAGATGTCCATGCACCCTGCTTCTCTCCTTCTCCTCCTGATCTGACATCTGCTACTGTTCAGTGAACATCCATGCCCTTCCTTCCTTCCTCCTCTTTCCCCCCAGTGCTATCTCTCCTCTCCACTCTTCATACAATCCCATACACCATTGCATGTGGTGGACACTCATGCACCCTGCTTCCCTCCTTCTCTCCCTGATCTGACATCTATTACTGTCTGCTGATGTGCCAGTAGACACCCATGCCCCTTCCCTTCCCCCCTGCCTGCTCTTTCTCCCCATCCCCATCCCTCTTCTGCCAAGTGGAAACTGCAAGGTAGAGCAGACAGCCAACTAGGGATTGGTATGGCATGCGTTCTAGAATAGCATGTTCACTGTGAGACAGGGATGATTGATCGATCCTGCACAGTTTTAGACCTGGGTCTATTGGTAGTGATAGTGGTGCTGATGATGCCCAAATCGAGCTGAGTACTGCATAGACTATCACTAGTACAGCTACTTAGCTGATATAGCTTTGGGTGTGCTAAGTGTGTGAGAGAGTCCTGGACAGGTCCCAGAGAACACACAGTAGGCAAGAGGTTGGTGGCAAGAAAAGTAAATGATTGGAGGCACTTGCGTAAGGCTTCAAAACGTGGCTACAGAGTGCTAAAAGTTGCTAAGGAGGAGCACTAAGAGCATGGGAAAGTCGCTAAGGAAGGCACTAAGAGGTGTGGGAGAGGGTTGCTAAGAGGCGCTAAGTGTTAGCACCTAGAATATGATAATAAAAGGATGAGATTGCTTAGCAGATCTAAGCACAAAAGCCAAGCCATAGTTGCAAGGTGCTAGAGAGAGAGATATAAAAAACTAGAGCAGAGTCCTCTTGCTTGACATGGTCAACAAGAGGTAGTCTGTCACGTATGGTGACCAAAATGTTGGGATACAATGCCTACTGCCAAATTGATTCCCCTTCTACTACTAACAAAAAGTAAGTATTTATAGTAAAGAAAGTTAGCCAACACCAAGAGGTTAAGCGCTGCTAGAGGGTGGTGAACTGATAAAAATGTAAGTAAATGCAGTGAATTGAATTATATAGTAAAAAGGTCTATAATGATGCTGTCACAGAAATACTTCATCATTCTATTCTGTGAATGCTGCCACTGGCTAAGAGCATTATTCCAGATTGACTGATGCCAAGTGTCTGTGTAAACATATAGCCTTGGAGTGCAAGTGGCAAGGTGCAGCAAGGTGTCAATAGTGGTGCAAAGAATAAGTGGTGCCATAAAAAGTGGTCTGAGAGTAATTGGAGTCTGTAGCTGTGAGTTATTAGTGTAAAAATATGAGAGAAATAGTGCTGGAAGTGCTAGAGCGTGGTGCTTCTGGTGGTACTAGTGGGCCAATGTGAGGTGCAGGTATTGGTGCTATCTGTAGCCAGCCATGATGCAGGCTCATTAGCGCTGCATCCTTCTGGCTGAATTGTGTGATGATTTTGTCAATCAGCACTGTTTGAGAAAGTTGTATCAGGAATCTGTCATGATCCCATTCTACTGCTACACCAACAACATATTTGGGCAGCCCTAGACAAGTGATAGTCCAGGCTGAGCAGAGTTGATCCTTGAATCTGTCATTTTTGCTTTTGTGGCTTGCTATTGAGAGAAAGTCATCAATGTGAAGCACTGCAATGACATGGCCATGATCCATGGTCCTATAGTAAATGCATGATTTGCATGCAAGGCATGTGAAGCCCCACAAAATCATCTTGTTGTTTCCTATGTGATTCCAGATGTGCCCAGCCTGCTTCATCCCATAAAGGCCCTGGACAAGACACTATACCCACCCTCCTTACCAGGCTCCCCAAAGCCCTCAGGCTGTTGCATGTATTGGATCTCATCTTCAGGGAGCATGCCATATAGAAAAGCGGTTTTCACATCAATTTGGGTAGCATCCCAGCCTTTTGCCACTGCCAGATGAAGAAGGATTTGCCATGACTCCATGCATGCAGTCAGTGAGGTAGTTTTAGTATAGTCTCTCCCATAAATCTGCTTGAAGCCCTTAAAAATGAGGCGCACTTTATAGCAGACAGGCTTTCTGGTCTCATCTCTTTTAATCTTGAATACCAGTTGCTCTTTTTGTACTTTGTATTCTGCCAGGACTTGATCTTGTGGGATGAGCCTATACATGCCCATGTCTTTTAGTGAGTTGAGCTTCTCTTGGTAAGCCTTCTTCCACTTCATGGCATCAACAGATGCCTGGGCTTCCTTCCATGTCAAAGGTTCATCTCTGAGATTAGTGTGATCAGGTCTGCATACAACTCTGCCAAGGCCAAGAAATATTTGATCTCATTGAGAAAGGCAATGTTTGCCAGATCAGAGTGTTCTTCGGTCTCCTTGCAACTCTCAGAGAGGTCGCCTTGCACTGGTTGATCAAGTTGTGCAGTGCTGGCATTAGGTCTGTGCTGCATTGAGGTCTGCTGGCACTTCTTGGCTCTGGTTGCCTGGATTCTTGCTGTGGCTTCCTTTGATTCCTGAACAGCGCATTCAAGATATGTTGTAGGAGAGTTGTCTGGTTTTGCACACTGAGTTGGTATTGGGATACAACCAGACCTATGAGGTGTGGAGTCATGATCAGCAGCTGGGGGCTGGTTCTCCTTGTTCTGAGGAGCAATCAAAGGCATGTATATAGGTGTGGGCATCATCATTGTCGACTGAGTTTGTGGGTGTGTCGGTAGACATGTTCCTGATCTGTTCGATTGTTGTCAGCTTGCTCATGGAGTTGTCTGTGAGTGTATTGACATTGTATGTATGTCTATTATGTCTCTCAATAAATTGTACATGATAAGATTCATAGATCTTGGTGGTGCAAGAATTGTAACATCTGTAGGTTTTTGAGTTTTGGCCATAGCCAATAAGAACACACTTTATTGTGTGCAGACTGAACTTGAGATTGTACTGGTTTTAGATAAGTACAAAGACTCAGCAACCTATTTCTCTCATATAAGAGTAGTCAGGTGTGCACCCATACCACAGTTGGAAGAGAGTGCTTCCCTTTAGGGATTTGGTGGAAGCTTTCTGATGCAGGTGAGAAGCAGTCAGATAGAATTTGTCCCACATTGATTCAGGACATTTTGCTGCTATTCTCATTGTCCTTGCTTTCCCTTGCAATGCTCTATGCATACATTCTACTCTCCCCATGTGCTGCGATGTGTAAGGTGTGCCAAGTTGTTGTTTCAATCTCGTAGACTGGAGCCACTTTTTCATTTGATGGTTCTTGAGTTCTTTGTTGTTTCCAGTACAAAAGATGCTGACATGCTTGCCAGTTTCAAGTTTTCTTGCCTTTTTCCAAGCCTGCAGTGCAGTCAGTGCTTCACTTTTTGATCTGAGAGGAATAGATCACAACATGTTGGTATAGTCATCAACTACATCTATAATGTATTTATTGCCCATTTGTGACTGTACATGCATAGGTCCTGCCAGATCTATCCATATGATCTCAAGCTTCTTAGTTGCTCTATGCCCCTCCTCCCATACTTTTGGAACCAGTGTTTTTGTCTGTTTTCTGAGGAGACAAAAGTCACATTTAAGTTGCATCAGGAGCAAGGATGGTGTTGTACCTGGGAGCAGGCCGGCACAAGCCATAGTGGCTTATGACTTGGTAGTTGGCATGACTGAGTTGCCAATGCCAGGTGTTGAGCTTGATGGGTCATTGGAAAGCAATGAGAGCATGTTCTGCTAGTGCTGCCTGCAGATCTAATGTGTAGAGGTGGCAGCCAGGGATCAACAGTCTGGAGGTGAGCAGGGTCTTGCTATTACTATTGAAGACAGTGACACTAAGATAGTTGAAGGTGATGATGGCATTCATACTGGTGACTAAAGTGGAAACAGATATCAAACAAACTGTGGAAGTCGATATGTATAGGGCATTTTTGAGTATGATCTTGGCCTTATTCTGAATATGAAAGCAAATTCTACTGACTCCAATTGTGCTTATAAATGATCCTCCAATCTCTTTTATCACATGTGGTGAGATGGCCTGAAGAGATACAAAGTCTGATCTGCATGGCAAGATATAGACGGTGGCCCCTGAGTTGAGGTAAAACAGTTTTTCATTTAGAGATACTAGGGTTGTCCATTCCAACTAGTTGAGCAGTTCTATTGCCATTGTGGCAAGTATGGTTTTGCAATCTTTGGCAATGTTGTTGTTTCAGTTGACAGAGGTCCTGAGGTTATTGCCAAAGTTGTTAGTGTTGTTCTTGATTGCCATAAAGCCCTGATACTCAAAGAACTTAGTGGAGTTAGTTGGGACAACATTGGAGGCAATGCTGGCAAAACTGGGTGCATCAGTTATCACGGCTTTGATCTGTATCTTCTGTAGTTGAGACATGTTGACTATGTAGGCCTGTTCATCAAGCCCCTTGACAGTGATGCTGATCTTGGAGTTGCTATTTGGGGTCCCCATTTTTGAACCTTTTGCTGTCTTCTCTCCTCCTTCTCATGTGGCCTGTCATGCAGCTTTTGACTCTTCTATTGTTTTACCTGCCATTTATCCCTGGGGCTTGATGCACCAAGGCTTCATGTGTCCATGGCAGGAAAGCTCAAGGTCAAAGCATACTTTGCAGCAAGGATAGCCAGGGCCATAGTTGTGAGTATGGGTAGGAGATTTGGCAACTAATGCTGTATCAGGCAATTTAGTGAGGGTGGCAAGACTGTTGATCATCTGGAAGAGCTTGCAAATGTTGCTGGATGTGTATGGCTTTTCCTTGGTTGAGTCAGCAAGCCCATGTGAGACCTGAGCTTAGATAGATTCAAAGATTTTGTCATTGATAGAATTGAGCAGGGCAATGCATTTTAATAGATTCTTATTTATAGTGCCTATTGTAAACACCTGGTCAACAAGGTTGCATATTTTTTGGGCAGTAATCTTGATGGGTTTGGATACAGATGCATACATAGACAAGGCCTTGCAAATCAAGGCAACCTGTTTGACTGGTCTTTCCTGGTGCGCTCTAGACTTTAGAGCATTGTAGCACTCTTTGGTGGTGCTATCTGTGACCAGGCCCTCTGGTTCAGCATCTGAGATGGCCATGTAGATGACATCAATGATTAGATTATTGTTGCTCAGCCAGTTTGTATATGTGACAGGTTTGGCACTGGGATCAGGCTGCATGATTAGATGGACAGGCTTTGTTTCTGGAACAAAGATGTATCAGTTCAGACTGCTCTGCTGAAGAAAGATTTCTAGCTTTGTGGACCATTTTGTAAACTCTCCAGTCATTTGATCAAAGAGGATTTTGGAAGCTGGCCAGTGGGCATTGAGCTTGGCAGGGCACATTTGTGGGAATGCAGCATCATTGGAGATCATGGAGGTCATGGAAAGGTGGGTGGTTCTGGCTGGGGAGACAGTCAAGAGGGTAGAGCTTATTGCATGTCTTCCTGATTTTAGAGTGTTGCATGAGAATAGAATCAAGCTATTGTTAACGATGTGAGTGATTAATCAGGGATTCAGAACCTGGGATGTGATAGGTATGATAGAACAGGAGATTCCGATGTGTGTTGTTTTAGTTGACACAGTAAAGGCCCATAACCTGTTAGAATAAAAGACCTGTTTCAATACCTATACAGATTTGTAGTAAGTTAATCTGTCCTCAGTTTTGTATAAAGAACTATATTGATGTCATTGTACCTATACAGATTTGTAGTAAGTTAATCTGTCTAGATACGATTAGTGTCCAGTGCATATTCTAATGAGTATGTCAAAACTCACCCTCAGTTTTGTATAAGGAACTGAGGGTGCTGTGTAGTAGGTAGTGGTATAAATATGTGTAAGTAACAAAGGATGATGATGATGAACTCTTTTATTTTTTGAGACCTATTTTTATGTGCATATTGCTTGGGTATTGTATTCTAGGTCACATGGTATAGTAAGGTATAGTATTTCTCCATATTAAGACCTCAACTTATCCACCATTATCATGCCATCCCTATTTTCTCTTGACCCTTCTACTCTCAGCAATGCTTGCTGGTGTTTGGTTGGTGTAGGTCTTAGAAGACTGATCGCCTATTGGCTCCCTCTAAGCTGCAACTCCCAGTAAGGCCCTACGACACTATAACCTCTCCTGCACCTGGATGGTATCTTCTTGAGATCAATCCCAAGATTCAGAACTCACAACGGTATGAGTCAGCTGAGTAGGCCAATGACAGTCCTGCTGCCTGCCAGTTTTAAGCCAACGATAAGCAGCTGATCAAATCAACCTTGCTCCAACCTCAACAGCTATGCTGACCCATCCAATGGACCACACATTATGTTGGCAGCCTGATTGAACTATTGACACCTTCTTTTCCCACCTACCCAGACTAGGACATGCTTGGTCAGCAAGTTTAACCTCTCTCAATTCTGTCTCACTGGGCAAAGTATTCAATATAGGGCATCGAATTGATTGAGCTCTTCGCACATGTTGCGAGCTTCACATGGTCGTCATAACGTTATGCGAAAATTCACGCACGTTGATTCTTCCGGTTCGGAGCTGACGCAGAATTTCCCCAACCATGCTACTGGGCACCAGCCCACTGGCTCCTGCAGCTATACTCTAAACTTAATGTCAGGATAAAGCATTGTTGCCGGAGACGGGAGGAACTTGATTAGACAAAAGAAGCCATTTTGGTTAGTACATTCCTTAATTTTGAATGGGCTATTGAGATAGAACCGCAAGTTCCTGTCATCTCTCCTCAACTTTAATGGGAAAGTGTCCACATGTTTTTTTCTCAGGGGCACAGCGTGTGAACGGAAATGTTTCGAGCTCAAAGATAGTATAAAATGAATTGTGGTAACCCGCCGTTTTGTAAAGCGATGATGGTAACTGATACAACTCCTGCATCCAATGAGACCGGCGAGCTATATTACTTGACAGTCAGTCCGAAATTTCTTGTGGTATGTGATGCTCATCCAAAGCTAGAACACTGCTTCAGAATGGGAGAGGTGATTTTGATTTTACTGCCTTCCATCAAACCTGTACTCAGACTAACTTTTGTTATCATTAACAAAAGGTTAGATGAAATGCACAAAGGAATCGACGCTTACTTGGGCCATAAGCTTACCTTGTGCCCACCAGTCCAAAACATTAAGCAAATTCTTGAGCTCGGGTGAGGCATTGTCAAATTTGACTGACTCTAGAGGTCATTGGCTCACCAATTCCGTCGATAGCTGTGGCAGTGGTGCCTGGTATGTCTACTCTGTAGCGTACAGTCATAATTTTCAATGATCTACAAAGGGCCATTCAAGCTGCACAGACATATCCTGAAGCCACAGTCGTTGCAGTTGACAAATCTTCATTACCTCCACGTCCCTTACCTTCAAATATGCAATTCCAACAACTTGATATCACGAATCAATTACCCTTTAAACCAGAAAGTTTTGATATTATTCATGCACGCTTCGTCTTTATGCATGTATGTCTGTTCTATTTATTGCCTTACGGTGGTGTAATCATCTCTCCCCTCCAGCTTCCCAACTGGAAAGAGGTACTCAATAATGTCATCTCTTTCCTGAAACCTGGAGGATGGTTCTGGATTGAGGAGGTAGACATTTATCTCTATGACGATGGACCTCAGGACTTGGGGCCGTCCCTAAAGGTGTTCAATGAGAAGTGCATTTTATATTCGAGGTCTAGAAACGTCGATGTACTTGCCGCTTCATCGCTCTACCCAGTACTCAAAGGATTGGGAAGCTTTTCGTGAGTCTCTTCTATGAGTTACTTGTGTGGACCATTAGTGATTTCTCAATCCTTTTACAAGTCAAGTCCACAACATTGGAATTAGGTGTTATACAAATGACAAAGATCGTGGTGGTAAGCCCCTCAAAATAGTGTGATTACAATGGAAGACTAAAGCATCAAATCACTCAGACCCCAATACCCAGTGGATGGGTCAGGTAATGTGGACATCTTTATGTCAAGCTTTGGCAAAGACAAAGACCCTCCAGTGGTTTGACGATGATATTATGAGTTCCGGTATGAGGGAGGAAATATTTCGAGAAGCCGAAGACCCTTTAAGGAGCGTCTACCTACAGGTGTACATGACGTGGTCGCAGAAGAAGTAGGGTGTCGCCAGCTGATGCGGTCACAAGATACTGTACCAGTATGAAAACGGCTAAATTTTCTTCGAATGACGTACATGAACCCATGGCAATCGGAAGACAGTCCTTGAGTATCTTTCTATCATATCTCGTTCGCCGCAAGCATTCTGCAAGGATGCTTTTGAGTTCAAAAGAGATGAATCTTTGATAACGGACATCACAGACGAGGGACGTCCTTAAGATACCCCAGCAACGTTTTCTTTGGACAATGTCTTCTTGTTGTAGTGCACCAATTTCCGCCCTGCGTCTGAAAACGAGCTATATTCGGTACTGACATACGACACAATCAGGCAACATCATTCAGCAGATATTGACAAGCATAAGATTTATTAAGATTATGGTAATGAAACGTGGACATACATGTGTAATTCTACAAGCCTTGACAAAGCGTCTTGCCTCTGCTGATCTGTGCCCTGCAACGGCGTAACCTCCGTCGGCACAGCAATAACCGCTGCAAACAAAATCCCACACGAATCAGCGAACCCAATTGAGCTAATCCTGAACTCCCTTTCCTGCTTGGTGCGTTCGACGTCGTGGGCACTCTGTGAGTCTAGGCGTTTCTGATTTATACGGTGAACACATTCACGCTGATGAGAGTGAATGGCCAGTCAAGATAAACGTTCAACGCTATAGAAAGAACGCACTACGCAAGACCACCACAGACACCTTCAAGGCTGATGAGCAGAAATACGGTTATAATGCTTACAGCGCCATCGTCTGCTGGGAACAACCCTACAGCAGACTCAAAAGCCAATATAGTAAAGATCAAGGCCTGGAGAACAGCGGGAAGAGAAAGCAGACCGGCTGGAAGGGGCGGTATATACCTAATGTAATGGAGGATCGGGACAAGAAGACGGTCGTCTGGTACACGAGCTGTTGAAAAGGTCCATCGAAATAAGATTGGCAAGATAAGGAGCTGGTCACAGACGTACTTGCCAGAGTGGATAATAATCACGGACACTGTGAATGAGCTTGTTGAGAATAGAGTGATCCTTGGCATTGGGTACAGGATAGAGGAGGGTCGGAGCGACTAACAGTCTCCTAAGAGCATTGATAAACCACACAAATATCGTACGTACTTGGTTAATCGTGTATTCAACCTATGATATGTCAGTGAATTTCTGAAAATGCGACACCTTTCATACCACATAGAGGTAGCATATACTTAATCAATAAAGGCTTGACTAGACGCCATTTATCATTCGCAGATAACGATACTACCCGTTTGGGACCAGAAGACATAGAACCCGCCTCCTCTCCTGCCTCATCCTCCGTTGCAGGCAGTGGCGTGTATGCTACGTCATAGTCTTCCGCAGGCATTGTTGCGTTTTCATCTAGTGACGGAGACGCAGCATGGAGGAAGGCAGACCTGTGGGGTAATAGGAAAAAATACGTGATCGGTATGATCCAGGGCATAATCTAAACAACACGATGTCAGCGAGAAGATTTCAAAAAGCAATGAAAAAATACGTGATCGGTATGATCCAGGGCATAATCTAAACAACACGATGTCAGCGAGAAGATTTCAAAAAGCAATGCAAGGCGCACTGATGAGAGCCCAACGCCAACTCACACGCCCAGACTTCGAACTGTAGTACGAAGTAAGTCTTAAATACGAAGTCTTAAATACAGGTCGGACGTAAGTAAGCAAGACAGATTCATATATCGAAAGTGACATACCCTCAGTCTTTGGTAAAAGAACTGAGGGATAGGACCGGGTCACGCCACACATAGAGACCCGGTGGCTGAGTAAACTATACAGGACGATTGAATACGATCGCCCTGGAGAAGTAAATAAGTGAATTCAATAAAAAGAGAAAAACTGTTGAGTTGCCGGGAAGTAACCGAGAAACGCCGCCGCCACAGTGATGAGTCTACTCTGACACGAACCTCCCACCAAAGAAATGCACCGAGACCGGCCGCTCCGGTTTCAGAGGCAAAATACCTAAACGCGTCTGATTATTGTGGTTCCAAGACCAGAAAGTGTAGATTACCCAACACTACGGCCAGCGACGGAAGGTAGCGCATACGTAGTCGACAGTTATAAGAAAGTTAACTCACCTAAGTCTAGTAATGTCAGAGTGTTTAGCTGAGTATCCACACGTCGACGGCAGAGTCCTCTACCTGATGAGAAAGATGCGAGGCTGATCCCAAGAAGCCGCATATTGAGACTATCAAAAGCGGCAACGACCTTGAAAAGCAATCAGGTACGCTGAGGGAAGAGAAGGCACAGGGCGTACAATCATCCCAGTGGAACTAAGCAAGCAACACCCTATGAGATGTTTCGTGTATCGTATATGACCCTTCAATAGATAAGGCCATCCAATCTTGGCAAGTAGAGCGGGGGCGATGTTAACAAAGGCGATTATTCCTTTGGGAGTTGAAGGCGGTACAAGGTCTAAGGCGGCAGAAAGTATGGTGACGTAGAGAACTGAGCATACGATAATGTCACTCCTTAATGAGGGATTGTAAATCAAGGGCTTGCTTATCGGTGTTGAGAAGATCAAAAAGAAAGAAAGATACTCCAAGTCTGCAATAAAGCCCTCGTTCGTGTCCTGTATAAATTGAATGTTTGTCAGCATACTACAGAGTCGCTGTGCAACAGAACTTGTCAAACAATACCTTTCTTGTTCCTTGCAATCTGTGATAGCTCGTCGTCGTCTACCCCAGACAAACGGTCGATAGCGACGGGTCCACAGGGACGTTATCTAGCGGTCGCATTTCAAGATTTTCCGATAAGATGGGTGCTGTAGAGAGCGAATTTCGTATAGCAGATGATGATGTAACAGAGGGAGTTAGCATACACTTCGCATATCACCAAGTGGATAAGGCTGGATTGAAATCGGATGTGTTGGAAATGAATGAGATCGAATACTAAAGTTGTGGAAGGGGGGCATGAACGCGCTCCATGCGCAGAAGCAGCTGCGGCTGAGCGGCGGAAGGTGGCAGGCAAGAAGCACATCCTTCTTGGTGGACTGTGCCATGACGTCAGGTGTTGATGGGATGTTCGTCCCTGCCGGGCACTGCCACCTACGGCTGTGTCCGTACGATCAATCTTTGATCGTTGCTTTCACACTTACTGCTCCGCTGGCTTGTCATTGCATGGGTTTTCGAGGGTCAGTCTCTCCTCATCTATGGGTTTCGACGAATGCTCACGGTATTCAGCATCTTAGGGTATATCTGGGAACTGTTTTTACTTCGTTCTATCTGCCTCAAACCTTGAGGCAGACGCATCACCATATAATGGTAACAAGGAAGAACGTTGGTTCAGACGAACACGTTAGCAGGGAGCCATTTCTATTTGATAAATTTAGTATTCATAACACCGTAGGAGTGAACAGTAGTGGGTACAGTACGTTTCAAATCTAGCAATCAGAAGCTCATCCATAAACATTCTCAGAAGATATAGGTGTTGACACGATATTAGGCAGAACCGATCCACCCGGGTGGCATCGCCTTCACGTTATCTCTGCCGACATTTGTCATTCCATCGGCACATGGAGCTCCACATTTCCAGAACATTTTCTACTCGCCCTCAAGACTACCTTGTCCACGATCGGCCATGCTGCATCAAAGATTGAACCTGGTCCGTGTGACGGTCAGTGTCATGTTTTCGTCAGGTGGGACCTGTTAATCCGGCCCACGCATCCATGAATGGCAGTTTGGGTACCAGAAAAGTGATTTACATTCCCATTGCACTTGTGAACCGACAGGTTGTTGCGGGAATAAACGCGAGAGGCGCGAGACTGCGCGAGGGAACACGAGAGTGACACGAGATGAACACGAGAGAGACACAAGAGACCTTTTCAGGCCCACAGAGACGCACACGATGCGCCGAACACGAATGACCGCGAGCGAGTGTATTGGCTACGATAGTAATCTTCTACAGAACAGTGCGGAACTAAACTAGTGATGTATGTACTTGTTGTAATCTGGGGGCGTCACGAGCTGACACCCCTCTGACTTCAACACTCCCACCTGTCCAGCGTGACGCAAAAATACTCCCACCAAATCCAATAAGACTCCCACCGATTCTAGAATATCCATCAAAGAACACGAGGGGCACGTTCCTCAGCTGTGAGTGCAGTATACCATTCATCATCAGAGGTGGGGTCGACATAATTAGGATCAATAGTGAAGGCGGCACCAGCACGGACAGGAACAGAATTGGCATCGGCAGTATGGGCATGACGAGATGAGCGGGAAGGTGAAGGTGAGGATGAACCAGGGCGAGGATTCTTCATAATGTAATCTTTGATGTTGCGAGGCATATCATAAATGCAGGTGTAAGCGCGGTGACCTTTTTTGCCACACCGATGACAACCATCAGACTTGGGATCACACCAGTGATTGCCCTTGTCATCAACCAATGAGCTGCCAACCCTAGCAGAAGTCCGACCTCGAGCAACTAAAACTTCTTCAGACTTGATTGTGATTGTGGAGTCAGCGGCGATGGAACTAGTGAGCATCTGCTTGATCTGAGCAAGATCAGGCTCAGGGGATTGAGCCAGAATGCTAAGCCGAACGGAATGATAGGCTTCATCAAGATGCATGAGAAGAACATCTTTGAATTCAGTGTCCTCAATCTTGACACCATATGCAGAAAGTCTCTCCTTGGCAGATTGAAGGGCCTGAATATAAGCGGAGATAGGGCGATCGGGCTGATGTTGGATGTCATAGAATGCTGCACGAGCAGCCATATGGCTCCCAATAGTTGACTTTTCAAAATAAGCTTTGAGAGCTGTCCAAGCAGCAGTACCGGTCTCGCAGTCCTCAATAAGATACTGGTACTCATCTGAGACGCATCCATAAATAAATCCACTCAGCATCCCATCTGACCTATCCCAGTCCTTCTTCTCTTCAGAGTTGAGTGTGGGAAGTTTGCCAGTGACAATACCAGTCATGCTGACAGTTCGAAGGGCACCCATCATTTTCTTGGTCCATTGAGTGTGGGAAGTTTGCCAGTGACAATACCAGTCATGCTGACAGTTCGAAGGGCACCCATCATTTTCTTGGTCCATGTGAACCAATTGGAATCGTCGAGCTTGTTGGGAACATTGTGATGCAGGGTAGAGGCGAATGAATGAGGAAGTATGTAAGCCATGATAGCGAGAATGACGTGTGAGAAAAGCAAAGAAGCAGCGATGGTTTTGATTAAGTTTGGGGCCGGGGCCCATAACCTGTTGCGGGAATAAACGCGAGAGGCGCGAGACTGCGCGAGGGAACACGAGAGTGACACGAGATGAACACGAGAGAGACACAAGAGACCTTTTCAGGCCCACAGAGACGCACACGATGCGCCGAACACGAATGACCGCGAGCGAGTGTATTGGCTACGATAGTAATCTTCTACAGAACAGTGCGGAACTAAACTAGTGATGTATGTACTTGTTGTAATCTGGGGGCGTCACGAGCTGACACCCCTCTGACTTCAACACAGGTTCCTAGCAAGGAGATGCAACTGACGTCTCCCTCGTATATGACTATCAAACCCCGCCAAAAGTTGCGACCTTATGGTCTTACGACTACTGAATCCAGTCGAGGAAGCTCAATATGCGATGCAAAGAAACCGTACGCATATAGAAAACATGACAAACATAAGACACTAGATACTTCAAACAGCACCACTATCAGAAGGAATGTTCCTGCATGCTCAAAGGTTTCAGGTGAATACAAAGCTTTCCACCACACACAAAAGGAGTAGGTCCTACAATGTTTCATACAAGAGTGGCAATGAAACATCATGTTCCCTCATTTTCCAGAAGGAAAAGCACTCGTTATTTGTATGCAACAATTGACACCCAAGGAATCTCAAGCAACAATATATCTCACGATGAAAAAGTTAAGGGTGTCAAGACAAGCGACTAAGCTTAGCATTGTCTTCTCCCACCAGAGACAGGTTGTGAGATTGATGGATTGTGACTCCCAGGTGCCTACATAAATCTCCGTGGTCATACACATCTTCAAATTTGGCTCATCTTACGTTTCAAGAGGTTGCATTGGAATATTTTGCTATCACTGCTACTCGCGAGTCTCCATTACTGCCGAAACCATAGCTGTTGAAGATATGTCTAGCAAAAGGTATAATTTGTAAATCATGGTCGAAAACGGTGCTGAGAGCAATCGTAGCCCCCCTATCTTCGCTTTAATAATTGGAATAGATGAATACAGAGATCCTAATATCGTTGATCTTCGCTTTGCGAAAAACGATGCCAATGAAGTCGAAAACTTTTTGATCTCAAGATTTCGCATCCCGAGGGATCGCATTGCTAATCTGCGTGATGAAAAGGCGACACGGGAGGCTATCATATCAGCTATGGAAAACCTTGCCAATAATCCAGTGATCAGTAAACATGATCCCATTCTCATATATTATGCTGGACATGGTGGTGAAGCACCGGCACCATATGGTTGGTCAACCAGCAGTGCAAATGGCAAGGTCCAAATGCTCCTACCTCATGATTTCATCTCAAATGGGTCAAACAATGCTCCAGGCCAAGGAATTCTCGACATGACAATCTCCTTACTTCTCTCCGAAATCGCCTCTAAAAAGTCGGATAATATCGTTAGTCATTCCTTGCCAATTTCCAAGATTTCACACTGAATAGAACAGACTGTCATCTTCGACTGTTGCCACTCTGGATCTGGGACTAGAAATGCTTCGACTGTCCGTGGCGTCGACTTACCCAACTATACTATCCCCGCCCATCTCTTTTTGAAAGAACGAGAGTTCGGTTTACGACATCAAAAGGGAGGCCTCAAGTCACACGTCTTGTTAGCAGCTTGTGAGCCGCATCAGAAAGCTTCAGAGGATGGAGGTCATGGAGATTTCACCCATGAGCTTCTACGCCTGCTATTGGAAGAAGACATCAATAGACTCAATTATAAGGATGTAATAATGCGTATGCGCCAACTTCCTTCGTAAGTCATCTCCTTTGGCCCGCCTTAACCAGTGTTTCTATACCGCCTGCATTTTTAGGCAGACTCCACGCTGCGAAGGTGTCAATTCAAATCGCATCCTCTTCACATTCGACGTTGAACCGCGTCCCGTAGTGTTTAATCTTCAACCACATCCCGAAAGGTCAAATCAATTTACCCTGGAAGCAGGTAAAGCCCATGGCATAACGAATCGAGCTGAGTTCGACGTTTATTCTGATGAACATTTAAATTCCTCCATTGGTCGCGTTGTCGTGTCAGAACTCCATACATTCACCTCTCAATGCTCTACCAACAAATCTCCATGTATGATTTCCCATGCTGCATATGCAGTCCAGATATCCCGCCCAGAAAAACTTCGTCTCTTTATTGATCAAACCGATCAGTATTATGCGCAGCTAATGCAACTGATTCATCCTCTACTGGACGATTTCAGTATGCATTCTGTACGCCTTGTCGGCGCCGGAGATGAGGATTTGGGTATCAGCACGTCTAACGGAAAATTTCGGTTCAAAATCGGGAACAAGACATGCTGCGACCATGGCTTGAAACACATGCCATTTGACATTGAAGTCGACAACTCTGACAAGGTCCTTGACATCCTAAGTAGTGCTGCCGACTTCTATGGTCGTCTGGACCTACGCGGCTCAAACAATTCTTTGGATGGAAAGGTCGACGTCGAGTGTTTCAGACTCCATGAGGACCCTAGCAACCTAGATCTGTTAGTTCCTGAGAGTGGTGCAAATCTGAACATCGGAGGGAAGATAACAATCCACGTTGGCGACAATGAAAACGAGGATGAACCTTACGGTTACAGAATCAGGAATAAACT
Source organism: Macrolepiota albuminosa (assembly GCA_027475525.1). Classification (NCBI taxonomy): domain Eukaryota; kingdom Fungi; phylum Basidiomycota; class Agaricomycetes; order Agaricales; family Agaricaceae; genus Macrolepiota; species Macrolepiota albuminosa. Next base: position 184,689 of record JAMWFC010000031.1, on the reverse strand, counting down.
CAAGTTCCCGCTACATGTAGCACTCATATATTTCGATATAAGCGATTTGAAAATCGGTGACTCTCTCTTCCTTTCTTCGAGCCAATTCTAATGGATGTCCTTCAAAGAGTCATACTATTTGCCCCCAACGGCCAAGGAAAAAGCCGAATCCCTCCCAGCAGAGGGTTTTCTGACCATTGGGTTTGGTGATGGTGGTTGGGACCCCCCTATATATTATGTGAGAAAAAATCAAACTATCGACATCGGATTCCTGAAACTTTACGTCTCAACGAGACATATCGACTATTCCTTTATATGTCAACCATCACCTTTCGGACGTGGCGACAACCGGGCCTCGAGCTTCTATAAAAAAAACAAAAACAAGACAGAAATCTGGGGTACGATGATTATCCCAATCGTTCAGAAAAAACAGGAGAAATGATTAGTCGCAATCTCAATGTTTCTTTGCATATTACTATCTTGTTCTCGTTTTACTCCTTTTTTGATATTTCATTTTAGTCACCTGCTTTATCCAACACTCTCGAGAATCAGTAGAGTATAGAGTATGTATGATAGTGAGGATACGAGAATGTAAGAATGAATGACAATTGGTTCAATCATACTAGAGACATACATCTGGGCCTGCCCCAATACACAGCTTTTACTAGTAGTACGACCGACGATATATTGATGCTGTGCGCTTCACGGGAGACCTTCGGCTTTGGCCCATTCGGAAGTAGAGCGTTTACTCAACCAATCTGCTCATTTGCACCGAGAACCGCACAAATGGACGTGTTATCAGAAGACGAGAAATCCGAGCAGCCGTGGGAGCTAGTCGCACGAGGTTGGCCTCACTGTTTCGAGTCAGTTAAACCCGCATCCACTGTACTAACCCGGCGCCTCTGAAGAGTTATGTTCGTCGACATCTACGGCGAATAGGCACAAAGGGCTGCAGGAGGAAAAGGTGCAGTTGAGGTAGGAACAAACTAAAAGCCAGAAGAATCATAAATTCGGTGAACTGACAGTAGACTTGAACACAGAATGCTTACAATTCAGGCACCAGTATTAAGACAAAACAAAGCGAAAAAGAAGGAAATCCCATGACCATGCATCAGATGACAGGCTGTCCAGAAAAGTCCGAAAATTCTCGAGTCTACACATAATCGTGTCCTTGGTCGCGTCGCATCGTCACAACTGCATCAAGGATTGTAATGAAAAGTCTTATTCTGAGAGTAAGGTGGAAGCAATCCTGAGGAGCCACGACACAAATAAAGGATCGAAGCACTACCGCGTTGGTAGTAGACGGGGAACAGCTGAAGCACGTTGAATCACAGTTCGGAAAAGCTCTTCCAAAAATGGCAATGAACGATTATGTAACATGATTTGTCCACAGACCGGACCGAACTAACGAAATTCTCAATGCATATTCCTATGAAGTTGGGATCCAAGCTACCCATGTTATCCTCCTTACAGCAGGATGTTTCTACCTTGGTCCCACGTTTACACTAACAAGGTTGCAGATTTTTTCAGGCATCTGCTTAAGTCCGTGTCTTCATTTGCGAGTACTACACTGCTGACAGACTCGGCTTAGGATACCTTCTTCGAAAACGTCAGAAATCGACCTAACCTCTTTCAAACCTGCTGACTTTGCAATCATCTCTAGTCTTGTGAGAGTGTCGGAAGAAAGTAAAGTATCGTCCACCGAAGATTCCGGATCGCAGCATGTGTGCGTCCTTCGTTTCCCTTTTGTCTTCTTCCAGTGTTTACGAGCAGCCTCCAGCGTCAATAAACCTACGCCTTCCCAAGTAGTGAACGTCACAAGGTAGACTGACTGCTCCGTCAGGTCCATCGTTGAGAACGGAAACTAAGAACGTGTTGCAGTCTTCCTCTTTTCGCCTTGATCATCGGAATAAACAAGTACACAGATCCTGATATTCCAGATCTCTGTTGTGCCGTCAACGATGCGAACGCAGTAGAACGATTCCTGACCTCGGAGGTCGGTGTACCAAAGGATCGTGTTGTAAATCTGCGCGACGAAGGAGCGACGCGGGAAGCAATTTTGACGGCCATGCGCAATCTTGCCCATCACAACGCCATTAGCGCACAGGACCCTATTCTCGTATATTATGCAGGCCATGGTAGTGAAGCGCCAGCGCCGATCGCCGTTAGGAAGACCAACAATGCGAATGGCAAGATCCAGATGCTCCTACCTCATGATTTTGAATTAAGGGGATCTCAGAATGCTCAGAGACAGGGTATCTTCGATATAACACTCTCTCATATTCTTGCCGATATCGCCACAAAAAAATCAGATAATATAGTGATTGCTCCTTTGCTTGACTTGGGAATTTATTTCTTAACTACTGCGCAGACTGTTATACTTGACTGTTGCCATTCTGGCTCCGCAACTAGGCAGAATCCGAGCGATTCATTACTTGCTATCCGGGGTCTTGAATTACCGTCCAATTACACTATCCCTGAAGATATCTTCGCGGGTGAAATACAGACCCGCTCAAGAGCTGCGGAGACAGGAATGAATTCTCACATCCTACTAGCAGCCTGCCAACGAAAACAGGTTGCATATGAAAGCCACGGTCACGGATTCTTCACGCGGGCCCTTCTGACCTTGCTCAGACAGGAAGGTATCTACACTCTCACCTATTCGGATGTAATCACGCGCATACCTCACCTTCCTTTGTGAGCACGTTCATATACGGTGTTTCGACTTCATTATTTTTGTCTCTTAGGCAAAATCCACAATGTGAAGGTGTCAATCAGAATCGCATGCTCTTTGGTGCGAAATTTCGGACCCGGCATCCTGTATATACTATTCATACAAGACTGGGCCAGTCAAGAGAGTATACTTTGGAAGCAGGAGAAGCTCACGGGATTGCTCATGAAGCTGAATTTCTTGTTTATTTTGATAAACTTTTGACATCCATTGCTGGTTCTGTTGTGGTTTTAAGAACGGCTCCATTCACCTCCCGATGTTGCGTTACCGGTGGTGCTCCCTTTGATCTTCCTGGGCCAGCATACGCAGTCCAAACACGTGCCGGAAAAAGGAGAGATCTTCGTCTTTTCATTGAGCCTACAGATGCCTTCCTCGACCTTTTGTGCGAACTCGACTCTGATATGAACGATTATCAGCGGTCTTTCCATTTTGTTCCCAGCGATGACAAGCCAGATCTTGTTATTAGGACACAAGGTGGCCTAGTCAGGTTCGAAATAAAGGATGCTGTATGCTCTCAGTATGGTTTGGACTACATGCCGTTTTATAACATTCGGCCTGACGAAACCAAGTTCCTCCTTTCCATTCTACGCAGTGCAGCCGATTTCTATTGGCATCTGCGCCACTCAAATAAAGACGATTCGTTGACCAAGAATATCAAGGTCGAGTGCTTCAGAGTAGAAATGACGGATGACTTGGGCGAGATATTCGTCCCTCAGCCAAGCGGTCAAAATCTGAATATTAATGGTACAATATTCATCGATGTCGAAGAATATGCTCCGTACGGCTATAGGATCGTCAACGCTTCGAACAAACCTCTATATGTAGCTCTCTTCTACATGGATATCAGTGATTTGAGCATTGGTGATTACTTCGAACGTTGTGCTTCAATGTAATTTTTAACAAATGGCTCCGATAGTCGCATATTATCTGCCCGCCACAGCTGCACGAAGTCAAGCTGACTTCTCTCTTCCACCGAATGAATCATTGTCCATCGGCTTCGGCGATGGTGGTTGGGCTCCTTACACATATTATCTACGAGAAAATCAAAACGTAGACGTCGGCTTTTTAAAGCTCTACGTCTCAGCAGAATATGTTGACTACTCTGTCGGAATAAGCCAGCCTTCGCCCTTCGAGTGTGCTCGTTCCAGCATTTTCACCCCTCGAAAGCGAGGACGTTGGGGTGCTCTCACCATCCCTATCATCCAGAGGAAGGGTAGATAAAATAGCTGGTACAACTTGATAACGAGATCCTGCCTCAACCCTTCATGAACAGAGCCAGAATATGTCAATGTCGATTGTCAACGCAATGAGGCTTTTCATATATCCTTTTGACACCTTTCGCTGCCTCGAGTAAAGGGGCAGGCTCAGAGGATGCGTCCCCAGACGTCTTTAAGTTTTTTCTCCTGTTCTACACTGGACATTGTATAATTCTCGAACTGGCGATCGTTGAAACTACTTTTCCAACAAAAAAGTGATTGACCTCACGATTTTATAAGACAACGCTGCTATCATGCGTGCCTTTCCTCCGAAGTCGTCACTTCAGACCTTGCATACATCAAGGAGAAACAATGTAAAAGCTATTTGAATAGTCTGGTCGCCTAATTAGTAAGGCCAGTCATGATTGAATTAACGGGCGGGCAGGCCATAGTGATTTTCATGCAGTGTAGGAGAGTATATACATCAAGTTTTTATACTGTGAGGGGAGAAATCATATATCCGTGGTATACGTCCGCTTATCATAACAACTAGTAGTACGTGATCAACGAAATAGGGATTTTTACCAGGGGGTCGTAAGTGAGAGTCAATCGCAAGTAGGTATAAGGGGTACGTGTACTCCTCGATCGGGAAAGGTTCTGTATATCCGACTGACAGATTACGGGGTAAGTAATTCCCTGGGAGGTGTGAACTCTTCTAACCGACCTGCAACGTTGTTCATTACACGTGAATTCCCGCGATAACGAAAGAAAAAACACATCTACCCAAATAAGACGGATTGGAACCGCCTTTGTTGTAACCCGAATCAGATCCTTGTATCCTATTTTTCAAGACTTTTTTTTGCGTCTGACTTAAACTCTTCTAACCGACCTGCAACGTTGTTCGTACACGTGAATCCCCGCGATAACGGAAGAAAAAACACATCTACCCAAACAAGACGGACCAAGATCGCCGTAATCAGATGCTTGTATCCTATTCCATGCGGCCTTCGTGTTGATCACCAGTCCTTCAAGCGATTTTAACCTGTAGTCCTGCATCTCAATGATCTTAATGGATCGGGAGGGAAGCTCTTCCCATGGTGTAAAGGCGAAAATCACAGTGTTGTTGGGGAAGAGCCAGTAGCGGTAGTCGGTTTGACTCATTGGAGAGCTGTAGATGTTACGTTTGAGGTCGATTATAACTTTCTCTCAAGGTTGTCATTTGAACCATGATTAATCAGAAAGAATCATGTGGGCACCGGCATACGTTCCTAGTAGATGGGCGCTTGACAGCTTGTTCGGCATTTTAAGCTCCATCATGTGCAAGACGATGCATTTGAGGATCTAGATCATGCAATTCTAATCATGGTTGTATGCATCCAAGACGGTATGAGGGTAATTGTATTACTGTATACGTTCAACGAGAACTTCAAGCTGCCGTAGAGGCGGCCTCCTCAGCAGCACGAGCAGCCCTTCTCGCCTTCTTCGCGGCATTCGCAGCAGCCGCTTTGGCTTTCTTCGATGCTTCACGTTCAGCCTAGTTAACATTGTCAGTTTTGAGCGCCCCAAATAGGAAAGAAAACAGAAAAGACAGAAAAACCAAGAGAAGCAGCAAAAGAAACGAAAAGGGGACCAGACGAACCTTTTCCGCCTCCTCCTTTGCTTTCTTCTCTTCCTCGGCCTTCCTTTTCTCCTCCTCTTCTTGGGCTTTGGTCTTTTTGAGGGGCTTTCCAACCCCAGCGGCCTTTTTGGCTTCGCGGGCCTCTTTTTCTTGCTGTTTGATCAGTTTGATGCGGGGGTCAAGGCTGATTGGAAGGTGGTTAGGGAGGGAGAAACGAGGAGAGGGGAGGTATACCTGAGCGTGAGATCGACAAGCATCCGGAGCTTGGCGGTGTCTTCCTTCTTTCTGCGTGCGCGCTCGGATTTGTTCTTCTTTTCAGTGTAACGCTTGTCGTCACGGCTACCGAAGACAGGATTCGACAAGGATAACCACGGAAGAGGTTCAATGAACGCACCTGTCGCTACCCTCATTAACCTCCTTATCATACCACTCGAAGCTCCGCCAACTATCAAAGTTATACCAGAAATCGTAGAATCCCTCTACCTCATCCTTGGTCGCGTCTATTGCCCCAAGGCCTGGAACAGGCTGTACACGCGAGAAACGCATATACAAGTCGTATATAGGAGCAAACGTTTTGAAGAAATCGAGTTTTTTGGCCTTAAATTCCTTCTCTGTTATGCCGGTGAGGTGATCTTCTAATTCAAGGAATTCGGGGTCGACACTGTCGAATTGGCGTCGTTTTTCGGAGTTAGTGAGGACCTCATGGGCTTTTTGAATGCACTTGAAGAAGGCGTCGTCGTTTGTGTTGCGAGCGGTGTTGATACCGAGAATGGTTTCGGAGGGGACACTGGAAGCTTTCTTGTCCGGGTGGTGCTTAAGAACTTTCTTGCGGTCTGCAATCATTGTGTTTAAGAAAAAAGGCGATTTTTGACTTGATATGGAAAGACATACGAGCAATTTTGATTTGTTCAGCCGTTGCGAGGTAGCGAAATTTGGAGAGCCCGAGGACCGCGTAGTGGTCTTGTTTCTGCGTCGGTGTCAATACAGTTGTATCGTGTATCAAAACATATGAACCTTCCACTCCTTGGGATCGAGAGCTAGAAGCTCGTGGCTTTCTTCCTCATCGCCGACTCCCAGATCATCTTCTGTAGCACCTTCTGCTGCAAGGAGCTGGGCTTTTGCCTCACGTTCTGTCGCAGTCTGAGCATCAAAAGAGTCAAAATCGTGTGCATGAAGGAGAGAAAGACGGAGATGATCAAGGTGGGCATGGCCGACAGGGAGAAGAACACGATGCCCTGTGGGATGGGGCGCAGAGAGACGCGAGCTGGACGATGCTACCGGGGGCACATAGTCCTTGGGCAGAACAGGAGCAGTGATGGGCAAGGTTAGGACTGTCGCCATTTTTTTGTGAAGAGGATCAGTCAAGGTTGGCAAACTTTTTCGCGTTTGTTTTGCTTTATTGATCCATGGTGAGGAGGTGCGACAAAAAAGGAACTGTCCCGGAGAGACTTGAACTCTCGATCTTCCGATTGAGAGTATTAACAGTCGGACGCCGTAACCAACTAAGCCACGGGACATCTGTCTATTACGACGAAATTGCTGTCAACTATCTCATGCGCGCTATTTCCGGAATTGATGGATGTGGGTGGAAACTGCGTGACCGGTTCGGCGCTATCAAACTTCCCAACTGCAGAGGAGGGCTGGCCTTGTTCGTCACGAGAGCGCGAGAGAGGGACAGGGTGTGGTCTTTGGTTGAGGTGGCTGTGCATTCACAACAATTTTATTTTTCTCCTCAACAACCACCTGCTATCCCTGGTTTTTCACCGCCCTCCCGTACTCGTTCTGCTTGCGTTTTAATTTTCTTATCTCATCACTTCGCACTCAAGTGTTTCTTACTGTTTAAAATTATGATCACACTTACAGTTGATCCTCATTCTGAGGTAGCACCGGATTTTACATCAGATGATCATGCGTTCACCAGAGAAGTCATTGCGCACGGTAGAGAAGGGATGTCAGACGAGCAGGCAGCAGAGCTCTTATCCGAGCGATGGCTCACCGCCCTAGAGCGCAGGAAAGCGATCTGGGAAGCAGAGCGAGAAGAGAGAGAAGCGGGAGAGAGAGCAGCCCAGCCCCACCTTAGAGAGGAAGCGCCAGGATGCGTGACAGATGATGTTACTCTACGGTCCAGACACTCAAGGGACTCTTCCCCCAAGGACGAGGACAGGGCCCCAAATTTAGTAGCGGGGATGCCAGTCCCCAACGTTATTGAATATCCGCCCACGCGCTTCGCTATAAAGAAACTTAGGGAGCGCGAATACATTGAACTGAGTTATTTCATGCCAGAGGGAGAGCGGAAGCGGCCAAAAACGAGTCCGTTTCATCGAGCGAAGTTTTTACCTTAGCTAAGGAGGATGACTTACTCTCTCTGAAGCCAGTAATTAATTTCAAGGGGTCGAAAGGGAAGGCCACGCAAGATGAAGATCTAACGTGGGACCAGCTGTGCGTCGCGTCTACCAATTTTCTTGAACATATTGTCCAGGAGAATTGGGCTGCTAATATGATAGACGCTATGCACGCGTTCTTCTTTCGACTAACCAATCACAAGCTGCGCAATGAGGGATCCAACGGTTTAAAAGTGCTTATCTTATACCAAGCTAGGGTGAGGAGAGAATGGCATCGGCAAATCAAGAATCCGCCCAAAGAGGGCATCTTCGATATTGGACTCATAGATGATAAAGCACTGAGAACCCTAAAAGACCAAGTCTACGACTCAAAGCGGAGCGCGATCATCAACGGTGAGTGGTAGACTTGTATCCGGGCAGTGATGCTGACAAGAACCATGGTTTTCTTGCTTCAACCAACTCTTGTTGGCCGGATTTTGGATTTGCTTTACTCAAATGTGCTTTACAACAATAACGTGTCTTTAACCGACCCGTTCTGCGTTAATCTCGCATATAACATGCCTTATACGGGGTATTCCTAAATCTACGGGGACCCCTCTTGCTTTAATCAATTGCGTTATGCGGGAACTCAGTGGATGGTATTGCCATTATGCGATGGCACTCCGCTGGCGTTATTTCCCCTGTGCAAACCATTGGCTTATTTTTATTATCATGCATGGAAACTTTGGGTCCTCCAAAAGATCTCAATGCATTAAAGACCAAAGTGTCCACGTTAGCATCAGTGCACAAGGGGAAGAGAAAGCAATCTCCGTTGCCTGGTAGAGACCCCGATTCCCAGACTTCCCGCAGTAGCAAGGCAAAGAAGGGGAATAAAAGCGGTGAGTATTTTCACCAGCGCGCAGGCTCAACTTCTGGCTCTACCGGTTCGACCAACGCAGCCTGCACGGTATGCCTTGGTCGCCACACCCATGACATCTGGCACTGTGCCGTGCGAGATTTGTGGAACGGACAAAAAGCTTTCGTATCTCGCAACAAGAGCGGCAGACTCATCAACCCAGACAGAAAGGAGTTGTGCACTGACTGGCAGAAACCCTGAGGTTGCGCCGTGCAGTCCCATGACCAAAAGCACGAATGCTCAGGATGCGGGAAGCGGGATCATGGGGCTCAAAGATGCCATCTTGCGCAATCAGTTTAAATTCGCTACGCCTTACAGACCAGCTGAGTGGCAGCGCGAAATTAATAAGGCAAACTTGGGACATATATACTCTGATCTCGCGCACCATCTCGAATTCGGTTTTGATGCTGGAATTCCTAAAATATCGCACACCTTTACTCCTTCCAACAAAGAGTCGATCAACCAGCTGTCCGAGCACTTCGATCAAATCGTCAGTGCTGAGTTCACCAAAGGCCCGTACCTGGGACCCTATAGTCAAAGGCAGGTCGAAGAAATTCTTGGACCTTTCCAGTCTTCTCCTCTTCAGATTATCCCTAAGCCAAATAAGCTGGGGAAGTTCCGGCTCATCCAGAACCTCTCCTTTCCTCATGCAACGTCGAGATCTAGTAATCAACGATCTATCAATAGCGCAATCGACTCCTCTTCTTTTCCCTGCACTTGGAGCACCTTCAGCAGCATCTACTTACTCATTGCGAGGTTGCCCCCAGGCTCCCAGGCCACAGTCCGAGATGTTAAGGAAGCCTACCGAACAATCCCAATTAAACCGTCTCAGTGGCCGGGGTTGGTTGTCAAACTCAGGGGAGCCGACTCGTTTGCAATCGACACCATGGATTGCTTCGGGCTGGGATCGGGGTGTGGTTGCTACGGATTGGTGGGCAATGCTGGGATTCAAATCCTCTGAGCAAACAGAATGGGTCCGGTGTCCAAATGGGTCGACGACCACATTTTCTTCCGGATACCTAGAGAGTCCATTCACTCTTACAACGCTGCTCGCCGGATATGGCAAGAGGAGATACATCAAAACGGGGGGCGGAAGCATGAAGGAGGTTGTATCTGGTTCCAGGGAAAGAGAGACTTTGACGACAATCTGGAAGAATATGACGAAGACATGGCTCACCCTGTTCTCGACCTATCCAACAACTCGGAGAGGTCCCCTGAAGATCGGCAATACTCATACTCTATGCACGACATCGACCTCTTATCCGTCAAGTTGGGAATACCGTGGAAAAGGGATAAAGACCTACCTTTTGGAGAAACGGTACCATATATTGGCTTCCTTTGGGATATCACGCGATGTCGCGTTAGTATTCCAGAGGAAAAAAGGGGGAGATACCGACAAGCAGTGGCCGATTGGGAGAAAACCAGAGTCCACACACTGGAAGAAGCTCAAAAGCTTTATGGGAAACTGTTACATGCTTGCTATGTGGTGCCAAGGGGCCGAGCTTACCTCACCAGCCTGGAAGCCTTCATGGGAGTGTTCCGTGACCGTCCATTCATGCCACGAACTCTGCCAAGGAGAACCGCAGAGGACTTGCTCTGGTGGAAGCGAGTATTATGTGAGCCAATGGAGAAGGCAATTTTGGAGCCAGAACTGTACCTCAACGTTCGAGCATTCTCAGACGCAAGCTCCTCCACTGGCATCGGGATCACCGTTGGAAATCAGTGGCGGGCATGGAAGCTTAAACCGGGATGGAAAGGCCAAGGTTGAGACATCGGCTGGGCAGAAGCCATTGGTTTCTTCCTCTTGGTGGGAACTCTTGCTCGTACCGGAGGCAAAGGGAGGCGAATCCAAGTCTTCGGAGACAACACCGGGGTGGTCGAAGGGTGGTGGGCAGGGAGAAGCCGCAATAACAAAATCAACAAAGTCTTTAAGCAAGTTCATGAGACATGTGAGCAATTCGACTTCACAGTCAGCACTCGCTACGTACCGAGCGAGTTTAATCCCGCCGACGGTCCGTCCAGAGGCCAATACCCCTCAAAAGAGCTCCTTCTTCCAGCCTTTCCCATACCGGAACAAATTGCTGAATTCGTGCTTGACTTTGACGAGCCTATCGGTTATCAAGAATCCAGAGCCAGAGAAGCCTGAATTAGTAACACCCAAAGATGCAAAGAAATGGACTACATACCATGCGGGTCTCCGAGCGAAATCAACAAGCAGCAATTCGACGACTGGTGCAGGTATACCCAAGAGTGGTAAGCTTTTAAGATCAGAAAACGAACGATCAAACGCACCTTCAACACCAAGCAATCGGAGACCGATGCCTTACCCCAAGGGTTTGAGCCCCACCACATCTCCGCTGCGACCTCACATAGCAGGTTGAGACAGGCTGAGGCTCTGGAGGCCGTTGAAGTCCAAGGGTCATAGTTCCGAAAACGGCAATCCGCCTGACCTGACAGCTGAGGAGGCTGACAACGTGTTCGCTGTGATGAGTGCCGCGTGGGCAGACTCTACAAAGCTCACGTATGGAACAGGCTTGCTTCTGTTTCACGTATTTTGTGATTACAGGGGAATTCCCAAAGAGTTGCGAGCCCCAGTCACACACCAAGTGTTAGAAGCTTTCGTTGCAGCTTCCGCAGGAGCATACTCCAAATCAGCAATCGAGAATTTTGTTGCTGGTATAAGAGCTTGGCACATATTGCACAATGTGAGATGGGACGTCAATGACGCGAGGATGCACACACTAATGAGAGCGGCGGAGAAGTTAGCTCCAGCCTCATCGAAGAAGAAAAAACGGTGTCCGTGCACTCCGGCTTTCTTAAAAGCCATGCACCAGCAGCTAAGCATCGCCGCCCCGAACCCGGATCCGCTGAACATAGCGGTTTTTGCTTGCGCAACCACGTGTTTTTATTCTGCTGCAAGGCTAGGGGAGTTCACAGTCCCAACATTGACAGCTTTTGACCCTTCAATTCACGTAAAACCAGCCAATGTTTCTCATTCCATAGATCGAGGAGGACTTCAGTCTACGGCCTTCTTCCTTCCCAGGACCAAAACAGCTGTCCACGGGGAAACCGTTTCCTGGGCAAAGCAAAATGATCTGTCCGACCCAGAAAGCGCACTCGAAAACCATCTTCGAGTCAATGAGCCACCGAGTGACGGTCCTCTGTTTGCTTATAAAAGCAAAAAAGGAAAACATATTCCATTAACTAAGAAAAAATTCTTGGGAGTCTTGTCCAAGGCAGCAAAAGCCGCCAACCTGGAGCCCCTACAAGGACACAGCTTACGCATTGGAGCCACTTTAGAATACCTGCTGCAAGGAGTACCCTTTGAGGCAATGAAAGCCATTGGTCGCTGGTCTAGCGACGCATTCTACGGGTACTTATCTAAGCACGAACAAATCCTCGCGCCTTATCTACAAGCTGTTCCCTCTCTTCACGAGTCGATCCTTAGACTCACCCTTGCATTCCAAAAGTAAGGGGTGCTCCTTGGTAAGCCTAGTTCTTTTCTCTATGTCAGGGATTAGGAGCCACGCTATTTTCATGGGGAATCGCTAGAGTCATCACACGATGTGTCGTGGACTCCTAACTCTCAAGCGGGGAATCGCGGCTGACTTTTCCCTCCCCCCAGTCAGGTTCATCATCGTCTTGCTAAATCGCTAGTGTGAGGGTTTGGAGTAGCCCGCAAAAGGGTCTCGCCCAGACCAATTGTATTATAAAGTATTAGTGCAATATTGTATGAACAGCATTATCATATACTCTATTTTGTCACATGCTTCGAAACCAAAGAGGGCTGGCCTTGTTCGTCACGAGAGCGCGAGAGAGGGACAGGGTGTGGTCTTTGGTTGAGGTGGCTGTGCATTCACAACAATTTTATTTTTCTCCTCAACAACCACCTGCTATCCCTGGTTTTTCACCGCCCTCCCGTACTCGTTCTGCTTGCGTTTTAATTTTCCCGTTCCCACCCCCCCAAAGTAGCAAGCACGATAACGCTCCCATTCTCGATATCACGACAGATTAACGGAGACGCACCGCTGAGCAAAACTAGTAAAGAGGAACTGCACGTGCTTTTCAGCTCCTCCGCCCCACCTCCACCTCGGGCAATGATCAAAACACCCTTCTCACAGGCCAAGCAAGCAAGATCCCAAATCAGACGGATAGCAGACGCTTGTTCAGCGCGCCTCAGAAGATCTCTAGTCAGAGAGCGCTATCAAATCTCTCGAGCCATACAGTTCACTCGCGGTAGAGAGCCAGACGACTCGCACGCACCACTGGATTCGACGGGCAAAGGTAACTCGAACGGGTTTTGATCTCCCTCCCACCCTCCCGGGAATTGTGGCTGACTTTTCCCTCCCCCCAGTCAGGTTCATCATCGTCTTGCTAAATCGCTAGCGCGAGGGTTCGGAGTAGCCCGCAAAAGGGTCTCGCCCAGACCAATTGTATTATAAAGTATTAGTGCAATATTGTATGAACAGCATTATCATATACTCTATTTTGTCACATGCTTCGAAACCAAAGAGTGAACCCTGTAGGATTATTGGAAAATTTAATCTGGGTGCCAGAGGACGGCTTTTGTGAGCCCAAGCTGGATTTTTTTTCGTCTATGGTCTGATCGTTGAGCAAACACTTCCCTACAGACATCGAGTGAAGTAAAAAAAGTCCCGACGGTGGTTCGAACACCGGACCATGCGATATATCAGCCTAACTGCAATCACATGCTCTACCACTGAGCTATCGAGACCCATTGAAAGCAAACCCCATGGGCCGCAAACATGTCCGTTACGTAATTCGGAGTCGACCCGTGTGACTTCTTAGCCGCTCGCTGTGTGCGTCCTTCGGTTTCCATAATGCCATTGTAACGTGCTCAGCCTTTTTGTAGCCTTAGCGGTCCGCCACAGCTCGGACATTTACTTGATCTACTCTGCCATTTTATTGAATGCTCGTCACAGTTTCAGGTGCGTTCTGCAGCCACGTCGCATGACTGAGAATGCCTAGCTCAAGTGTAACAGTCGCATTACGAAGTGAATATCATTATTATCTTCTAAAATAATGACCGGCTTCAATCCCCTTACCCTCAGCGGGCCCCAAAGCAGCCAGAAATTCGCAGGGAAAGCCTACATTCTTGGACCCAAATGGACTCACCTCCCTATAATCACTGTCGGACTTCTCGGTGTCCAGATATTCTGGTCAGTCGAAATGGGATATGCATCTCCCTATCTTCTCTCTCTCGGTCTCTCCAAGTCGACAATGTCACTAGTTTTCCTCGCAGGGCCCCTATCTGGATTATTCATGCAGCCGGTTATTGGTGTCCTGGCGGATAATTCGACGTCACGGTTTGGAAGAAGGAGGCCGTTTATGATTATTGGGACGATCGTGTGTGTGTTTGCGATGTTGATGTTGGGGTTCACACGCGATTTCGCGTCAGTCTTTGGGGGTTCGAAGGGGAACGATTCATTGACTATCCTGCTCGCGGTCCTCTCGATATACCTCATCGACTTCTCGATAAACGCGGTTATGGCGATGGACCGGGCACTTGTCGTCGATACGCTTCCTCCTGCCGCTCAAGCATCCGGAAATGCATGGGCAGCGCGTATGCTTGGCCTCGGCTCTGTCGTTGGGTTCTTGTTTGGCACAATACCTCTTCCTAAGGTGTTTCCGTTTCTTGGAACGACGGAACTTGAAGTTCTGAGTGTTCTGGTGGCCGTTCTTTTGCTTGGAGGGCATACCTTGATGGCCATATGTGTCAAGGAGCGTGTACTACTGAAGAGTGCTGACCGGCCGTCGGGAAAGCGGCCGAACCCCTTTATTCGTGAAGCCAGGGCCATATGGTCCAACTTCCTAACTCTACCGTCAGTCATCCGACAAATTGTAAGTTTTTTCTTCTTACCCTTCTGGTATTCTCACCTGATCAACCCTACTAACGCAGTTCATAATACAATTTTTGTATGACTTCCATCCATACCCCTCGACTTCACTTAAACTAATGCAACCTCATCCCACAGTGCATGGATAGCCTGGTTCCCAATTCTCTTCTACACTACGATATACATCGGCGACCTCTATAGACGCTCAACAGCCTTATCACCTTCTTTCACCCGTGAAGACCGAGACAATGAGGCGACGCTCCTCGGTACCAGAGCTTTATTCTATTCTTCCGTCATCGCGCTTGTGTTGAATGTTGTCTTGCCGGGGTTCGTAGCGACACCTGCGACAAAGGGAAGTACGAATGGGCACGAGCAGAGGCAAAGGGAAAATTCAAGAGCGGGGAGGGGGGCAGGACAGAGGAAAGAGGTGGAAAGGGGGCTGAGGGGGCTGAGAATACCGGAGGCGCTTAAATTGAACCTTGGGACGCTTTGGGCTGTAAGCCATCTGGTGTTAGCAGCGTGTATGTTTGCGACTCTGTGCGTGCCACTTGTCCCATCCTCCTCTACGCTGACACGGAGTCTTTTTACCCAAGGTTCACGGAATCTGTTTTGGGTGCTACAATACTTATGAGTGTAACTGGGTTTTCGTGGGCGATCACGCAGTGGGCGCCATTTTCACTTGTATGCCTTCTTTTTTGGTATCGAACTTCTCTACTTAATTATTACATCCCTTATAGCTCGCGGAGGCAATACTAACGACACCTGACTCCACATCAAACGGACGAAACTCGATTCTCCTCGCTGACGCCCGAACGCCGATTGATGATCCGGAGGCAGAGGCGGCGGGTGAAACGGCGGTGTTCTTGAATCATCATCATCATCACCATCATACGGGAGAGGAGCATGACGATGAGTCGGATTTTGGTGACGACGATGTGCCTTCAAGGCCTTCGGGCGGTTTGCTGGGAAACAGACATGCACGGATGAGTAGGATAGATGTTGATCTACATGGTCATGGAGATGGCGGGGAGGATTGGGAGCATGTTGGTTTGGGCCAAGGTCCGAGTGCAGGGGGTGGAGGAGGGTTGAGCGCAAAAGCTGGGATTATCCTTGTACGTCCGTTCCCTTACTTCCCTGGGACGAAAGCACTGATGTTGACTTGGAAGGGTATACACAACGTATTCATTGTCGTCCCTCAGTTCCTTGTCACTGGTCTATCGGCGGTCATATTCGCGATATTTGACCCTGCACAGCCGCCGCCGCATACTATTTCGCCACCCCCGAAGTCGACGGAGGTTGTGAGGACCATCGCTCAGGAATTTGGGGCGGTGGTTGGGCGAGAGGAAGCGCTAGGGAGGGATGAAGGATCGAATTCGGTTGTTTATATTTTTCGGTGAGTGGCAGCGTATTAGACGGTTTTTCATAGTAGTGGGCTGACTTGGAGGTTGTAGGTTGGGTGGTGTTTCGGCGTTGATTGCGTTCATCCTTTGTTGGAGGCTCGCGAAGGAACTACGGCATCGGTAGGACTACTACATGATCACTTTAGAAGTTTAAATGGACATTGCCAGGGTATATATCTTAGCTGCTAACATTCTATTTCTTAAAAGTTATCCAATGAGCCGCTTCCCGCTCAGTTTGATGAGTGAATTTACCGTGGTTCGGGAGAGCTCGTAGAGCCGGTCCCGCGCGCAAAATATCTGTGCGTGATTCTTTATTCTCGTGCTGGAGCGGCTATTCCCTATTAAGGCTTGTGCCGTGAGCTCTCAGAGCGATTGAAATAGGCACGAGAAGAAGGGAGAAAGAATCGATATATTTTCATCGTAAATCTACGACAAGTATAGAGCAAGTGTCTCGTTGCCAGCGAGTGCAGGAGCAACAACACTTGTGACGTTTGGCAGGGCCGTTGCGAGAAATGGGTCATTGGGCAATTGAAAATGGTTTATTGTTGAACGCACCTGCCATATGCTATGGTGTGGTAAACAACAGATAGGTCACCTCGGTTATTCATCTGGCCGTCTGCTCCGAGCAAGGGCGTGTAGGACAACTGGGTATTTTCGAATATATATCTGGAAGGAATCGGACGCCCGTCGGCCTGCTGCTTGTATGATTTGAGGGGCAGCCCCTGCCTCAGCAAGAAGAGTGGCACCCCTGCTTGGAGGGACTGGCCTGCTATACTGTGATCGAAGAACTGTCACAGCCTCCTCATGAAGAATGAGCGGGTTGGTAGGGATCTGTCTTCAGTTATCCATAATTCACGACGTAGAGGGAAGAGGTGTTGATGGCTGTTCCAATAGGTGATGAACCGTTTGTATGGGTCGGCTGCATGTTTGGATTTCTGAATCAGGACTTTGTTGCCTTCAAAGAAGGCATCTGCTTTGTGAGTGGGTAGTAGGAAGGAGTAAGAGTCGGCTTCAATTGTGACGGATAGTGCAGTTATGACTTTTCGGTGATCCCTGAGAAGTGGATTGTCAGGTAGTGTCATCTCTCCTAGGCGAAGCAAGGCATAGAGACCAGTGACTAATGGGGCCACAAAGAGGAAATCATTGTGGTGGGTAGATGTGCAGTAGAACTTTATGACTAGTTTATTCATGAAAAAAATATTTTCTACAAAAAAAAGCCCAATATACAATAGCCTTTCACCTTTCTATATTCTTTTACTAACACTCCAATTGCTCTGCTCAGTATAGTGTTTAGCAGTTAAGTGGTGAAGAGATTCATAGAAGCAATATGCATTAGAGCTGGGATAGACTATATTGGCCCTCTCAAGATTTGCTCCATCTTATCCAGTAACAATCATTTGACTATGTGTGGTCATTGGCTCAGATATATATCCATGTATATTCATCTATATAAAATAATACATGTATACAATATAAAGTCTGAAAATTATTTGGATAATATATAAGGCTCAGTAATCATAAAATATATAATTGACTTACCTTCAAGCAGAAAGAAATATTTCCACGCTAAGACAGTCTGCTGCTTATATGAGCATCCAGAGGGGCAAACCAGTCTTTGCATCACATAACAGCAAAAACCAAAGATGTTTTTCCTATACTAACACAGTCTGTTGAGCATGTAGAAATAGACTCGACACTGTGGCGGCGGCGGCGGCGTCTCGGTTACCTCTCCGGTTTCTAAAACTCTCTATTTCCTATTTTATTTACTTGCGTACTTACCTAGGTCGATCGAGTCCGATCGACCTGTATAGTTTTCTCAGCCACCCGACCCTCTATCGGAGGGATCGCCATTCCGAACCCTCAGTCATTTTCCCAAAGACTGAGGGTACGTAAAATTACTTTATCTACAACTAACCCCTACTTACTCCTGACCTGTAGCAGTAGAACTTACTTAGCGTTACAGGTCAAATACAGTCATTTTCCCAAAGACTGAGGCAGTAGAACTTACTTAGCGTTACAGGTTATTGGCCCCGTAAAGCGCATACGTTCACCAAAAGACATTCACTTCCAACTACACCCCTTGACAACATGACTTCCACAACCTCATCCGGGGGAAATAGTAATCCCCCCACATTCCCAGAAGAATTTTTATTCGACGGGACGAACTACACTATGTTCAGGGATCGAGTACTCTTGGCAGCGAGATTAAAAGGTGCCGAGGGATACCTTGACGGAACCATAGAGACACCGAACCCCAAAATGACACTCCCCGCCCCTTCGGCAACGGAATGGTGGGACAAAAGCCCCTCGCACCAGGAATGGCAAGTACGAAATGCGTGGGCACTGGCACTTATCGTCTATAACACAAAAAACCCCGTGGGTCTTGGGATCAAAATGTCGGACACTGCGGCAAAGGCCTGGGAAACGTTGAAAGCATCATACGGAACCGTATCTGATCTGGGAGCGAACACGGCAGAAAATGCCCTGAGAGCAACAAAGTATTCAGATGGAATGGACTTCCAGGAGCACATAACTAACCTCCGCTTGAAATGGAACCACGCAGTCGAAAAGGGAGCTGAGATTAGAGACAATCAATTCAGAGCGATCGTTATTTCATCTCTACCTGCTTCATGGGATTACATCATTGCTTCACTGCAGTCAACCAAAACATCTGTCGAACTTATCGCCGGATTGAACGTCCATTGGGAACGATTGAAAGAGCGCCTCATGTCGAGCACAAAATCCAACTCCACGGCGCTCCTTGCAAAATCCCCACAACCTCAGAACAAGCCAGTGTGTACCAACTCAAACTGCGGGCGCACGGGACACACCATCGAAAACTGTTATTGGAGAGGAGGTGGGAAGGAGGGTCAGTTCCCCCCCAATTTCGGACGTAAACGCAACGCCACACCTGTCCTGGCGACCCCGAAAACGCAGAATCCCGCTGCAAACATGGCGTCAACAACGCCGACTCCAGTTTCCCCTCAGACCACTTATGCCTTGGTGACAAACACGCAGTTTGCCCCCGCCGCTGTATATGACCAGAAATCTCAACCCCTCGAGACGTACCTGTCGACCATAGAAACTCCCCCAAAAGCATTCGCCTTACCCGGCACGAACCAGGAGATCCCAACTTATGCTGACTCAGGTGCAACGGATCACTGCTTTGTGCAGAGGTCGGATTTTGAGGATTACCAAGCCTATGCCAAACCCCGCCAGGGGGTGTCGGCGAATCGTGGAGGAATCTTCAACATCCTGGGTGAGGGAACTGTGAGAAGGTCAGTCATGGTAAATGGGAATACGTCAATCTTGGTGTTCCGATCAGCTCTGCACACCCCGGAGCTTGCAGCAAACTTAGTCTCCATCGGAAAATTCGACGACCTAGGGTTTTCCGTAACCTTCAAAGGGGGAAAGGCATATTTTGCCGACCCTACTGGGAGGACCTTCATGACAGGGGAGAAGTGCAATCGCATGTACACCTTGGACCTCCGAGGGGTTCAGGGCAAGGCACAGACTCACAACCCCATTGCCTCCATCGTATCCACCCTAACTCAAAAGGACTGTGTTGCGAGTCCCAAAGTCCTGGTGGCCAACTCCCTCGACCGACCGGTCGCGCTCGACGTATGGCACCGACGGTTTGGACATGCAAGCCTGCAGTCAATCAGGAAGCTCGACTCTTGGCAGCTCGTTGATGGGTTGCATGTGAAAGAGGCGCCACACGCACCAGGGATGTGCGAGGACTGTATCTATGGGAGACAGACCACGCAGCCATATGACGGGACGTCAGAGGATATCCACACTGCCGGCGAGAAGGTGTACATCGACCTCTGGGGGCCGGCGACCGTGCTTTCGTTAGGAGGAGCGCTGTACTTGATGGTGTTCACGGATGCAGGGTCATCGCGCTTACAAGGGTCGTACCTCGCGAACAAAGCAAGCGAGACGACGTTGGCGGCCCTGAAAACTTACGTCACGGGAGCTGAGCGCCAAACCGGAAACAAATTAAAGACGATCCAGATCGACGGCGGAAGAGAGTGGGTAAACCACTTGTGGAACGACTATTGCGGGGAAATGGGTATCGTACTTAAACCAGTGGTACCATACGCTCACGCACAGAATGGAGTGGTGGAGCGCTCTATTCAGACGATCTTTGATGGCGTTCGATGCCTGCTGGCCGAGAGTGGTCTTCCGAAGAGCCTCTGGGCAGAGGCTGCGGCAACGATCATTTACACTCGAAATTTGTTGCCCTCAGCACGCCACCCGGACGTCGTCCCGGAGGAGAAGTGGTCTGGTAGACGACAGGATGTGGGGCACTTACGACCTTTTGGGTGTATAGGCTACGCAAGGGTCCCCAAGGAACTTATTCGCTCGAAGCTAGACCCAAGGTCGGTTAAATACGTCATGGTGGGATATTCTAGCCATGGATACAGACTCTACGACAAAGCGAACAGACTTATTGTTACTAGCCGAAATGTGATCTTTGAGGAAGGGTCAGGCCACCGCACAATCTCCCTGCCAGACGACGACGACTTGGAATCAACAGTTCCCGTGCCTATCAACCCCGCAGCGCAACCCATTCCTGCGCCGAGACAGCAAATTGCTCCCCGCGTCAGGGACTCTGATGGGCCACTGCACCCCGACAACTCTGGCCCAGACGAGCCGCCCCAAGCGCTGCGGCGGTCTACCCGGACTGTACGGCCATCGCGCGCTATCTTGGATGCCCGGGAGTCCCTTGCTGTGCAGTCGGCGGCTCGGAACGCGGGGGAGGAATGGGCCGCAGGGGAGGACACTCCCGAAGCACTGTATACATCAACCACGGCATTTGCGTTCCTCGTGTCGACTAGCGCAAACGTAGCACCCCGGAGTTACTGGGAAGCGATGAAGAACCCAGACTTATGGATACCAGCAATAGATGCCGAGCTGGCCGTCATGGAACGGAAGGAGGTATGGAAAGTTATTGAGGCGGAAGACGTACCAAGTGGAAAGAAGATCGTGGATTGCATGTGGGTATATGCTAACAAGTACAACGGAGAGGGAGAAATTGTCAAGAGGAAGGCGCGCTTAGTTGCAAAAGGATATACGCAAGTTCAAGGCGAAGACTTCGATGAGACCTACGCATCAGTGGTACGGTTGGAGTCAATGAGGATGACCGTGGCGGTCGCCGCTGCATTGGGAATGCACTTATGGCAGATCGACTTCGTGTCTGCATATCTAAATAGTAAGCTCGAACATACTGTCTATATGAGACCTCCCCCAGGTTTTCGTGGAGGGGAGGGAAAAGCTCTCCACCTGCAAAAGGCTATCTACGGCTTAATGCAAGGTGGCCACAATTGGTGGCACAACCTCGACAGAGCGTACGACAACTTGGGATATCTCGCCTCGCGTGCCGATAGCTGCGTCCGATTCAAAAGAGTTAACGGAGAACACACGATCACGGACAACTATAACGATGACGTCTTGGGGGCCTCCACGACGATCGACGGATCTCGGGCCGCGAAGCAAGAATTGGGGTCGAAATTCGAGGTGAAAGACATGGGGGAGCTACAGTACATCCTGGGGGTGCGTTTCGATTGTGACCCAACTACCGGCGACATCCACCTGTCCCAACGAGCGTACTTGGAGCGAATGCTCGAGCGTTTTGGCTTCAAAGCGGCGAATACTCGAAATACCCCGCTACCCACCGGCATTGTGTTAACTGAGTCTAATTCCCCTCAGTCTGAGGAAGACCGCAAGTTCATGATGGACAAACCTTACCGCGAAGCCCTGGGGTCGCTCATGTGGGCGCAGGCAGCCACCCGCCCCGACTTATCATTTGCCGTTGGCCTTCTGGCTCGGTTCCAGAGTAACCCCGGACCTGCTCACTGGAAGGCCTTGGCCCACGTGATGCAGTATGTGAACGGGACACTCGACTACCGCATCACCTACCGGCGGGGAGCGGAAATCAAACCGATTGGTTATGTTGACTCGGATTATGGTGGTGACCTTGACACACGACGTTCGACTGGAGGGTACTTATTCACCATGGCTGGGGGAGCCGTTTCTTGGAGCTCGAAGCGTCAGCCCACGGTCGCCCTCTCCACTACTGAGGCCGAATACATGGCTTTGACGCGGGGCGCTCAGCAGGCTATGTGGATGTATAACTGGCTTCTTGATGTAGACCTGACACAAACGCTTCCAGCCACTCTCTACGTGGATAACTCTCCCGCCTTGTCACTCGCTCAATGCACCAAGGGTCACGCCTGCGCGAAGCATATCAATATTCGGCACCACTATATACGAGAACGTGTGAAACAAGGAGAGATCGATGTCGTGCACATTCCCTCGGCGCAAAACCCCGCTGACCTGCTTACCAAACCGTTGGGTCGCACCACCCATGGCCATCTTATTAGACTCCTTAACCTGAAGCCCCAGCTTGAGTCTGGGGGAGTGTAGAAATAGACTCGACACTGTGGCGGCGGCGGCGGCGTCTCGGTTACCTCTCCGGTTTCTAAAACTCTCTATTTCCTATTTTATTTACTTGCGTACTTACCTAGGTCGATCGAGTCCGATCGACCTGTATAGTTTTCTCAGCCACCCGACCCTCTATCGGAGGGATCGCCATTCCGAACCCTCAGTCATTTTCCCAAAGACTGAGGGTACGTAAAATTACTTTATCTACAACTAACCCCTACTTACTCCTGACCTGTAGCAGTAGAACTTACTTAGCGTTACAGGTCAAATACAGTCATTTTCCCAAAGACTGAGGCAGTAGAACTTACTTAGCGTTACAGAGCATTCAGATGAATGAACAGTTTTTGGATCATATGACAGCAAAAATCAAAGATATAATTTCCACACACTTACTCCAGCCTCAGGCTAAATCATCAATATATTCTAGATCTTGGAAGCATCACATACAACAGAAGTAGAGTATATTCTTACCCTCCTGCCTTTTGGCCCTGTACTGTGGCTATTGGTAATTATTATCATCTACAGATGACAAATTCTCTCTGCAATCAACACAGATTTTTGCAGATTAGGAAGAGAGTAGCCTCAATCTATTCAGAAGATTGTAGCAGAATTAAGAGTAGTAAAAGATACATTTGTGAGGATGGTCAAGTTGACACTAGCCCTGGAAATTATAACTTTAAAGATGAATAGAACCTAAGAGTTTGTGTAAGGTTGCTACATATTCAAGTGAGTTTCTATGCAGGTCTGGATTCCCACATTACATACACA
This sequence comes from Macrolepiota albuminosa, assembly GCA_027475525.1. Classification (NCBI taxonomy): domain Eukaryota; kingdom Fungi; phylum Basidiomycota; class Agaricomycetes; order Agaricales; family Agaricaceae; genus Macrolepiota; species Macrolepiota albuminosa. The sequence continues at coordinate 161,455 of JAMWFC010000031.1, read as the reverse complement.
AATTAGAGTTACAAATTAATATTGGAAACTTTGATTTCGGATGGGGTCGATTGCAGATAGATTGAGTCTCCTGGGAATCCGATTTCAAGTGTCCAACACTGTGCTGCTCGAGGCAACATTTCCTTTAGCTTCTGCAACGACTTCTCAAGATAGATCATTCTTGACTCCTCAATACACCACCGCATGGGTCGGGTAATAAGATTAATAGTCAGCTTTGGATCTTTCAGAAACATCCCCGACAATACTTCATCCACCAGCGGCCCTTCTGTCCAATCGAATATGTCCTCATCTCGCTCAAGTTGTAGTTTAAGTTGGCGAAGGTTGGGTTTGGTGTCCGTCTTCAGGCCTTGGATCAATAGTGTAACAGTAGATTTTAGGGCTGGACTAATGTCGATTTCTTCTAGGTTTCGATTGTGCCGTAACGCGAGGAGCTCGGAGAAAACTACAGCAATAAGTACGTTTCCTTATTAGTCGACGAAAGACCTTACCATCATCTGTATCTGGCGTAGGAGTGAAAGTGTGGTAGACTTCAAGCTTGAGCACCCGCAAGCTTGTGCCAGCTGTCTCCAAGAGTTCTCCGAATGTTTTGAGTTGTCCAATTTCATAGTATGTGCTAGCGGAGAGAGTTGTGATTCCAGAAGCATAGCTGATGCATCTGGCAAGGAATCGGATCGTCGAGGTATTAACAAGACAATTGGAAATATGACGAAGACTGGGATGAGATGTTCGGACAGTATCAATGGACGAAGGATACGCATCCAATCTGAAGTCGATACCAAATCTGAGCTCTTCTAACGTTTTATGTGCAAATATAAGGCTGCATAAATCGGAAAATGGCAAAGAGACCAGTGCGAGTTCCAGCTGCTTCACAGACGTAAAGTTACTATGGAGGGAAGCGACTGCTGACGGTGAAAGCGTCTGCCATTTGATACTAGCTAGACGGAGTGATGTGACGAAGGGAAAAAAGTCGCGTGTAAGCAAGTCCCCATCGATTGACTCCTCACAGATGCTGTCATACTCATGCACGACAGTTAGTTCCTTTAATGGTAATAAGAGCAGCGTGGATTCCGGTGAGTACAGAAGACTGAGGAATCTTTTTATTTTGACGCTGTGGTCGAACCATAGAGCCTTATTCGGCAAAAGATGGTATCGAGCGCTTGGCAACCATGATTGGCAGACCAACGCACAGTCTGCAATTGAAGCAGTACCACGTAGATAGGAGAGAATTAAGTCGATTATATCGAGGGGTATTGAGATCGGCATGGAGTGCAATAGTTGGCTATGAGCGTTGATGCATGGATGAGTTAACACGAGGCTTCCAGGAAGCAAATGTCACGTCACACGTGATAGTAATGATTAGGTAGCCATGTATGTCGGAGTCTGGAAGGTCACATGCCATTTTCTTCTGCATCCCTTTACAATCTAGGAGAGCGGAGGTTGGCAAGCTGTGAACAAGCTCATTAAAGGTCTGAAAAAGCAGATCCTTCCTCTGCAGTGATAATGCCTTTGGGTAGGCGGGTCCTACAAAAAACTGACGAAGCCCTAAAGGTCCATGTGTTAGGTCAGAAAAAAGCGGCTGCACACACACGTGACGGTCGCTCTTTGAATTGGTTGTGTAAAAAACACTTTGTTTTGACTTAACCAATGACTGACCCAGTAGCAGGTTTACCGATAATTTGCTGGGGCCGCTCGGGAGGGCCTGTGTAGCCTGTCTTAACCTCAGCATATGCTATTTTGCCACCAATGTGGCTAAATGCTATATTGTTGAGGGAATCCGATTGAGGAAAGGGGGCGAAAATAGAAGATGTATAAAGAATGGGAGACACTAGTACACTCAAGGCATACTGTAAATGTGAGAAGACCTGGTAAAAAGAGAGGAGATGTAGGATGACATGGATCTGCACAGTACTCATAGAAGGGTTTGTCATGAGGAAATAAATTGGGGAGACAAGAAGATAGCAGAGGGAAAGCCTCAAGAATTCCATGTGTCTGTAAGGGAAAGGCTTCAACAAGTGCAGAGAAGGGTAGAGTCTGTGGGTAGTTGTAAGGGCAACCTCTAGAGGCTGTGGCTCAGTCACACAGCTGGCAGAGGGAGATCCAAAGTGTATTAGAGTATGTACTGACAATATCATAATAACTACTCACCTGGCAGAGGGGGATCCAAAGAGAACAAGTCTAGGGATTCCCTATGCCAGGTTGGATGCTTCTGGGGCTTCTGAAGCATGGGAAACAACTGTACAGTACAACAAAATCTTAAAAACTCGAAAATTGATTAACCAAACAACTGTGCAAACAAGAGAGGAAAACTCTGGACTTTAGAAGTCAGAAAGGCAAACTTCGGCTTATATAAGCAGTCTGGAGCGGTGCTGAAGGGCCCACACTTGTCTGAGTGATAGCTAAAAAACCAGAGCACCTCAAAGGTTGAAAATAGTACTAACAGATAGTGTTGAGAAAGTAGTAACAGCAAAATGAGAGAATGACAGAAGAAATAAGGAAGTGAATGAAAGGAGAGTGAAGGAATAAAGAGTGAAAGAATAAAGGAATGGGGAGTCCCCTGACAGTAGTCTGTAGATGTTCAGAAGAAGGAAGGTCTGTGGTGCTCAAGCAAAAGTCTGTTGGTGATCTGCAGGTGTCCAAAACAAAAAGAGAAATGCTGAAAGAAAATAGGAAAAAACTGTACAGAAAGAAGCTGATTGCTGCTTGTGTATATGTCTGCATCCATGATAAACATTGCAAAAAATGGGATAGGGAAAACAATGGCACAGAAAGGACAGAGTGGCAATTGTAAATGTTTCTTGATTGGTTTTGTGGGTCAATATAAGATGTTGTTAGTGCTGCATCACAATGCAAGTACATGGATGAAAATGGGCTTCTTTTTAATGTACCACTGAAAGGCTTTTGAAGAACCGTGCCTGGCTGCTTGAATCAGGTGTGGAGCAACCCCAGCCTCTGCTAAGAAGGTTGCACTGCCAGCCCTCATTGATTGGCTGCCAAATGAATCAGAGAAAAAGATGTGCAAGCAATCCATGAAAAAGAAACAAGTAGGGTAAGCTCTGTTGGCTCTCAGCCACAGCTGCTGCCTCAAGGAGAATTTTTGAGCTTGTTGAGAGAGGTACTGAGAGAAAATGCTGTGGGCATTGCTCAAGTGTTGGGTTTTTTTAATAACAATATTGTTGCCTTCAAAGAATGTATCCGCTTTGTGACCAGAAAATTGGAATTCAAAAGAGTCAGTGTGAACATAGATAGAAAGGATGTTTACTGTCTTCTTGTCATTTTTGAGTTGGTTGTTGTCTGGCTAGCAGAGCTCTCCTAGTCTTAACAAGCCATAAAAACCCATTACAAATTGGGCAACAAAAAGGAGATTATTGAGGTCATCCAACTCAGCATAGCAGTCAATTGCCCATGTAAGGTCAGTGCATGTGAGTGGCAGCTTGTGCTTTGTTGGAGAATTTGAGTTGCATGCAGCTTGCAAGGGTGTTCTTTACAAGAACAGAGTTTCTGATGTCATGTACATCAGAAAAATATATTTTCAGTAGGCTGCAGATCCCTAACAGGTATGTTCTCACTGACCTGGATTGAATGTGGTAGCACATGTAAGCAATGTAAAAGGACAGTTGCTAGTTCTCATCACAGAACAGCTACTACTGGGTCTTGTTCTCATTGTAACTGGTGCACTTCCTGCAGTATTTCTAAATAATGATAACTTTGCACACTTTGACAATAATCCAATAGTAAATGATGTAGATGATACAATGCCTATATTTATAAAGCATGTAAAGGTGATTTGTATTTATGCTATTATTGAGAGCAAATTATTCAAGTTCATACATAGATATAGCCAGATTATCTTAACAACTTCATTAACCATGTTTTATAGTTGCTCAATAGATTGCTTGGTCATGAATCAATAGATGAGGTTACTGATTGCCTTGCTTGTCCTGACCATTATCTGGTGCAATAGTGATGCTGTGATTGCATTAGGTCAAGAATATTTTGTCATGGATGTTTCTGCCACATGCACTACTCCAACCTATTTCACTGACCTGAAGTATGAAATGGTAGGTATTTCTAACCAATGAACATGTCGGATACTGGAGAGTATTTCTAAATTCAACACAATTCATTGCATGCAAACTGTTAATGATGCCCAAAAGTTGATCAGTAGCAGATACAGTTTATAACTACTAACTGAAGAATAATGCATTAAGCATGCTAAGTATCGAGGGAGTCCCAGAGAACAAGTTGGAAACAAGTTGAACAGCAAGTTTTAGTGAAGGTTGGTAATGGTAATTGGTAAGGAAAGTGCACTAGCAACAAGGTGCATCTAAATAAAAAGGGATGCAGATATGAGTAAGTGTGGCAAGGGATGCGGCAAGAAAACTAGGGGCTTAATAATAACTAAGCTGTGTAATGCCTGCCATAGATGCAAGGCATGTAGGTTTCATGACTGCAGCAAGTAGGCTAGAAGTACTCAGACAGTTGGCAACTATAAACTTAGCCAGTGCAAAATTAAGAGTTGCCAAGGAGCAGAGAACTGTAAGTAATGTAATTAAATGTTATGCATTAAACTAAATAATGAGAAATGAAGCAAGAAAGCTGTCTGTCTGTCTGAGAAAGGGTGCCAGAGTAAATGCCATGACTCCTAATCCATAAGCACTGTTATTTAGCTGTACCATGTATTGATTGATTGATGCCACCTGTCACTGCTTGCTGACAGCATAATTGTCAGTTGTTATCTGTCATTTAAGCTGCTGCTGGCACTATTATTGATTAGTTCTATTGCTTGCCATGCATGGCCATGAGATAAGGTTTAAAATGGATAAATTGTATGTGCCAAGCTTGGAACAAGTATAGCAAGATGTCTGGAGCTGATGCTGAGCCTGCCATTGATGCATCTAGCCTGTGTGGGGTTCTATCACTGTTATCAAGAGAAGGTCAGAGTCAAGGCTTTTGAGGACTATAAGCAGAAAAAGGATATTCAGGAGCAAGAGTTTCTATGACTTGAATATCAAACAGATGTTGAACTTCCATCAGCAGATAGCAACCTGGAACATCTAGCAGTAGATCTGTTCATAACTTCAGATTTTCTGAGCAGACTTCAGAATGCTGGCCTTGATCAAATCATAGAAGAGGAAGAGCAATAAGAACCAGAGAATAATGTGCCAATAGAAGATATTCCAGAAGATTGGCAGCCACAAATAGGTTCTATATGGACAGATATAATTGGTTTGAGAATCTAATACAACAGATTGTTTACACAACTGGAGAGCCACAAATAGGTTCTATATGGACAGATATAATTGGTTTGAGAATCTAATACAACAGATTGTTTACACAACTGGAGTACACTACATCACTGCCATTTTATGTGAGTGTTCTGGGATAGATGTATTAGTAAAGAATACTATCTACTTGCAGCTGGTCTCTAGTATATTTGATTGGACACAAATATATTTTATAACAACTGTGCTAGATGACTTCCATCTGACACATCTAGAGTGCAAAGCATCTGCCTACCAGTACTGGCAGAAAATTGCAAGAATAACTTCTCCAATTGCATCTTCTGGTGAGGTAGATAACCTTTACTGTGAGCTACAACAAATTTCTTGTTCATGGTAGTGGATAAAGAAATTGAAGTGACCAGGCTTCAGACATGATGAATTGAGGCACTCTATGGTGCCAGACCATGGTGAACTTGCAATATTCTGTATAACTTGTCCTCAACCAAGAGTCAATCTTCCATTCAATTAGGAAGAAGACCCTATCCAGTGGAAGTTCAATTGTTTTTGAATGATAGACAGCAACTTCAAGGCAGATCATGTCCAGGAGAGATGAGCTCATAGACTATCTCAAGTATGCAAAAGAATAGCCAATGGTGAGTGATATTATTATCTCTACCTGTCCACCATCTGCTTATTAATTCACCATCTGACTGTTTATCTGCTATCTTCTATCCTTTGTCAGCCATCCTCTACCTGTCCACCATCTGCTTATTAATTCACCATCTGACTGTTTATCTGCTATCTTCTATCCTTTGTCAGCCATCCACTGAGTTTGCATCTGTCTGCCATCAGCTCATCAATTCACCATCTGCCTATCTGTCTGCCATCTTCTATAAAGAATTGTGAAAGAAGTGTCAATGGAGTAGAAGGGGTAAAAAATTGTATAGCAGCAAGCAGAGACACTGAAGAGTCATTAGTGCTAAGTTTATATTTGAGTAAATATCAGAAATGTTATCTACAAGCTTATTTTTGGCATTTTGTAGTTTTTGGGTTAAAGTATAGTGTAATAAGGCATTAGAAAGTTGTGAAATAAAAAGAAAAAGATAGAAAAAAAGTATGCTTTCTGCCAACTGCTTTAGCAGATGGTGCTTGTGCTGGAGATAGGTTTCTGGCAGAATTGTGCTCTGAAGTTTTCTTATAGTGGGCTTCAATTTGATGATACTTAAAAGTTGGTTAGTAGCAAATGTTAGCCTGAAAATCTATGTTAGGTATGCTATATGTGTAAGGGAGTTTTAGACAGGTTTTAGAGAATATGTCAATAAATAGATTGAAAGTGGTAAGGAAAGGTCAGTAAGAGGAATGCATTAATGATAAAGTGTGCCTAGAGAGAGAGAAAGGGTGAAAATAGTATTGAAGAAGAGTGTATAAAGATGGGCAGCAAGAAAACTAAAAGCTTAATAATTCTAAGCTGCATAATGCTTGCTATAAATATAAGGCATGTAGGTTCTGTATATTGAAAAAGACTGCAGCAAGCAGGCAAGATGTTTAGACAATTGGCAACTTATACTAAGTCAGACTAAAATATAATCTAAACTGTGAGGTGAACTAAGTAGACTGAAGTTACAAAACTCTGTTCTTTTTACAGACAAGACAGTAAATATTTATAATATACTGAGTTCACTGTTGCTAAGTAGCTAAACATCACCAAAGTATAGTGAACTGGCAAAATTTGTAAATTGGCACCATAAATTAAACTATATACTAAGGATTCTATAATTTTGCTGCTTATCCAAGTTGCTAGGTAATGTTGAATATTAAAGTAAAATGCCAAGCTGTCTGTCACGTATGAATTCTACCAATTCTGCTGTTTATCCAAGTTATTAAGTAATGTCAGATGCCAAGAAAAAATGCTCAAGCTGTTTGTTATGCATGAATTCTATCAATTCTAGGTCTAAGTGCTACCACTTGTTAGGCACTGATAGGACCCCATACAGGGTAGGCGCATCAATGGCAGGTTCAGCATTGGCTCCAAAAACCTTGCTGCACTTGTCCCAAACTTGGCGCATGTGTTTTATCCATTTTAAGCCATTTCTGACAGCCATACATGGCAACTGATGTACCTGATCAGTGATAGCGCCAATGGCAGCATGAATGACAAATGACAGCGGGCATCATGCCATCGGCAAGGATTGACAGATGGCATCACTCAGGAAGCACGTGGTACTGCTAGCTAGCAACAGCGCTTACAAGTTAGAATGATGGCATTTTCCTGTGACTGGCAGCTTGGTGTTTCACCTTGGTGCCTGGCACCACTTAGCACCTTTTCATTATTTGGACAGACAGCATTCTTGTTAACTTCTTAGTATTTAGTTTAATGCATAGCGACTACTTACATTCTTTCCAGTTCACTGCTCCTTGGTGACATCTAGCCGCTTAGCGACAGTGAACTCCTTTTCACTATAAATATTTACTGTTGTCATTAGTTAGAACAGAAGAGAGTACCCCACTTTACACCCCTTAGTTCACTCTATGGTTCAGATTTCTTTTGAGCTGACTAAGTTCATAGTCACCAATTGTCTGGACACTCTTAGCCTGCTTGCCACAGTTACGCTTATGGAACCTACATGCCTTGCACCTACGGCAGGCATCACACCACTTAGTTGTTGCTAAGCCTCTAGTTTTCTTCCCATGTCCTCTTGCCACACTTGCCCGTATTCATCTCCCCTCCCTTTTAGGCGCACTTTGTCATTGGTGCACCCTCCTTGCCGTACCTCTTTGCCGACTATTGTTACCGACTTTTACCAAATCTTGCTGTTCAACTCATTTTTGGACTGGTTCTCTGGAACCTGCCCAGGACTCCCTCAACCTTAGCATGCCCAACACATTGTTACACAGGTCAGTAGCCATAAACTGTATTTGCTACTGAACTACTTTTGGGCATCATCAAATTGGAGCCCACCACGAGAGTCTTTAGAGCAGAATTCTACCAGAAACTCATCTCCAGTGTAGGCACCATCTGCTAGAGCAGTCGGCAGAAGGCATAGCCCCTTCCCACCCATCAACTCCTCAACCATCTGGTGCCTTACCAGGTCTATCTCTTGCACAGGAACTACAGAACACCACTGTAGACAAACCTGGTCTCTTCCCACACTCTCTAGATTTTAGTACTGACAATCTCTTAGCATTGCCGCTAGCTGTACCACAACCTGTTACCCCCTCTACTCCTTTAATTCCCCTTTCTCAACCTATTATTTCCCTTACCCTGTTGCTAATATCCCAAACCCCTTCCTCAATTTTCAGAACTCCATCATCGCTACCGTCTCCACTGCATAGCAGTACAGTGGCTATAGAACCACCTCCTCAGCGCATGCCATGCAACTATTTCTCTGTGCCAAAATGGGATGAGTCCAAACCATGGAAACTCTCCCAATATTTCAAGGAACTAGAATATCTGTTTAGGGACTGTGGGGTTACTGACCTCACTCAAATGAAGGAATACATGGCACGCTATATCTCATACAACACAGCAGAAACCTGGACTGGACTTTCCAAGTTTTCTGCTCCAGTGCCTAGCGCTTAACCAGCTACTGGCACCACTTACAAAGAATGGAAATTGGCAGTCATTAAGCTCTACTCTGGTGCTGAGGAAGCTACCTGGTACATGGTAAATGAGCTCCACAAACTTGTTTAGTACTCTTTTAACAATGGCACATACTCTTTTGGAGCATTCTCCACATAATATCAGGAATTCCAGAAGGTTGCCAGATGGCTATTACAGAATGGCAAACTCTACATCAATGAGGAACATTGCCTATTCCAACAAGGCATCCTGACCTTGCTATGGACTTGTATTGCTAGACAGTTGGAAATCATACAACCGACCCACCACCCTGAGGAACCTTATGCAGTTGCTGATGTCTTTGAAGCAGGTAAATAGGTTTTAAAAGGTACTGACACAGGCATCGGCATTGGTATGCAATGTGCTAGGACGACTCTGCCTAAACACCCCAACAGTATCCTTCCCGTCTTAACTCCTGCTGCCCCTCCCGCTGCTGACTTTGTTAAGAAAGAGGATCTTAATGCCGCTATCAACGCCACCATTGTATTTGCTATGACCCAAATTGAGACAATAATTGCCACCAGTATGACTGCCAACCATACTGCTAATGTTGCCAGATCCAACCTTTGCCATTTCTGTGGTGAAATTGGGCATACTATGACACAAGGATGCTGCACTACCCTGGAAAACTATATTTGGCAAGGTAAAGTATGCAGGGCCCTCAATAGCAAGGTTGTTTTGACCACTGGTGCCACTATACCAAACTACCTGGAGCTCAAGATCTATCAGGAACGGGTAGATAAATAGCACAGGCACAATCCAGGACAAATCATTACTGGAACACTCTCAGGCAATGCCAATGCCAATCCTGACCGGGTAGCACAGCAACAGATGATCCATGAGATTCTGCATTTCAACAGCATTGGCGACCATCCCAGCTTCTCTTGAGAAGAGCACATCTCCAAGCTGGAACAGAAACTCAACTTGCTTAAGAATCAGGTATTTGACGGTGTTGAGATCAAACAGCCCAAGCAGCCTCTTTGTGGCTACAAGCAAATGCCGACCACCAGCAACCCTCCCTCATCTTTGGTTCCTAATGCTTTGCCTGCTCCTGCCGCTTCATCAATGCCTGCAGCACTCACTCCTACCATACCGCCTACTATGTCTGACCTGTTCCTGACGCTCCCTTACCGCCCCTCCATCCTTATGCTGGTCTATGTGATAGGTATCATGCTCCCATGCAATGTAACTTTGCCGCACCTGAGAAACGTCCTGAAGGAGGTTACTGTCTCATAGTGCCAATTTTTGACATTGAGAAATCCAACCACATCTTCAGCCACATCATGAAAATGCCAGTTACGCTCTTGGTAGAGTGCCAATTTTTGACATTGAGAAATCCAACCACATCTTCAGCCACATCATGAAAATGCCAGTTACGCTCTTGGTAGAAAAACTCTGCAGCATCACACCAGATGTCCGGAACCAAGTCAAAACAGCTGTTACTCCTTGACACCCCTTAGCAACTACCATTACCGAAGTTAATGACCTGAACAACGCACTTCCTGGTTTTTCTGTCGCTACCAACCCTCCCGTTACCATAAGCACCAACACTCTCTCAGCAGAATCCATCACTAACACTACCTCTGTCAATCCCATAGAAACTTATATGAGGTCGCTAGAGCATAGAAAGGACCTTGCCATTTTTACCATTGCCCAGGATTCACACGCCATCAGATCAGTCATGCTTACCGTCGACAACAAGAGTGAGGTAGAGGCCATTGTGTACAGTGGCTCCCAGATCATTTCTATGGCTGTAAAAGTTGCTAATGACCTAGGATTGATTTATGATCCCAACGTCATCCTGAACATGCAAAGCGCTAACGGTACAGTGGACAGATTGCTCAAACTTGCCAAAAATGTACCATGCGCCATTGATGACATCACGTTTTACCTCCAGATTCACATTCTCCGTTCTCCTGCTTATGACCTCCTTCTTGGTAGACCATTCAACATCTTAGCACGTTTTGTGGTCAAGACTCTTACCAACAAAGAAACAACTTTGACAATTAGCGACCCCAATTCTGACATCCAATGCACAGTACTGACATTCCCTAGAGGACAGCAGAAAGGTACATGCAGCAAGCCACCAGATTTCACTGAGCATCACACCAGTGAACATCCTCATCAGTGTTTTCACAAACCATTGAGAAGGTGATTGGCAATGATCACGGAGATGTAACACTAATGGCTAGAATATGACCACGCTAGTAGTCTTGTACATATTTTGCAAATGACCTTTCTTAATACTGAAGTACTTTCTACTATACCTGATTCCGTCACTGAAAATCCCCAGAAAACTCCACAAAACATTGCTGACTCTTCTCTTGCCTACTTGTATCTTACCGCCTTGGACTTCTTCCAGAAAATTGCTACAAAAAACACATATCTCACCACTCTTTCCAGAGCCCCTGCTCCTGCCATTCTTGGACTTTCTGCTTCCCATTCTCTTGCTACCACCCCTGATCCCCTTTCTGCCCCAGTTTATAATAATACTAATGTTTCTAAAAGGAAAGGGGTACAGGTAAAGAAGAAATATAAGCCTGTTGCACTTAAAACCAAACTCGTTGCTGCCCACTTGCCTGAATCTTTCTGCATCAAGCATCATATCCTTGGCAATCCTCTTGCCAACATCCTGAATCTCATGCCACAACCAACACCCTTCCGACTGACAGGACGCTTTTCCACTGAACACCAACAACAATTTGCCAAGGACCACAACATTGGTTTCCTCACCAAAGACAAAATGGGCGTTCTTATCAACCTTATTGCCAAGCAGAACCAGGCCTTCACTTGGGAGGACTCTGAACATAGCAGTTTGCGCACAGACTTCTTCCCACCTGTGGTAATTCCTACTATTCCTTATGTGTCATGGACTGAACATAACAGACCCTTGCCATCTGGCATTGAGGCTGAGGTCTGCCAGATTATATGCACCAAGATACAGGCTGGCGTCTATGAGCCGTCTAATAGCTCTTACCACTTCCACTAGTTCTGTGTACTCAAGAAGAACGGTAATTTGCATATTGTTCACAGTTTAGAGCCACTAAACAGAGTCACCATTTGATACTCTGGCATGCCTCCGTTTCCTGACCATGTGGCCAAGTCCTTTATCTGTGGTGCCACTCTTGATCTATATGTTGGCTATGACAAGCACTTGATCCATCCCTCTTTCCACAACCTTACCATGTTCCAAACCCTCTTTGGCACCTTCTGCCTAGTTACCCTCCCTATGGGTTGGACTAATTCAGTCCCTATTTTTCATGACAACATCACATTCATCCTCCAACCCAAAATCCCCCATAATGTCCTCAATTTCATCAACGACATTGGTGTTAAAGGACCCAAGGACTGGTGACTCATTGATGGCTTGCTGGAGAAGCATCCTGACAATCACAACATATGCCTAGCACTTTGGGACTTCTTTCAGCTCCTCAATCGTATTCTCTAGCGCATAAAGCCTAGTGGTGGGACCTTTAGCGGTCACAAGCTCCTTCTCTGTGTGCCAAAGTTCAAAATTCTTGAGCATGTCTGCACTCCTGCCAGTTGTGTTCCCAATGAGTCTCATCTAGCGCTTCTTGAGCACTGGGATCCTTGCTGTGACCTATCTGAGGTTTGCCCCTTCCTTGGCACCATTGGCGTTCTCCGTATACACAAGAACTTTGTCCATCATGCCCATTACCTTACCTGGCTCACTTGTGCTAACAAACCTTTTAAGTTTGGCCCCGACCAAGTCAACTCCCAACATGATCTCATCAAAGCACTAAAAGATGCCAAGCCACTCATCCCTATCAACTATGCCTCTGCTGACCCTGTCATTTTAGCTGTCAACACTTTCTATATTGCTGTCAGCTACTTTCTCTGTCAGTGCCTTAGCAACAACCTGAAACAACGCTGTTACAACCACTTTGGATCCATCACACTTAACGACAGGGAATCATGCTACAGTCAGCCAAAGTTGGAACTCTACAGGCTCTTCAAAGCATTTCAGGCACTAAAAATATATCTCATTGGCATACACAAGCTTATTGTTAAGGTGGACGCTAGGTACATCAAGGATATGCTTCAGAACCCCGACATCCAGCCGTCAGCTAGCATGAATCGTTGGGTGGTAGCAATCCTCATGTTTCACTTTGAGCTTGTTCATGTTAAAGGCACTTTCCATGAACCAGACAGTCTCTCTAGGCGACCTTGGCAATTGATCCTAATGACGATAGCAACTTTGAAAATTGGGTTGACTGCTTACATGGCTTTATACACCTTATTCAACAACCTATCCACCTTCTGCATCAGCAACAGCCCACCACCGTCTTCCTATACCCCATTGTCCCTTACTGACCCAACACCTTTAGCACCCCGCTTACTTTCTACATGGCAAGCATCCTTAGTCAGGATTTCTCTCTGGTAAGGATTGTACAGGAACCTTGACCGCTTAGAGAGAATAGTTGCCAACTTATCTATGACATGATACCCCAATCCATCAAAGCCCAAGCAGAAGATAAGCGCCTCTTAACCATGGAGCATTGGATACAAGACCTTAAGTGCCCAGAGAACCTTAGCAATGATGAGTACACAACTTTTATTTGCTATGCTACTCACTTCTTTTTTATCAACAATCGTCTTTGGCAATGACATCGCAATGGTGCTCACAAGTTGATCATCAAGCAGGACAGTTGCCTACGTATCCTACATGCTATGCACGACAAACTTGGTTACAGAGGTTTGTATGCTACCTGAGCTACTCTCTTGGAGCGTTTTTGGTAGCCACACGTTAGTGCTGATGTCGCCTAGTATATCAGGACTTGCCACCTTTGCCAGATTCAGCAGACTCATCAAGTGCTTATACCACCTACTGTCGCCATGCCAGCACCCTTGTTTAGCAAGATCTACATCGACACCATGCATATGCCCAAGTCTGGTTGCTATAAATATATTATCCAGGGATGCTGCTAGCTAATCTATTGGCTGGAGTTTTGCATGCTCCAACATGAGAATACTGATGCCGTCTTTTTGGACTGGTTCTCTGGAACCTGCCCAGAACTCCCTCAACCTTAGCATGCCCAACGCATTGTTACACAGGTCAGTAGCTGTAAACTGTATTTGCTACTGAACTACTTTTGGGCATTATTAGCGCATTATTTGATATCTGTCTGCTGTCAGCACTATTATTGATTGGATCTGTTTTTTTTGCTGTGCATAGCTATTGAATATTGTCTAAAACAGACAAATTGCATCTACCAAGGTATTCTGAGCCTGTGCTATGCTGTCGTAATCTGTTATTATTGTGCTGAGCCTGTATGAAGTTCTATCAACACCCTTTTAAATAATATTTCATACTTTAAAAGTTTGTGCTTGATAAAACCCAGAAGTGTTCAATAGAAGTGATATCAGGAAATTAAATACAATAATGTTGTTATCAGAAAGCCCAGTTGTTGCTTGTCAAGAGGTGTGTTTTGAGTCATTGTTCTGCTGGAAATATTGTTCTTCTTCCTCTATTTCCAACTTCTTAAAGCTTTCTACCACTTTTTCATTAAAATCTCACAATACTGTGCAGCATTTATCCTCTCCTAAACTGTTATAAGCTTCTCTACTTTATTCCAATTTATGCTCTATTAAACTGCTTCCTCCTCCATCTTTATAGTTGATATAATAGTGTAATTAGATAGTGGTTTTTCTGGAATTTTTCACACATATATTTTTTTATCTGATCTAATCTAATTGATCTTTCTTTTATTGCTCTACAAAACTTTTTTCTGACCCTCCACTGTCTAGTTTGCATGATAAGCAGCCTTGAGCATAGAGACTTTCTTTTTAGTTGTTGAGCAAAAAAGCCTACATCTAATGCATTTCTGACTGTCTGAAAATTAATAGTATTATAAATAACAGAATCAATGAACTGTGTGGCTTGAACAGCATTATCTAGCTTTTCAGTAGCAGTTTAGTAAATGATAAACTGTTTGTCACATGCTATAAGCTCAAAAAAACAAACTCTAAAATAATTCTCTTTGTTGCTCTTCAGCTCTTTGCTGATTTTTCTATAATGCTCTTTTTCAAGCCAGTTTTGCTTGGATTTGATAATAAAAATACTCTTCATTGAAGAAAAAAGCAACTGAAAAGTAATCCTCAGCAGAAATAAATTGAATAATGGTGGTAGAGTATTAAGAAGATAATTAAACAAAATCAAACATGTCAAATTGATATAAAATAGATGACATGACATTGTTTTATGCTTATTACAAGTGTCTCTATCTTTTATCGAGAAAAAATTATGAAAAAATAAGAAAATAGAAGTAAATCAAAACTGCTAATATTGTACTATTACAACAGTCAGAAACACAACAAACACCATAAGTCAAAATAAATATTTATTAAAGGCTGAAAACTATAAGCCTCTTAGTAGCAAGTTCCAACAAACAGTATTTGTTAAAATACATAAAAAAAAAATACAGAAAAATACAGAATAGATTAGAGCAAGAACTGACTTAGACTATCAACTCAATAATAATCTAGCCACTATTATAGAGAGAGGAAGCATAGGGCTGGCAAATAAAGTAGATTGACATCAATCTAAAATAATTTAAATCAATAGAAGATGTTGTTTAAAAATAACTAGATTGGAATGTTTTGATAAAAAGAAAAATATGACTAGGAAGAAATAAAGAAAGTATAAATACAAGGATATAAAAAAAAGGAAGAGCTAAATGAAAAAAAAAATTATAAATAAAAAAAAGTATAAATAGAAGAAAAAGCTAAAAGAAGAAAGAAGACTCTATGAATGGAAAAAAAATAAAAAAAGAAGAGATAAATAAGAAAAAAAAAGCTAAGAATAGCAACAAGAAATGACAATACAGAAAAATAGCTGGTGGCACTAAAACAGGCATCTAAAAAAAGAAAATAAAACAACAGTTATGTTAGAAATGCTGGAAAGTCTGGAGCAAAAAATTATGGATAGCTAGTGGTTTGTAAAAAAGAGTATGAATAGTCAGTAGAGTAGAAAATATGTAAGGGCAACTTCTGGAGGCTATAATTTAGTTGCACAGCTAGCAGAGGGAGATACAAAGTGAATTAGAGTATATACTAATAATATTATAATAATTACTCATTTGGCAGAGAGAGATTCAAAAAAAACAAGTCTAGAGATTTTCTATGCCAGGTTGGACACTTCTGGGGCCTCTGAAGCATGAAAAACAACTGTACAGAACAATAAAACCTTAAAAAACTCAAAGATTGACAACACCAATAATTGCATAAATAAGAGACAAACTCTGGCAAACTCTAGCTTATATAAGTAGCCTGTATGCAGTGTTGAAGAGGCCAAAAAGCAGTAAAGTAAAAGATTGACAGGAATGAAGGAGTAAGAAGTGACAGAAGAGATGAGGAGTCCACTGACAGAATAGACAAGCAAATTATAGACAAAAGCTTAGTGGTTTTCAGAGTACTAGTAGATTACTTAGGCTAGAGTTTGTGAAAACTCTTTACATTTCAAAGTATTTATATTTTGAAAAGTAACCACTCTTCAAATACATCAAGAGTCAGTATGAATAGAAGTAAGCTTTTTAAAACTTTAAAAAAGCTCCAGAACTATCAGTAATACTTATTAAAAGTACTACACTGCTTGTAGTGTAGTGCACTATGTGGCCACAGCTATATAGCTATTAGTTAGTAGGAGTAATAAATATATTATATTTATTATAATATAATTTAATATTTGCTTATACCTATGTATTTGCTGCTGACAAAGCAGCTTATTTTTGTTCTAAACTATATAGTATCAATAGACCAGACTAGTCAGATTTTGTGTGTATGAACACTGAGCTCTTATAATTCTGTAACTTTATTCCATTGCTCTAATGATTGAATATTTTGTTAGATTTATTAATCAGCAAGTTTTTGTTCAAGTATCCTCCCCTTCATCAGTAGACGACTCGGTGGTAGACAAGACCACAGAGGTAGCAGGTGCTAACTCACGGCGCTTACTGAGACTCTTGCTAGGAGATGCAACAACAGATTTATGTTTCAGGGAAATGGGACAATGAGGAGAGCAAGCAAAGAGTGCCGCTATGGTGGTGCCATCCTGAGTAGTCAGCAGCGCTAGGCTTGCAGTGCTAATCACAAAGGGCTGATAAGTAGCCACCAGATCACATTGCTGCAGCACAAAGTCCTGGGCATTATGAACCAATACCATGTGCTTGTAATTCTTTTGCATGATAGTGTCCTGACTGCATTCATGAGTACAAATCCCATTGAAGGCACAACCCCATTTCAACACATTGCATTAGTAGCAAGAAAGGGAGGTAGTAGGAAACCAGCAGCCCTCAAGATCATTCTCAGACCAACATTTATCACACTGGAAAAGAAGTTAGTGATGTCATCTACCTATCAAGGACAAACAAGTACTTACCACACCAATTTTTGCCCTAAAAGTGCAATGCTCCATGAACACAAACATAACTTTCTTTTTAGTGCTGAGTACTTAGATACCAGCTGAAAGGCCAGTGTTAATGACAGTAGTATTGTGACGAAGATGCAATAAGTCACAAAGCTCTATGTCGGTAAACATGGTTTGGTTAGGCATCTAAAGGCATCAAAAATTAAGCACTAAGGTCTAGCTATGACAAAAGAAGCACTTACAACATACAAAGAGGCAATGTGAGCAGGAAGATTGACCTAGAATAGAGAAGTCAATAGAATGGAATAAGGGAGATAAGTGAAGTATGCACAGTACATTTGGAAGGGCTAACACAAGCAGGAGGTGCTTGTTTAATAACAACAGCAAAATGGCATGGAGAGCTGTGGGAAGTTGGACATGTCAGGCTGGCTCAGAGTTTGCTACAAGATATGGCAATGTGTTTGATGGCCAAATAAGGTGGGGCAGTACAAGCAGGAGAAGCAGTGCCTGGGGCAGTGCAAGCAAGAGAAGCAGTGCCACAAAAAGGACTGCGAAGAACAGTAGGGGGCTGGACAGAAGCAGAAAAAGAAGGAGCGGTGATGACGCCAACTGTGGTTGGGTGCGCTGGACGTATACGCAGTACAACGCCGTCTCCAGCGCTTGGCGTGCGTAGTTGTGAGGAGTCCTGACAGGGTCCCGGTGTGCTCGAGTGGAGGTAGTAAAACGATGCGCTAGCTTATAGCGCTTTGGGGGCTACCTGGCAGACGGTAAGCGTCGTAGTTTAGGCAAAGATATTGGAGAAAAGACGAATAGCGCAGCGTATTGTGCCCGTAGGTGGCACCGTAAACAATGAAGACGAGATGGACGAAGCTAGCGCCCGACTTAGTGAAGAAGTCGAAGGAAGCTAGCGCGAGTTGAACGCTAAGTGTAACTGTGTGTTCGAGGGGTTACAATTCGTTGTTATATACATGTAAAGTAGCTATTTTATATACTATGTGCTACCGTGTTTGTCCAGATACAAGTCCACCTGCGGCGCTACCTCCTAGCGCCTCTCCTCATGGTTTCCTCTAACGGCGACCTGTCAACGGCAACCTTTGGCACATGGATGACGGCGACCAACAGCGTTCTGACCCACGGCGACCAGCGGCGACTCTATATTGGCTTAGAATTGCATGAGTCTGCTCACTTTTATTCTAACTCCAATTGGCCAGGCTGTTTCGGGGTATGGTCGGAAAATCCTCGACAGACGCCATGAGCGCTAGTGTCAGCGCTACTCATTGTATTAGTTCCTGACAGGTCCAGATGTCGGATTTAAGTATATCCAGTGCCGCCGTCATTGATCCTTTTAGACTTCTGATTGAAGTGCCTCGTCAAATGGCAGTGCCTGTTGCTGACTCTTTCTGGAAGTGATCAGGGTTTAGTTAGAGTCCTCTCCCACCGTCGTGTTAGCGCTATACGTTATGGGCCTCCTTCGTCCTTGGGATAGGTGAATGGAGTGTGCTGAAAGCTGGGTAGCTAGTGGTTAGGATAAATGTCTAGATCCTGTAGTCAGTTGCCAGAGCTAGAGCTGCTCTATATTCCCAACTGGTCGCTAGAGCCTTTAGTACGTCAAGTGTTGGTTGGCCTATAATGTCCCTTGATGCGCTCAGTCCGAGTAGAAGCCTATCAGCGGAAGGGACAGTAGAGGCCAATGGAGCACTAGGGAGACTGGCAATGGTGGGTGACATAGTGACCGACTACTCAAGGTCAACATTGGAAATGTGGGGAAGAGAAGGAGAGACTTACTTTGCCAACCTTGGTACTAGCCAACAATGCATCAATCTTGTTGGATAAAGAGGGAGCCTAGTATGGGCACTAAACCTTAGTGCCACAAAACCAAAATCAAACTTAAAAACTTATGAACAAGTCCATGAACGGGCACAACCAATCAGCACCTTCATATTCATGGTACTGGGCCATGCACCACTTGCAAACTTCAACGCCCCGCTTTCAGGAACTGTCAGAGCCACAGACCACCAACTACTGCTGATAAAGCTGCATTATGCCAGGGACAGTGATAGGCTTCTACTTGGACTGAGCGCATCAAGATACATTATAGATCAACCAACACTTGACACACTGGAGACTCTAGCGACCAGCTTGGGCACAGAGCAGCCCTAGCACTGTTGCTCTATGGCAGAACTTATCCATTTACCTTAAAATCACCAGTATCAGTCCCTCAGCACACTCCATTCACCTACTTTGAAGACCAAGGAGGCTCAGAACTCATAGCGCTAGCACGATGGAGGGAAATTGACTCTGACCAAACCCCAATCAATACCAAAAGGAGTTAGTAATTGGTGCTGTCAATCACTGAGGCACTTCAATCAGAAGTCTAAAGGAATCAATGACGACGAGACAGGATACACGCAGACCCAACATTCAAATCTATCAAAAGATGGTACAATGTTTAGCGCCGGGATTAGCACTCACAGCATCTGTCGAGGATTTCCCGACATTCAAATCTATCAAAAGATGGTACAATGTTTAGCGCCAGGATTAGCGCTCATGGTGTCTGTTGAGGATTTTCTGACCATACCCTGAAATGGCAGGGCCAATTAAATAACATCAAAAAGTGAGCAAACTTGTACCATTTCTAAGTAGTTTTAGAGTTGCCGTTGGTCGCCGTCATCCATGTGCTGCAGATTGCCATTGACAGGTGGCCGTTAGCTACAACCATGAGGAGAGGTGCTAATTGGTAGCGCCGTCAATGGACTTATTTTGGAAATACCATAGTGCATAGTATAAAAACTAGCTACTTTCCATGTATATAACAATGAATTGTAACCTCTTGAGCACCCAGTTACACTTAGCGTTTAAATCGTGCTAGCTTTGCCTGACTTTGTCACTAAAGTTTGGTGCTAGCTTTGTCTATCTCGTCTTTGTCATTTACGGTGCCACCTACAGGCACACTACGCTGCGCTATTCGTCTTATTCTCTATATCTTCACCTAAACTACGACACTTACCGTTTGCTAGGTAGCACCAGAGGCTTTAGCCAGGAAATTGTGGAGGGCAGAGGCACTGAAAGTAGACATGCTGAAAAAGATGGGATGAAAGATGCAAGGAGGATAAGGGCTTGAAACAACTTTTATAAGGTGCTGGTCAAATTAAGGACAGTGTTTGACTGAGGACAGTCAATTTTTCAGTTGGGGAAGATGATAGGCTTCTACTTGGACTGAGCACATCAAGGGACATTATAGGTTGACCAACACTTGACATACTGGAGAACTCTAGCAACCAGTTTAGGTACAGAGCAGCCCTAGCTCTGTTGCTCTATTGCAGGACTTATTCATTTACCCTAATCACCAGTTACCAGTCCTTCAGCACACTCCATTCATCTACTTCAAGGATTGAGGAGGCTCAGAACTTATAGTGCTAGTGCAACAAAGGGGAGTTGACTCTGACCAAACCCTGATCAATACCAAAAGGAGTTAACAGTTGGTGCTGTCAATCACTGAGGCACCTCAATCAGAAGTCTAAAGAAATCAATAATGACAAGACAGGATACATGCAGACCCAACATTTAAATCTATCAAAAGATGGTACAATGTTTAGTGCCGGGATTAGTGCTCATGGTGTCTGTCAAGGATTCTCTGACCATACTCTGGAATGGCCTGACCAATCAAATTACATCAAAAAGTGAGCAGACTTGTACACTTTTTAAATAGTTTTAGAGTCACCATTGGTCACCGTCACCCATATGCTACAGGTTGCCATTGATAGGTGGCCGTTAGCTACAACTACAAGGAGAGGTGCTAATTGGTAGCACTGCAAATAGACTTATTTTTGGAAATATAGTAGTGCATAGTATAAAGACTAGCTACTTCACATGTACATAACAACAAATCATAATCTTTTGAGCACCCAGTTATACTTAGCATTCAAATTGTGTTAGCTCTGCCTGACTTTGTCACTAAGTTAGGTGCTAGCTTCATCTATCTCGTCCTTGTTATTTACAGTGCCACCTACAGGCACATTATGCTGCGCTATTCATCTTCTTCTCTTTATCTTTGCTTAAACTACGACACTTACTGTTTGCTAGGTAGCATCCAAGGTGCTATCATCTAGCACATCATTTTACCACATCTACTCAAGCACACCAGGCCCCTGTTGGGACTCCTCACAACTCTGCATGCCAGGTGCTGGAGACGGTGTTGTACTGTGTATATGTCCAGTGCATCCAACCACAGTTGGTGTCATTACTGGACTCCCCCAAGCCCCTCCAAACTCTCCCAGTGCCTGCCCTTGAGCAACTCCAGCATGCAACCCACCCAATTGGTGGGCCCTGGTCTGCCCCCCAGTGCCACACCTGTACCCGGACTACACACCATGCAAGATCCACAGCAGGACAACGCAACCAACAGGCCCTGCCTGATTTCTCCAGTGCCATACCCATATCTGGACTATATACCGCACAGGACTCACAGCTGAGCAATACACTGCACAGGACTGACTGCATAGAGCACAACCCTGGTGATGACGCCAATAGTAGTTGGGCGTGCTGGACGTGTACACAGTACAACGCTGTCTCCAGCGCTTGGCGTGCGTAGTTGTGAGGAGTCCTGACAGGGTCCCAGTGTGCTCAAGTGGAGGTGATAAAACGATGTGCTAAATTATAGCGCTTTGGGGGCTACCTGGCAGACGGTAAGTGTCATAGCTTAAACAAAGATATTGAAGAAAAGACGAGTAGCACAGCATATTGTGCCTGTAGGTGGCACCGTAAACGACGAAGATGAGATAGATGAGGCTAGCACCTGACTTAGTGACAAAGTCAAAGGAAGCTAGCGTGATTTGAACGCTAAGTGTAACTGTGTGCTCCAGGGGTTACGATTCATTGTTATATACATGTAAAGTAGCTATTTTATATACTATGCACTACTGTGTTTGCCAAGATACAAGTCCATCTGCGGCGCTACCTCCTAGCGCCTCTCCTTGTGGTTTCCTCTAATGGTGACCTGTCAACGGCAACCTTTTGCACATGGATGACGGCTACCTCCTAGCGCCTCTCCTTGTGGTTTCCTCTAATGGTGACCTGTCAACGGCAACCTTTTGCACATGGATGACGGCAACCAACGGCGTTATGACCCATGGCGACTCTATATTGACTTAGAATTGTACGAGTCTGCTCACTTTTATTATAACTCCGATTGGCCAGGCTGTTCTGGGGTATGGTCAGAAAATCCTCGACAGATGCCGTGAGCGCTAATGTCAGCGCTACTCATTGTATCAGTTCCTGACAGGTCCAGTGTCGGATTTAAGTATATCCAGTGCTGCCGTCATTGATCCTTTTAGACTTCTGATTGAAGTGCCTCGTCAAATGGCAGCGCCTGCTGCTGGCTCCTTCTGAAAGTGATCAGGGTTTAAATAGAGTCCTCTTCCGCCATCGTGTTAGCACTATATGTTCTGAGCCTCCTTTGTCCTGGAGATAGGTGAATGGAGCTGAAGGCCTGGTAGCTAGTGGTTAGAGTAAATGGCTAAGTCCTGTAGTAGGTTGCCAGAGCTAGGGCTGCTCTATATTCCCAACTGGTTGCTAGAGTCTTCAGTACGTCAAGTGTCAGTTGGCCTATAATGTCCCTTGATGCGCTCAGTCTGAGTAGAAGCCTATCACCAGAGCTCATCTGAATGACATGGATCTTACCCATATTAGGTATTTAACCCATAGCCAACGACTCAATACTGGTAGTCTTGATATTGGTACAACTTCTGCCTATATACTCCTCTGTCTACTTCGTACTGCCTGCTCAATCTATTTTTTTACTCTTCCAAGTCTCACTTTGATCTTCTCTTCATCTTCTAGTCTCAGTCTCTCAGTCTCAGTCTCCCTTCAAATCACTTTTCCCTGTCTCTCTATCCTACCCAGCTCCACTCCTCCCTCAGCCGCCTACTGGACTTAGCCCAGGATCCTGCCTCACCATACCCCAAACCCTGACACCCCATGTATTTCCCAGAATATGCTCATGCCTTGCCCAAAACTCTGGAGCTCACCTCTTGTTGCCTGGAGACACACCATAGACTTTGAGTCTGCTTAGTAAGGACCCGCTTGCCACCAGAAGCCCCTGTTGTCAGCAGAACCTGGCAATGACAAGCATGGAATGAGATTGAGCCAGTATTGGAGAGCTAGTTGAACTTGTGTGGTATATTGCATAGATGTCAGGATAGTATTGAATGTGTAGTATAGTACTGATGGCAGAAGTAGCAAGTAGCAGAGTATTGATGACAGAGAGTAGTCAGTTAGTAGCATTCTGGAAAGATCTGCTAGGCATTGGGTCTGATTGAGTAGTAGCAAACTAAGAAAAGACTAGCCCCATTGGTGTCAGTCATGTGGCTAAGAGTTTTTAGGCTAGTTGAGAGCAATCTCCAGGATTGGAGTAGGAGGTGTTCAAAGCAGCTGGATGAAAGAGTTTATATATGTGGGTTGTGACAGCAATAGCAAAGTTTTTGGAGAAATCTGGGGCATTTACAAGATAGGCTACAGATGTAATAAGCCACTAGTCCAGATAAAAAAAATGAGGAAAATGACAAAAATGAGGAAGCAGTGAGTGGAAATGAATAAAAAATAGGCAAGCAAAAATATACAAAAACTAGAAGACTAAGTTGCACAGTAGAAAAAAAAAGAGGTAACATCAGAATGTATACACCACAGGGAGTCAAAAAACAAGCTGTACATGCAAAACATGCTGGAAAGTCATGAGATTCACATCCTAGCTTCATCTAGCCCACAGAGACACTAACTCCCCTATAACACATCTTGATGTGACTTCTTACTACACTTGCCACTTGCAAGTCTGCAAATCTGCAAGGAAAACTTTATCACATAGTACTGCAATACACAAAGAACAACTGTATGGGCATCATCACTATTTACTCTACTCCCACCTCTTGGCCCTGTACTGTGGCTTGCTCATGGTATAAATAGAAACCATCAATTTTCTTCATATACAAATTGGTTACAACTGCAATTAGTAATGGACAGTTCAATTTCGGATGGCGTCGATTGCAGATACATCGGGGGGCTCGGAAATCCAATTTTGAGTGTCCAATGCTGTGCTGTTCGACGCAACAATTCCTTCAGCTTCTCCAATGACTTCTCAAGATATATCTTTCTTGGCCCCTCTTCTCGAATTGGTAGTATAGTAAGGTTAATAGTCAGCTTTGGATTCTCCGGAAACATCGCCGACAATGCTTCTTCCACCAGCGGCCCTTCTGTCCAATTGAATACATCCTCGTATGGCTCAAGTTGTAGTCTCAGTCGGCAAAGATTGGGTTTGGTGTTTGTCTTCAAGCCTTGAAACAATGGTGGAAGAGTAAATTTTAGGGCTCGCCTAATGTCGATTTCTTCTAGGTTTGGATTGTGCCGTAACGTGAGGAGCTCGGAGAAAACTACAGCAATGAGTACGTTTCCTTATCAGTCGACAAAAGACCTTACCATCATCTGTATCTGACGTAGAAGTGAAAGCGTAGTAGACTTCAAGCTTGAGCGCCCGCAAGCTTGTGCCAGCCGTCTCCAAGAGTTCTCCGAATGCTTTGAGTTGTTCAATCTCATAGTGTATGGTAGAGGAGAGAGTGGTGATTCCAGATGCATAGCTGATGCATTTGGCAAGGAATCGGATCGCCGAGGGATTAACAAGAAAATTGTAAATATGACGAAGACTGGGATGAGATGTTCGGACAGTATCAATGGACGAAGGATACGCATCCAATATGAAGCCGTAACCAAATCTGAGCTCTTCTAACGTTTCAAGTGCAAATATAAGGCTGCAGAAATCGGAAAATGTCCAAGAGGCCCGTGCGAGTTCCAGCTCCTTGACAGACGTCAAGTTGCTGTGGAGAGAAGCGACTGCTAACGGTGAAAGCGTCCGCCATTTGACATTGCCTAGATAGAGTGATGTGACTGAGGGAAATGAAATAAAGCCGCTTGTGAGCAAGTCCCCAACGATTGACTCCTCGCTGTCAACCTCATTCACGAGAGCTAGTTCCTTCAATGGTAATAAGGACAGCGTGGATACCGGTGAGTCCAGAAGACTGAGGAATCTTTTCACTCTGATGTGGTTGTCGAAGCGCAGAGCCTTCTTCGGCAAAAGATGGTATCGAGCGCTCGGCAACCAGGATTGGCAGACCAACGCACAGTCTGCGATTGAAGCAGTACCGCGTAAATAGGAGAGGATTAAGTCGATTATATCGAGAGGTATTGAGATCGGCATGGAGTGCAATAGTTGACTTAACACGAGGCTGTCAGGAAGCAAATGTCGCGTCACGAAGGTAAGGATTTCTCGTGATAGTAATAACCATGTATGTCGGAGTCCGGAAGGTCACATGCCATTTTCTCCTCGAGGCTGGCAAGCTGTGAACAAGCTCATTACAGGTCTGAAAAAGCAGATCCTTCCTCTGCAGCGACAATGCTTTTGGGTAGGCGGATCCTACGAAAAACTGACGAAGCCCTAAAGGTCCATGTCTTAGGTCAGAAAAAAGCTCGGGAGGATCGATGACTCGAGTGATTTCATACAATTGATTTCGAATCTGTACTTTCTCTATCTCTCTCTTTCTGCGTATGTGCCTATGTAACGCGCAGGGAATCGGAACGTTTAAGTCCATCAGGTTCAAAGTTTTCTAAGTTTCCTTTTTGAACTCAATTTCAACCCAAGTCTAAACGGCTTCCTCAAACGACATTCTTTCTCTGCAGTATACGACCTTCCCTGGGATTTACTATTTCTCCTTCCTTCCTCATAATATTGCTGTGGGTAACATATGGGCCGTTAGGTTATCGAAGAATAACGTCTCGATAGCTCAGTGGTAGAGCATGCGATTGCAGCTGTTTGCATATTCATCGCATGGTCCGGTGTTCGAACCACCGTCGGGACTCTTCTGATGGCGTTATGAAATTTTTTCTTGAAATATCCTTAACTAATTCATTATAATGAAGAATGTACTCGCGAAAAGAGAACTTCGATATAGTCGATGTCCTCCGTTCTCGAAACCTTACTACCAAGCTTCACCCTGCAGGACAGCTTAACGTCCGTCATCAACAATTCGTATTCCTTCCTCCCATTCGCATACCATCTAACAACTAACTTGTATCTGACCACCCTCTCCCACCCCGTCCTCCTCCACAGCAGTCGCGTGCTCACGCTCGCGCTTCAGCCGCCCCTTCCCCCGCGCCCTTTCCACGTCCGCCCACATCGCTCGTGCGTCGTGCAACACGTTTCCCTCTCCTTCAATGTCGACATCGTGGTACGTCTCTTCGAATCGTCGGACTTCGGATGCAAAGGAGTTGTTAGTGGTGGTAGGAGAGTCAGAGGCAGAGACAGTGGAAGAGGCGGAAGCGAGCACACTACGCACACCGTCGAGCAGGGAATCGACTACGGCGAGGTTGTGTGCTGCGAGGAGGGAGTGCGCAGACATCTCATGCGTATGCAGGAGGTGGTGGAGGTATGCACGGGTGTAAGGGGACGAGCTCGAGGAATCGGGAGAAGGAGGAGACTCGAAGGGCCCGTGGACGATGTGGTCCGCGGGTGGGGTGGGAGAACACGCGATGCATGGACAGGGGGAGACGGCAGACGAGAGGGAGTGGAAGTCGAGGCGGTACTGAGTGTCGTAGAGGTTGTGACCTATTTTGATTAAATTTTTGGGCTGTGCTCCCGATATGGGCGCGGGGACGGGAAATGCGAAATCAAGGGCGACGCCACACGACGCGGCGTCGACGGCCCACCGCGCGTCGAGCACGTCAATGCCCACGTCGCGGATGAGGCGGAGGATGTCGTGCGGGCCGCTGGCGCCGTGTGCGAAGCGGGGTTTGGTGGGCGGCAGGGAGGCGAGGGAGGAGTGGAGGAGTGCGGTGGTTTGGTTCGGGGAGGCGGCGAGCCGGAGGGGCCGAAGATCGACGGTGTAGCCTGCAACGCCAGCGTCGTACGTTGGCAAACCGCCGATCGAAGACGACTCGAGCGCGTTGAGGGGCTCGGTGAGCGAGCCGGCGAATGCGGCCCGGGCCGCGTGCGATGCGCAGCCTGCGAGGTGCACGAGGACCGCAGGGGACGGGGAGTGATCGGGATTTGGGGCGAGCAGAAAAGCGAGCCAGGCCGTCGAGCGTTCGTTGCTTTTTGTCAGCCGCTTTTGTGAAAAGGGAGGGGCAGTGTGTGGCGTATCAGAGAGGGCCACGACTAAGTCAGGTCTGCATGCGCGAGTGTAGTTCGTCCAGTCCGCTGGCGTGACCTTGCGGACACCACGAAGACTGTACGCATTCACATATCCATTCCCGTTCGGCGGCATCGCTCGTGTATCGTCCGGATCACGCACGCTGAGGCTCACGATGTGTCGGTCCAGCTCAAACCCCAAGAACCGATGTAGGGCGTTTGGGCCGGGGGCTAACGTCGGTACAGGCGGGGACTGTTCTAGGCTGCACAGCGTTCACCATCGCAATGATTTGAGTGGAGCATGGAGAAGCACTCACAAGGTCTCGAAGGGGACGTGGATCAGCCCGATGGCATCGCTCGAGCGCACGTGCGAGCGCGTGAGGTGCGGGACAACCCCGCGCGAGGTCGGCGTGAGTAACGTCGGCGTGTGCAGGGTTATGCTGTTCCCGGACGGACGTGAGAGGAGGAGAGTCCCCCTGCGTGGGCCGAAGGGCGTTGTGACGCCGTCGTCGAGCGAGAATCGCAGGCCTGCGCGAGCCATGGCCGTGAGTGCGCTGATCTACGAATGGTTCACAGTGAACGATAGTAGTAGCGCAAGGATGGAGAAGGAAAAGGGGAGCTACATACGAGGCGCGGGGTACAAGTCAGTTTGGACAGAGAAAAAGTTCTGATTACCGAGAAGAACTGGAAAAAAGAGTCCCAAGGGTGATTTGAACACCCGACCCCGCGATGTCACAGGATGGTATGAGGACTGCAATCGCATGCTCTAACCACTGAGCTATTGAGACAATTATTGTTGTTCTCTCGACTCCATACAGGTACCGTCCTACTGACAATTTTTCTGATTCTCATCCCATCCTAGCCGGCATGTCGTTGTCTCAAATCTAGGCTCGGACACGGATTCGTGTACTCCTAGTCTTATCCGATGATGAGAAAACAGGGATCGGTCCCCTACGCTTTCTCACACCCTTGAAAGCTGAACGCCCGCTCAATGTCTGGATCTTAACGATGGTGTTCTGTGCAGTGGTCCTGTGGTATGGATGAATATCACCTCAGCCATCTTCCACAATTCTGGTTTGACCTGAGTTACTTTCCCTTTCCTCTTCAGATGTCATCACCGAACATCGATGAGGTGAGCGACGATTTGGAACTTAATTTTTTGTGACATCTTCTCGCTAGGACATATCGGATGCCACATGGTTATTTTCTTGATAAAGACCTTGTGTGTGATTATTGAGATTGATTTTCGGCACGAGCGTGGCATATGTATTCCAAACACGATTTTTATTGCAGCTCGTGCTTGCTCTTCACACCCATGAGCTTCAGCTTGAGGTTGGTGCTCCCACCGCATGTTGTATGGTCACTCAGGCTATGGAAGTTGCCCATGCATATGATTCTTGATTAAAAATCAGCCAGAAAGATCGATTTTGCGAAAAGTTGCTTGTTGTACGATCCTGTCTATGACCTGAATACATTAGACACTAGGTAGTGGATCTTTCCCTCATGGCGTCTATAGTAGCCCTTCTGCTCGGTATTAACAAAGAGGTTAAAAAGAATTGGACAAGTAAGCGCTCGGCAAGTGAATTATTTACCATTTCTGCTACCCACCTTATCTTCCAATCGCATACATTCGGAGTACAGCATTACGAGCAATAGAAATGCCAAGTCCTCTGATGCAAGATTAGGTGATATCGACAATACGGCCGGATCAATATTATTGCTGAAGAGGTGGGTCTCATGGGGAATTAGTTCGGCAACAATAGTGTCTTGTGAGTCAGTTCGTGCTGCCTGATTATCCAGAGTCAACAGGTTAATGTCTGAAAATTGGAGAAGGATTTACAGTCCATTTATGTTGTTTGTATTTGACGGCGTAAGTGACGTTAGACCACTGCCATTCCAGATTGCTAATTGAATGTATCAATCGAGCTTGACAGGGGCTTTGACTAAGTTATATGGGCTCACGAGCTAAACAACCCAGGCTTGTGGTTCACATCACGCCATTTACGTTTGATTGTGCCGATTTGGAATTCGTGATGCTTCCAGTCAATACTCGACTGTGGGATCCAATTTGGGGATTGTCTGGAACCAAGAGATTCAACTTTAGTCGTATTTGGTATGGCTCTGAAGACTCCTTCTGTGATGGAGCTGATCCTGTATGCTATGAGGGTATTGCGATTTTCTGGAGTAAGTCTGCTTTCGAGGATATCTGTGTCGGAGAATATGAAGTTAACCAAGGTGGACATTGTCCGTTGGAGAGTGACAGATCAAGGTGCTGACATCTGTCTTCACACGTATGTGCGGTTGCCTTGAAAGAGGCAGTGCTATGCCGAGTAGCCGTTGTACGATTCACATGTTGGATTGGGCTTGAAAGGCTTTGGAAGTATGGTAATCACCGCAGATATACTTGGATAAATGAAATGCTGCAGTGTTCGGTGAAGAACATAGGGAGTTCGGACGCTGATCCGACGTCTCTAG
Organism: Macrolepiota albuminosa; assembly: GCA_027475525.1. Lineage (NCBI taxonomy): Eukaryota > Fungi > Basidiomycota > Agaricomycetes > Agaricales > Agaricaceae > Macrolepiota > Macrolepiota albuminosa. The sequence goes on along the minus strand of JAMWFC010000031.1, from coordinate 131,585 downwards.
ATATCATTGCGGCATACGACTAGCGCTCATGACTTCTCAGTATGCCCAAAGTGAAATAGTCGCCGTTTCCCGAAGAATGGGTTATGCTGAATCTCATGTTTATTCGCATATAACCGGATTTTAAACAGTCTTTCGAGAGGTGTGATCAGTCCATCTTCGACGAATAGAATAGCATTCAAAGTTACTGAAAGATTGGCCTCGCTCGTTGGAGAGTAATCATATTGAAAGGAGATAGAAACCTCAATGTAACAAGATGTCACTCAATTGAGTCGTTGGTATAGCCGCCGGGAATGCCTTCCTAGCTAGTCTGGTTTGTGTCTTTTGTTCATAGGCATAGGCGAAGCCAATGAGGTCGAATTCCGAGAACGCAGTTCCAAGGAACGAAAGCCCGAATGGGACACCTGGTGCAGGGTACACTGTCTCTGGACCTGCACGACCAATTGTGACATTGTCGCTGAAGAATCCGAGTGGTACTTTGAATGCAAGAATGAGACCTGACCGTGAGGCAATACCATGCAACGTAACGTACCAGTCGCGATAGGATATCCGACAATAGCTTCAAGCCTGTGCCTCAGTAAAGGACACTAATTACTGACGTAAAGAGCACACCTGCGGGTGTTGTAGTGAATCCGTCGGAAGGAAGTACTAGGGCATTAAGATCGTGGGCTTGAAGAGCAGCATCGATCCCCTGGGCTCCGCCTAATTCGTGGTTGGCGGCGAGCGAGGCAAAGTAAGCAGCGTCGAAACCATTTGTGGCTTGCGATTCAATGAAGCTAGTAGATCTGTGTCAGCAGCAATGGCTTGAAGCTAAACCCCCAGAACATACATGGATTGGTCGGTGAATCCCGAGGGCTTTTCAAGTGATGGGTTGTCGTTGTCGAAAGCAATCAAGTCCGCGAGGTTCCGTACTCCGGATGGATTGGATTTCAGGTTCGAGTAGTAGCTGTTTAGTTGTACCTATAGGAGGTTGAGTCTGAGATCAGGAAGTGCAGTGTGCCTTTCTACGTGCCTTGAAGTCAACATCGAGGACGACGGTTTCATTGTTCGATGCCAGGATCTCATCAGCTGAGGGCAAATCAGCCGGATCAATAATTGTAGCACCCAAGCTACGCAAGACATTTAGAGCCTCTTCAAAAGCATTCAAGATGTCAGTAGGCGTATTGATTGTGTCGAGAAAAACTCGACGGGGTACCCCAATACGTTTGCCCTCGAGTGCGTTTTTCTGGAGGGCTTGAGTGAAGTCGGGTAAGACTCGTGGTTGGGCGAGAGTGAAGTTGTCATTTGGATCAGGGCCAGCAATGATAGAAAGGACAATTGCAGCGTCTGTCATTGAGCGCGTCATTGGCCCGACGGTGTCTTGATGTTCAGAAATCGGTATAACTAAAAGATATGAATATAGAACATTCAGAGACTGAACATAGTCTTACCTCCAGCACGGGAAGTAAGTCCCACCGTCGGTTTGATACCTGCGATGTTATTGTGACTTGAGGGACAGGTGATGCTACCATCTGTCTCTGTCCCAAGGGTCACTGCGGCCAAGCCGATTGAAGCAGCAATGCCTGAACCGGAAGAAGAGCCGCATGGATCAGCACTCGGAAAGTAAGCATTGCTAGACTGGCCGCCTCTTCCAGACCAACCAGATGCAAGGTTTCCACGGAATTCAGCAAATTCTGAAAGATTTGCTTTACCTAAAGTAGCATATCATGACAGCCAAAATCACCCAGAACCAGAGGGCTTACCAAGAATGATTGCTCCAGCTTTGCGGAGACGTTTGACGACCCCAGCGTCATCGGGAACGACGGATCCGAGGAGACTGAAAGAACCCGCTGTAGTGTTCATGCCTATTATGTAGTTTAGGACATAATTTCTTCCACAAAATCCGTTTTGAAGTGACCTTCAGAGGCGATAGTCGCGATGTTGTCCTGTTCAGATAGAATATATGTGATTTCACACCAAATAACGTGAACCTTTCTTTACCTTTAATAAAACCGGGATCCCATGTAATGCACTTCGCGGGCCTTGGGTTCTACGCTCGATGTCAAGTGCCTCCGCAGTGGCAATTGCAGATGGACTTGTCTCAATCACAGCACGAAGAGCCGGACCTTTAAGATTGACCTCTTCAATGCGAGCAATGTAGGCCTGGTATAGAGTATAGGTTCAAATATATAATAGATCGCTGATGGAAACACACCTTCACTAGGTCAACACTTGAAAAATGGCCTGCGTCTAGTCCAGCTTGTAGTTCGGATATCGAGGCCTCATACAGATCGGGGAGTGCAATTGGCTGTCTTACTTGTGGAATTGTAGCCAGCCACGCAGGTGTAATTAGATTGCTAACAATGAGTAAAACCCTGGGAATTAACATGATGGACGACCACAGTTGCAATGAATAAGACAGAACTGGAAGACAAGCAAATTATATGTGCTGCCCTACAAAATGTTTCAGATGTTCATGTAAGGCCGAAGACGATAACAGGTGAATAAGATGCCCAATGTGGCAGGTAGCTTTCGGTAGTTCAACAGATACCTGGCAGAGTAGATAGACTCTCTGGGCCAGATAAATATGGATGTGGAAGAAGATAAGACAAAAAACAGGTGTTGTTTTGGTTCTCTTCACAGAAACATGCGTTCATGAAAAGCCGGAAAGCGGTAGAAGACAGCCAGAGAATTGCACCAAGTCGCCAGATAGCCTTCGACATTTCAACAAGTATGCGGCAGAGTAAATAAACTTTCGAAACCAAGCATCAATAGGAGGTACCAGAGATAAGACGTATTCATTAAGATACCATGCATGACTGACAAAGATAGCAGGAAAATCACATGCCCAATACATCCAGTATCTTTGGGAAGTTTGAGACAATCTGTCTCATGGAACTATAGTGGAAGCTATGACCCAGCTGCCTTCGCAAACATGTGACTTTCGGAGCTTGCCGGCACCGGTCTTAGCGTGACAAACCAGCTCAACTGACAACAATCCGCACTCAATGTTAACTCTCACAATAAGTCATTGTAGGCCCATAGACATTATTTCAATCAATCACTAACCAAATCTTGACTACTGAATCGCTCACAAGAAGATGCATACTAACATGATTAAGCAACTTTCATGTTACGCTCACCTTGTGTAGCGCTATGTGCTTGTCGTTTCTCAGACTTTGAGCGCTCTTCTGTCATGTACTTTCACGCCTCTCCTTACTATTTCCAGGCCTTCCCTGCATCCAATCATTTGGCCTATGTTTATGCTAAGAGGAGGGGTTCCAATTGAGGTAGTTGAGTAGGGTCTTATCAGGTCTTTCAGCCCTTCCTCACTAATATTTCTTCCTATCCTAGGGTTATTGGCTCTTGGGCTGGATGTCTTCTGGCTCCCCTCTATATTATTTAATTGTGCAATTACTATCTAATTTCTTGGTGTACAATCATTCACTTAGGGATTGGTGGAGTTTTCAGCCCTGTATACAGAGTTTCCATTGCTGTGTCTCACTTTTCATGGCCTTGCTGTCAATTCTGTACCTCTTTTCTTATGTCTAGTTTGGGTCTGAGGTATTGAATGACTCTGTTTCTCAAGTCTAAACAGGCTGGTATTTGTCAATATTAGTCCTCGACTACACTATTTCCTCCTGTTTGTAGAGAAATTTCCCACACTCTAGGCTTTATATACAGGCTTTATGTGTTTTGATTCAAGGCTTGATGAGAGACATGAGATGAAAGTCTGGCTTAATGAAAAGTTTGGCCATGTGTTTGTGGAAAGAAATGTGATTTCTTGAGTCTGAAAGTTCTTGGGTTGGCCCACCTGCTGGTGGAGGGAAAGGGCCAAACTCAAGCCATTACTGTGAAATCCTGTAGAGCTGGAGGTTCAAAAGGGGTGATGTGTGTGAAGGCCATGTGAAGGAGAGAGGAGAGGTGCAGTATGCAGCTTGGGTTGTTCTCGATATATAGTTGATATGTGTTGCTATGCCATCTGCCAAGGAGCTGTATCTTATAGTCTGAGTAGCCTGCAGCTGTGGCCATCAAGGCAGCCTCATGTTGTTACTGGCATGGGGAAGTTTATTGAACAAAGCCTTGAGTGCTGCAACAGGGCAGGTTGGGCAACCTGGTGCTGTGGCAACTGTGATGGTGACCCCCTTGCAGAAGGGGTCAGTTTTGGATGTGGGGAGGGTGAGGTGCATGTGTGTGGCATCATCAAAGTTGGAAAAGAACTGAACTGAGTTGTGGGAGAGGTTGAGGAATGGAGAGTACTTTCCTTCTTTGCTGACTATGAATTTGCTGCTGTGGAGTAGGTCCAAGTAGGCAAGGCAACATGTGGTGTAAATTGTGGTATGACCAGCAATAGTGCCTAGCTTGAGCTGGACAAGGAGGGCTAAAAGGATGGGTAGAGTAATGGGTTGGACTGGCTTCCTGTCTTGCTCACCATGGTATCATTTGATGCCATGCAAGATATATTATATGAGGAGGGATTCAGTGGCATGGAAGGAGAGGCTGGTGTCAACATATGGAAGGAGAGGCTGGTGTCAACATGGAGGGGATGTACTGCAGAGAGGTATACTTTGATTGTTTTAGGCTGCACTTGGCTGATGAGGTGAGTGACCCAGGAGAGCACAGCAGGTTCAGAGGCTGGGAGGATGGAGCCATTGGCATTGTACAGACTGTTGAGCTGGGCATAGAAAATAAATTGTTGCTGTCCAGCTATTAAAGAATATGGAGTAGTAGTTGAGGACTGCTGTCTACTCATATTCCACAACAAGATTCAGCAGATGAGCCATGTATCTGAAGAAGATGCCCATGGCTGCACAGTCATTGATGTGGAATGCAAGAATGCTGAAGTATGTTTGAAGTGGGATGAGGACTGAGAATGGGTTTTTGTATTCTTTTGCCACTCAGTTGCTGATTTCAAATAGGTTGATAGAGCCATTGAAGATATATGCCATCTTTTTGTTGCAATTTGTAGGATCAAGCTTGTAGAGGTCTGCTTCTCTGAATTTGTGCATGATAATTGCCATTATTGCAGCCATGTTGACATCAGGGAATTGGGTGCAAAGGGAGAGGGAAATGGCAGGTGAGGACATACAATGGATTCCTGCACCTGGGATCAGTGGGACAAACAAGTTGCCTTGTTGCACTGGCACAACAGGAGCTGGCATGGGAGCTGTTGCAGCCAGCATGGAATTGAATCTTGCAAGAAGGTTCTTCATCAAGGTGGAGAGTTCTGCATAGGACTCTTGGAGTGAGTTGAACTCTTCTGCCAATAGTAATTTGCTGGGTACAGACATGACAGGCAGAGCTGGGCTAGCTGATGCTCTTATAAATCTACCATTAAAATCTCTGAGAGGTGCATGGGAGGTATTCCTCATGCATTGATAGAGTGTGTTGTGTGGGTGTAGATTCAAGATGTGTGATGTATTGCAATTGATGCAAAGAGTGCTGTGAGCACAGTGTGAGATGATACAAGATGATCAGTTAGAGATAAATACATACCTGTGAGTGCAGTGTGAGACAACAAGGTTTCTACTGCTGTGTTTGCAGCAATTAATAGGTTTTGAGACAATGGAGTAGAAAGATACAGAGATGTGATATAAGTGATGATGAAAGGGAACAGTGGTGGTTATCTAATTGGTGCCCAAATTAACCTTGAGCAAACTTCCTCCTACTTGCCTGATTCATCAATGAGGTTCACTGGAGTTTGCTCCATTTTCCCACTGTCTCAGAGGTGTTTTTTTCTGATGCTATTCATAGTCTGAACTTCATGAATTTTTGTGGTAGTCTTTTTTTATTCATCACTTTTATTATGATAATTGGATATGGGCCATTGCAAGCATGGTATATGTTTGAGATCTAGATTCTGACAAGGAGGATATTGATTAATTATTACCAATAGTTGTCTGATAGCAGGAAGCCTTTAAAATGGTGCTGATGGTCGTCAGAAATAATGATGAGGGGTATTTGATGGAGAAAACACTTACTCAACAGCTGTTAATGATGTCTAAAAGTTGGTTAGTAGCAGACACAGTTTACAGCTACTAACCTGGGAAATATGTGTTGAGCACATTAGGTGTTTTGAGAGAGTTCCAGGCAGGACCCAGAGAACACATCAGCAAGAAAAGTCATCTATGTAAAGCAATTACTGTAGCAAGCAGACTAGATGTCCAGACAATTTGCAACTTGTCCTAAGTCAGCTCAAAAGAAATCTGAACTATAAGGTGAACTGAGCAGATGGGGAGGTACAAAACTCTGTTTCTCTGACTACAGTAAATGGTAAATATTTATAATAAAAAAATGAGTCCAAGATGCTATGAATTAAACCAAATACTAAGAAGTCCACAATCTTGCTGTCTACTTAAATCACTGAGAGGTGCCAAGCAATGTCAGACACCAAGATAAAATGCTAAGCTGTCAATCATGGAAAAATACCATCATTCCAACTCATAAGTGCTGCTGTTGGTTAGCTGTACTATTTGCTAGTAGACTGATGCCATCTGTCACTTGTCATTTCAGCTGCCATCAGTGCTATCACTAATTGGATCTATTCCTTGCTGTGTATAGCCATTAGATATGGCCTAAAATAGATAAATTGTATGTGCTAAGTTCAAAATGCATGCACCAAGGTATCTAGAGCCAGTGCCAAGCTGCTATGGCCTGCCAGTGGTGTGCTTAGCCTGTGTAGGGTCCTATCACCATCTGATAGTGAGAGGTGCTTAGAATAGTGCTGATGGTCAACAGAAAAAATGATGATGATGATGATGATGATGATGATGATGATGATGATAATGATGATAATTTCTGTTTAATGCTGGCAAGCTACAATACAGAGCTAAGAAGCAGGCTGATAGGCTAGATGTACAGTACTATGTACAGAGAGCAGTATTGTTGATGTCTTTTTGTAAAGTAGAACTTTTCTTATATAGATTGTGTGTTAGCATATATTGTAGTGAGTTTTTATTGCAGTAGATCAAAAGTAAAGTTAGAGTTAGTGCAGATTCAAGATAGTGTAAATTCAGGACCAGTGATGTGTGGATATAAAATGTCTATAACTTCCTGTGGTATGTGAGCTCCTGCCATGCCAATGTCAGTATTGTCAGAGTGATTGATTGATATGTGTGTGTGATAAATCAGATCCAGCCAAATTCCATTATCATGAGTCCTCTGCTTTATTGTCCACTTTTTCTTCTGTCCTGGCCAAGACTTACTCTGGCACATGTCCATGATGCAGTGATTCACCTCTGCTTTATTGTCCACTTTTTCTTCTGTCCTGGCCAAGACTTACTCTGGCACATGTCCATGATGCAGTGATTCAAAGCTGAGGTTCCAGCTCTTTCCAGATACCAGGAGTGGATAAAGTCCCTGGCCATGGAACCTGGATAAATAGGAGGGAGCAAAGTCCCCATCATGGGAGTCAATCACATGGAGAGGTGGGAATACCACTTGTCTTGATGAAATGTACTGATGGTGTTGTATGAGATGCATGCCAGCTGACAAAAATCAATGTCAATGATTTGAAGACATCTATGGTCATGAAGATAAGAACACAGATCATTGGTAGTAGAGAAGAGAAAATATGCTGATAAGAGAAAGTGGATTCAAACTCATCTTACTCCTTGTCAGTGTTTGCCAAGATGCAATAGCAGATGCACAATAAAGACCACTACTCTATTGTGCTCCCAGTCAACAGAAACAATGCCAACAGGCATTTGATGGGCCTTGGCAACAACAGAACATTTCAGCCAATATTGATGGCTGTACTAAGTCTAGAACTTAGGTTATACGGCTGGGAGAACTTTTCTATATAGATATTTAGAAAGAATTATTAAGCAAATATTGGGCCTGTGCAAGGAAAAGTGAAAGCCTTGGCTGCCAACCTGCCAGACCAGGAATACTATGGCAGGCTATTAGATCAATGATCCTGTGATGTCAAGGCAGATTTGAGACCAGATTTTTGGAAATTTATGGACAAGTTTTTGCAGGAGCTTTCCAGAGCTTCTTACTTCTTAGTCATCAACTTTTAACATGTATGCATTACATTGGTCAACATCTGTGTCCTCTGTTATGCATTAAAACCTCTACTATACAGAATGGAACAGTATTCATGGGTATTGGTACTAGCAATAACTAGGCTGATCCAGGCTTGTTAGCCATGATAAGGGTTTTTATCTTGGCTAATTAGTCATTGCTATTGTGAGGTCAGGTGTGACAGATCTAGGGCTAGGTTAAAAATAGAAATGTTAAAAACAAATCTATTTCTCACACATTTTTAACATGTTTTTAACATTTCTAACATGATAATCTCAAAAATGCCATATGACTTTTGTGAAAAATTACAATTCAGTCCAAACACATTCCCAGAAGAGTTCTACACCTACCTGTGTGGAGATAAAGCAATTTCCAGCCTATCTATAGTAATCTAATTGCCTGTTTTATGCTGTCTCCTAAGCAGCAAGAAACTCTTCTTGCTGCCCATAACCAATTTGTTTAACATGGCAAAAGAGAACTCATTCAACTCTTTGAACTTGTCAATAACATGATTTCCAATTACAACAGTCAGGATTAAGATGATTGGAAAATGCATATAGATAAACTTGGCAATGTTTGGAATAAGTGGCATAGTACAAAAGGAGAAAACCTTGACTGGCCTGTTATAAGTGTCATCAGAATTTTCTTTTCCATTATATTGCATAACTGCTGTAATTAAATGACATGTTGTGTAGCTGCCTGGAATGCAGGAGCAGCAAGACAACTTGGAAATCGAAGAATCACTGCCACCAGAATATAGTGAGGACTGCAATTATGAACACTTGGATAGAAAGTCACAATGGGAGGAAGCATTAGGTGTAGGCTCTGCTCATCAGGTTAATGTCAAATCAGCTAAATCAGCTGGCTCTGAAAGGAAGAGTAATGCCTTCTTCAACGAATTAGTGATCACCAAAAAAGAGAACAACCATGTCATGACTTATTGCATGGCATGCAATAAACATATGGCTGGGAAGGATTTGAAACAATAGCTTAAGCATGCTACAATAAAATGCAAAGTTAATATAGTGTGTTTGTATTTAACAAAATATACTGAAGAAAATGATTAAAAAATCAAACACTGGCCCAACTTAGATCAAGCCAGAGAGCTTGCAAACAGAAGGTTAGCTTTCTATGCACTCAGAACTAGAAACTCAAAAAACCTCCTGAAACCTCAACAGCCCAAAGAAGATGTAATGAAAAGTTGAAAAGACACTATTCTTGAGCACTTTGGCATCCTCAAAATTAGTGCCTAGCAGCAAGCCACTATTGACCTCCTTCTGTTTAAGTTCTTCATTTGCTGTGGCATTCCTTTTGCTGTACTCAATAACAAGTTTTTCTATGACCTTTTGAATGCACTTGCAATGAACTATGTGGACTCTGACTAGTTAACATTCCTTACTCAAAAAATTATTGAGGAGATGGCTCATTTCTATAAGAGTTTCTTCATGGTCATGTACATCTGACACTTTCTTTTGATGGATGGAGTACCCAAGCTAAGGATAAGATCTATACCTTTCACACCACAACAAAGAGTGATTGTTTCTTTTTTATCAAAGGTCATGTATTCAAGGATGTCTCTGTGACAGGCCAAAAGATTTTTGAGCAGGCAAATAGGGTAAAAGCATTTTCAATACTCCTCTTGAATATTACTACCAGTTAACCAACCTGATTTAGATCTTAAATTCTCTTGATCCAAGACAGTTCAGCACAGTGGCAGGAGATGGGGTTGCAAATATACATCTAGCAAAAAAAGCTTATCCAAGAGCTTTATCTCTGGATACTAGTGATCTATGATCTATGCTATAACTTGAATCTTTTTCTCAAAAACATTGGAAAACTCTTTAAAAAGGTGAGTCAAGATTAGTCTGGAGTATCCCATCAGTTAACAAGCAAGATTCTCTAGCTTCTGGCAAAAGTATCAAGTATTTCAAACTACTTTGGCAAATCAAACTATGGAACATATCAGCTTACAGAGGAATGGTCCTGTTTGAACATTCATGAAGGTAAGAAAACTGTCTCAGAGACATGGTTTTTGTCTTTTGATCTGCAGGCAAAAGCTGTCCAAGCATGCATGCCTGCCATTTATGTTTGTATGACCAAGGAAACTCTTACTTTTGATACAGCAGCAGTATGTATCTGAGATCTTACTATTCAAATCTTGTGAATCCTCATTATTTTGGTCTTTTAGATAAAGAAGCTCATTCCTGTACTCAAAAGTAGCTCTCAGGAGCATTTCAAGTTCATGGGAGAGCTGTCTGCCTTTGTACAACTACTTGCCTCTGGTGCAAATGCAATCAAGACCTTGGAATAAGAAGCAATTACTTGTGCTGATGTATTTTATGCTTGGGTATGCATTGCCTGGCACTTTGAACACCTTCTCAGTAGTCCAAGCTGTGATCTTCTCTGTTTCTGAGCAGATGTTATGGAGATTTACAACCATCAATTTCACCAGATAATGGCTAAATCATCTCATAAAGTGTTTTTACTTGCTTACTAGCTTTACCTATGTACGTATCTCAGCTTATTTGAGTTCCATGGACTAAAACTACAAATTATTGCAATATTCTGCTATAATGAAGGCATCCAGCTTATTATGCCTCCACTTAACAATGATAAACTTGGCAAAGATTGTCAATCTGAGCTCTACAAGCATTTTCTGAAGTCAGCTCTTCATATCTTCAAAGGTAAACAAGTCTGATTGAATGTTGGTAGTAGAGAGGGGTCAAATGCACTTGTGTGGGACATTGAACAATGGGCATATAATATGGAGCTCTTCCATAGTTTTCCCTGAAACATAGGCATAAGCTTGCTGGTCTATTGGAAAGCACTTTCATCTGACTCCAATTGTCATCAGCTGACAGTAAGTATTGGATAGATCTTTGACATCTACTACTTGCTGACTCTATCTGCTATCCAGTGCATTGCAATCAAGGTGTTTTCAATTTTTCTATCAGAAATCTGTGATGAAAGGACTGCCTCAAGGCTAAGATGGTTCAATGCAGCATATTGGAGCTCAATGAGCCAGAGAAGATTGTAGAATGTGCCAAGCTCCATGACTTCTATATGCATGGGTTCACCAATAGACAGTCTGATCATATAGCCCACATTCATGTTCCTGAAATTAAACCTACTACTATGTAAGCATGCTGCTTACAAAAACATTGTTTCTGACTCCAACTGCTGACACAACTTTTGACTGACGCAACACTTTGGAACACAACACTTTGGAACACGCTTGATGGAGAGCCTCTTGATCAAATAGGAGACAGAACCTTATAGAAGACAGAACCTTATTTGAGATGGGTATTTAGATATGAGCTTGTATTTTCAAGACCAACTTTCTCCTGAATACTAAGACTTGTTCCATTCTGTTATTAGCTATCTAAGTGAAGACAAACCCCTGTGGTTCCCTTACACTTTTTTCTTGAATTGAACAAGTGGTCTTGGAAATACGGTCCATAGGCTTCTTCCATAGGCTTCTTTCCTTGAGTTTCTTTGGAGCTTCTCAACCAACAGCTGTTGTTCATTCAAATGTTCTGAGGCTCTACACTTACAAAAGGGGTTGAGATTAGTCTCACTAGTAGTAATTCATTGTTTTTGATGGGATATAAGAAGGGGGCCAGGATGGCTGCCTCTTCACACCCTCTTGTGGTCAACTCCTGTGAGGAAGTTGATTGTGACAATCTGGCTCATACTCATTTGCAAAAGCTTTGTAAACCACACCCTCATTCTCACTCCACGTCTTGTCCTTGCCTTTGCTCTATAGTCCCCTTGCAAAGTTCATATCTTGTCACAGATTTGCCAATGCCAGTATCAGAGATGGTCTCTGCTGTGGTCTTGTCCTTACATACTACGCCATCCTTGCCTCCACTATGCTTACCCTTGTCCTTGTATTCCTCAGACTCTTCAGAAGATTTTTGCAGCCCCTCTTCTTATGTGTCTACTATGCCAGCATCAAAGACTAACTTGTATACAGCAAAAGTCATGCAGATATCCTTGAGTCACGCACCAGTAATTGGTAAAGAATTGATCAGACCTTGACAATTGGAGGAGTTCAAATATAACTGTAGGCAATACTTCAGTCATAAGGGAATAGAGGATGAAAAGCAGGTAGAGAGGGTGATGTTCAACATTGATTTGCTGTCACTTATATGTGGATTATCGGGCAGCTGCCTGTCTAGAGAAGGGGCATGCTCTGAAGTTGGATGAATACAACAAGCATTGATTGATACCTGAGTTTGTGTTAGCAGTGCAAAAGAAGTTTCTGAAAAGTAAAACAAAGGCAACAGTGGTGGGATTAGGAGAAGCAGCTATTTCAGTGATGGTTGCAGCTGTTTTTGAGGAATCATCTGATGAGAAAGCTAGTAGTGATGCAGGTAGTAAATACATGCTCCTCTTTCATCTCATTTACTCTTGTTTTATCTCAGGACTTTCTATTGCTCTGACCAGAGTAGATAAAGCACTTATTGACACCAGTGCCCCCCCAGCATTGATTTCTATGATGCTCATGGATAACGTTGGCCTATTGACTTGACCTCTTCCTTGTTTGCTTCCAGTTTCTGACACCTTCACTTCAGGAAATAAGAATGACTTGCAACTTTTAACATAATACATAAAGCTTGTAATTATATTGCCATGCTTCCAATAGCACTTTAAATCTCAAATTTTCATTGTCTGTCTGAATCTGCATTTAGAACTTATATTGGGATTGGATTTTGCGAAACAAAATGGCTTGATTATTGACCCAGAAGAGAATAGTGTTATTGATAAAAAGATAGAATTCAATTTATTCCATCCCTCTAATCCAACCTTCCTCATGTAAGAGCCTAGTAGAGCCGCAAGTCAGACGAAGATGGGAAAAGAATAAGAAGTGTGAAGAGAGAAAATAGATTCAGAGCAGCCAAGAGGAGATAGAAAAGTTGAGAAATGAGCAAACCTGGAGGAAATTTAGGATTAAAGCTGCCCAGAGCAAGAAGGCTGGCAGCATCAAGAACTCAAAATCACAAAGGTGTGTGCAGAATTAAATGCCTTCTTTTTTCAACATGTGGATCATTTTGCCTATTTGAAAAAGAATTCAATGACAAGTGATTCATTGGTGTTGGGCTTGATAAGGTCAAGGATAGAGGTGTTGGCAGGTAAAGCTCAGTTGAAAAAGATGGATGACAAAATAAAATGTCGATATCAAGATCAATTTCTGCCAGATATTCTGCATGCTAGTGAATTGCCTACTAGTGTCTACCACTGAATTCAGGTTAAGCCCCTTGCAAAAATTACAGTCACTTGTTCATACTCATGCCTGCAAAAATACTATGATGGGTAGCAAATCCTGATTGACCAACACATAAAAGCTGGCAAAATTTGCCCCTCATTATCACAATATGCAAGTCCATTGTTTATGATCCCAAAAGCAGACCCTTCAGTTTTACCATGATGGGTAAACAATTATTGACAGTTGAATGCAAACACAATCCACAATAATTTTCCGTTACCCTGGATTGACAACATATTAATGGATTGCACATGGCCAGGCACATGTTTTTGGAGAAAAATAGACTTGACCAATGCCTTTTTCCAAACTCTCGTGCACCCTGATGATATTAAATACATTGCTACCTTGACACTCTTTAGTCTCTGAGAGTGGGTTGTAATGCTCATGGGGTTGAAGAATGCACCTACAATGCAACAATGGTGTGTCACATTAGCACTTTGAGATTACATCAGCAAGATCTGTCACGTCTATCTTGACAATATTATTATCTGGTCAAAGACATTTGAGGAGCATGAAAAAAATGTGTGTAAAATTTTGGATGTGTTGTGGAAAGCCAGATTGTTCTGCTTCTTAAAGAAGAGTGATCTGTTTTGTATGGATATTGATTTCTTAGAACATCATATTTCAGAGAAAGGGACCAAGGCCGATGTTTCAAAGGTTGAAAAGATTCTCAATTAGCCACAACTGAGAAGGGCTAAGCATGTGCATTAATTTCTTGGACTTGTCAGATATATCGCCACCTTTTTGCCTGCACTGGCAAAACACACTTTGATTTTAACACTACTTACAAAAAAAGAATTGAATTTGGTGTTGCTGCCATGGACAATAGAACACAAGGTTGCATTCAAAGGCATTAAGCAATTAGTGGTGGGCAGGGACTGTCTGACAACAATTGACCATTAAGATCCAAAAGACAACAGAATCTTCATGACTTGTGATGCAAGCAAACAATGGACAGGAGCGGTATTATTCTTTGGAAAGATATGGGAGTCAGCATGTCCCATTGCATTTGGTTTGAGACAAATAACAGCAGCGGAGAAGAAGTAGCCCACACACAAGCATGAGATGCTTGCCATCATATGGGTGTTACATAAATAGAGAACAGACTTACTGGGATTGCATTTTGAAGTATACATGAATCACAAAATGTTAAAGAACTTCGAGACATAGTGTGACTTGTTGAAACGTCAGGCACAATGGATGGAGTACTTGGCGCAATATGATTATATAATACATTATATCAAAGGGGAAGAAAATATGGTTGCAGATGCCCTGTCAAGGCTCCCAGAACACGAGGTGGAAATAGCAATGGTCTTAATGTTGGAGGTGGAGGAGAGCATAATTAATCTGATTAAGAAGAGATATAGGTTTGACAACTATACAAAAAGGATTTTAGAAGACAGGGATCATGGAATGTTGGTGCCAGGAGTGGAAATGCAAAATGGATTGCTTTACATTGGGAACCAACTAATCATGCCAAAGTATAAGGGCCTCTACGAGAACTTGTTCCAGATCATGCATGACGAACTTAGCCATTTTGGAGCAGATAAGATGTATGTGTCCTTGCATCATTCTTATTACTGGCCAAATATAAGAAGGGACCTTGTCAAAGCCTATATACCATCTTGCATGGAATGTCAATGCAATAAATCTAGTACCAAAAAGCTGGTGGGGCCCCTACACCCTCTCCCAATTTCAGAGTGTTGTTTTGGATTGGTAACCCTAGACTTTGTGGGTCCCTTGCCTATCAACGATGGGTTTGATGCACTTTGTTTGATAACTTGCTGCACAGAAGCTGAAATTCAAATTTTCCCTTGCAAAACGACTCAGACTGGTGAGGACTTTGCAGAAATATTTTTTAGAGACTGGTACTGTGAAAATGGTCTCCCATATGAAGTTATCACAGATTGCAACTCCCTATTTACATCGGCATTCTGGTGAGCTCTTATGAAATTGACTGGCATGAAACACAAGATGTCCACCTCTTTTCACCCACAGACCAATGGCACATCAGAGCGATCAAACAAAACAATCATTCAATGTATTTGTTCCCATGTCAACCAATTACAAACGGGATGGGTGAAAGCTCTCCCACATATTAGATTTGGCATAATGAATACTATCAACGCTTCCATGGTCCCTCAAATACTAAGACTTGTTCCATTCTGTTATTAGCTATCTAAGTGAAGATGAACCCCCATGGTTTCCTTACATACTACCTCCCCTGATACTGCCACTCAAACATACTCAGCTCCTACCCTCATGGACCTGTTTAATGAGGATAACATTTCCCCTGCCAATGTTGACAAAACACATCTGGAGGCTCTCTGGTTTGAGCAAACTGATCCATTTGATCTTGATGAAACCAACTGTGTTGATACAGAGAATATGGATGATGCCACAATTGTCCGCTGCAGTAATCAATGGAATATAGGCCAGTTTATCAAGCTTGACAGCCCTCTTCTTGCCTCACTCATCTGTCGCCTTGGTGGCAATGAGGATGTCACGATTATTGGTGGTGTAACACAGGGGTCTACCACCAAGGTGGCAGCCCCCTCTGGCCTTCCAGAAGATTGGGATATGGATGAATATTACTAGTTAAGCTTAATTTACAGTATTGTTAGCATCTAAATGTATCGTAATGCTCAATTTACACCAAAAAATAGCTCTTTCGTTGAACTTTCGTTGAGAAATTGACAGCAGAAAATCTGATTACGTAATGTATTTTTCACGTTAATAATCGGCGTAAAGGCGAGCGCCGAAGGTGAGCGTTTTCGGAGGCCTCTGCGTGCGCAAAAGTTTCTCCGATCTCGTTCGCACCTCTCTTTCCCCCCGATTGTGTGCCGATCACGGCACGGCGAGGGTCTGGCAGATGCCGTGACGTTGTCAGCATGGTACGCAGTCTCAGACATCTCGGGTAGCCTTTCTTCCGTCCTCCCCCTTCCTCGTCTGCTGCCCAGGTGAGCGCTATTGCGCTCTCTCACATTGCCACTCAGTCCTCACCGCGTATTCTTCCTTCTCTAGTTTTTCATCCCACTTATCTTATTTTCTGTTAATTTTGTTTATATCTGTAAATCATCGGTGAGACTCTCACTCTAGCATGGCCACCCGGTGGGCCGGGCTCACCTCTCACCTTAGATATTTTGTTCTCTCGTAAAAATTGTAAAGCAGTGCGCCGCACCATAACGAAATATCTAAAGTAAGCACCCAATGGGAAGGTTGCGTGGGGCCCTTCACTCACTTTTTCACACCAGTATTGTGAGAAATACCTCACATTGGCGGCCGGAGAATCTCACATTTCTCACAGCCGGCGAAACATTTTTAACCCAGCCCTAGACGGATCTCTTTCATAAAAATCGGAACTCTCAGACTTTCCTCCGAGGTCCGGCGGTCGGTGGGGTTCTTGATTGATCGTCCCTCCCATGGCTCTTTACTTCAACCTGGTTGGTCTCCGAAACCTTCTTCGTCATCTTCTTCACGAGGTGAAGTTCGGCTCTAATGGCACCTTTCATATCACTTCATATGTGTAGATACACCTCATGACAGCCTAGCTATTTAGGCTCCCCATATATGACAGGTTGTGCATTTAGATAATCATTGAATTCATGATAGCACTTCAAGGCCTCGACGTTCTTATTGTAGGTGCGGGATTCACTGGTGTATATCAGCTTCACAGACTGCGCAATGCTGGATTTTCCGTCAAGCTCTTCGAGGCTGGCGGGGATCTCGGTGGCGTCTGGTACTGGAACCGCTACCCAGGCCTACGTGTCGACTCTGCATTTTCAATTTATCAATTATCTCTTAAAGAGCTATGGAAGGACTGGAACTGGACGGAGAAGTATCCATGCCGCCAGGAAATAATCGAGTACTTCGATCACGTAGACAGGAAGCTCAACCTGAGTTGCGACATCTCCTTCCATACGCGAGTTACTTCCGCTTCCTTCAACACCAGCACAAATCGATGGTCTATCCTCACCGATACAGGAGAAACCGCCAACCCGCGCTTCTTCATTCTCTGCACCGGCTTCGCATCCAAACCCTTCTACCCAAATATACCAGGGCTTGACACCTTCCAAGGTGTTGTGCATCACACATCATTATGGCCCGATGGATTTA
This sequence comes from Macrolepiota albuminosa, assembly GCA_027475525.1. Lineage (NCBI taxonomy): Eukaryota > Fungi > Basidiomycota > Agaricomycetes > Agaricales > Agaricaceae > Macrolepiota > Macrolepiota albuminosa. Next base: position 114,199 of record JAMWFC010000031.1, on the reverse strand, counting down.
ACATCACTGGAAAACGAGTTGGTGTCATTGGAACAGGCTGCAGCGGCGTGCAGGTAATTCAGGCAGCTGGGCCTATCGTAGCCCACCTCACCGTCTTCCAACGCACACCTAACCTCGCAGTTCCAATGATGAATCAACGTCCCCTTAGCATCGCTGTGCAGACTAAAATGAAGGAGGAAATGTATCCTATCATTTTTCAACGCCGCCGGCAAACTTTTGGCGGGTTCGAGTTCGACCGTATCCCCCGCGGCGTATTTGATATGTCCCCGGAGGAGCGATATCTCCTATTTGACGATCTGTGGTTTAAAGGAGGTCTCCGCTTCGTGCATGGCTCGTGTGAAGATGTACTCACTGACGAGAAGGCGAATACCGAGGCTTATGTCTTTTGGAGGAAGAAGGTGCTTGAACGGATCCAGGGTTCTGAGATGCAGCGCAAGCTCGCACCGGAAAAGCCACCGCATCCATTCGGAGCTAAGCGTGTCAGCTTAGAAGAATCATATTATGAGATATTCAACCAGCCTAACGTTGTTCTCGTCGACCTTAATGAGACGCCGATCCTTGAGGTTACTTCAAAGGGCCCGAAGACGCGGGATGGGGTGGTACATGAACTCGATGTGCTTGTGCTCGCTACGGGTTTTGATGCCTTGACGGGGAGTATCTCCCAAATCGATATACGGGGAACGAGTGGGATTTCTATTGGCGAGAAGTGGGCAAAGGGCCTTTCGACTTATTTGGGATTAGCAGTTGAAGGCTATCCAAATATGTTTATTCCATACGGCCCTCAAGGTCCTACCGCGTTCTGCAACGGGCCTACATGTGCTGTAAGCTTGCTCCTCCTCATCAACGTCACTGAAGCTAACAATCATGCCTCAATAGGAAATCGAAGGCGAATGGATTGTTGACTGTCTCACCTATCTTCGTGAACATAACTACACCCGCATCGATGCAACGCGAGAAGCTTCAGATGCATGGGTTCAGCGCGTAGCCAACGTATTCTCCAAGGGACTCTGGACACGCAGTAAGTCATGGTACACAGGCGCCAATGTACCTGGGAAGCGCGTCGAACCACTCAACTTCAATGGTGGCCTCCCGCAATACACTACTCTGATTCAAGAGTGTGCCCGGGCCGGATACGCTGGATTCACACTTACTTAAGGTATGGGTCTCGGAGCAAAGTTATTGCCAATATCTACATAATTCCTGATCATGACATGATCATCCATCTATTATTTGAGGAATGGAATCACGCGGATGTTGTAGAACTCAATTTGATAGACTCGTCGACAGCACCCTTACTTGTTTGAAATATGCACAATGATTATCGTTTTAAATTTACTCGATGAATCTCCTTGGCAGCAATTCCCCTTGTCTCTTCTTCTATTCCTCATCCGCTCAATGGGAGCAACACATGAGGAAACACCTGTTGAGGGGGCCTCTTGACCGGTAACTGTTAGAAGTTAACGCCTAGATCACACGAGTAAGTAATGCGACCTCAGTCTCGTATACTTGACTGAGATAAGCTTACCTAGATCACACGAGTAAGTAATGCGACTAGGTATAGCTATTAGCCTGATGTCCGTCATTCTGAATATGTGATTGCTTACCCTCAGTCTCGTATACTTGATTGAGGGTATGCACGACGTCTGATAGTAGGTTTATATATCTATAATATGGTATGTCAGGGGTTAATATAGAAAGAGAAATATAGTGAAATTAAAGTTGTCCCTTGTCGGGTATCAAAAACTCGGCGCTTACGGTGTTCAGCAGCACTCAACAGTAACCACCATGTGGTACCTACAAACTGTAACAAACTAAACAAACAGGCAGCTAACGCTGGCCTGTAGCTCCCCAACGGGAGCTACACCGAAAGGTGTTGCAGTACCGAAAGGTACAGAACACCGAATGACTATTGTTTGTGTATCACATTGGTCACATTTTATTAGCTCCTAACATAGTGTCACTGGGACAGACTTTGGATGCGGTCAGCATGGATAAATCATGTGCTTCAACAACATTGTTGCATGTTGCGGGATTTTAGTACGGAAGGAAGGGGAACCGTTGCCACTTGAGGAGTCCGAAAAGGTGGATATTAAGTTAATCATCCCAGACACATGAATGGGGCAACCTTTAACGATACGGATCTATGTTTTTCTTAATAATACAGCATTATTGGACGAGGAGTCTTAAAAATTCAACTTTAAGTATTCATGACATATCGTTATTACCATTCCAATTTGCTGTTGCTACAACTTGAACCATCCCCACAAGACGACGAAGCGTCTGCCGTCAGACCTTTCGGCCCCACAACCTCGATCTGCGTCGCTGAATTGAGCCCCAACGCTTGCGATTCAGCCTGTCTGACAAGCCACTTCTCAGTACCTATCACACTATCGAGCTCTTCGACCGGGGGGAGTAAGAGCTGAACTTCTTCCTTCTCGTCTGGGTTCTCGCGCGCATCGAACGTTAAAATTTGATAGTCTGAGTCATTTAGGCATTCCCCGCCAGTGAGGGTGAAGTTACGCTTGTGAAGTGGGCACGAGACATACTAAGAATTAGGTAAGTTCATGCTATGAGGAATGATGGACAAGACATACGAGATTGCCGTTGGTAGTATCACCGATGATACCATGATCAAGAACGAAGGCTCTATCGACTCATTACAATCCACGAAAACACTGTCAATGCGGGAGTCCGAACCTTTTGTGAGGACACATTTGCTGTGTAGCATAGTATCCTCTATTTGGGACATGGAAAATTGCAAGCCTGGTATTTCCGTATTTGACAGCGGCACTTGTCGTCCCAGAGTCACTTGCCAACATGTCAGCTGTCTTCGCAACAGTCACCCACTTCCACTCCGATTTAGCGGTGACGACGTTTTCGTATGTGAATTTGACGGGGGGGTAGGCTTTTGGCCAGTCTGCGGGGCGGGGCTGCCCACGTTCAGTGATAACTTCACTTTGAGGAAGCTTTTCATCTGTGTTGACAAATTGTTTGAATTGTTTACGCTTTGAGGGGTCTGGTTTACTCTGTTTAGAAGTGAACAAAGGGCATGAGAAAAGGAGGTACCTTTCACAGCTGTAGCCCACTCATCCTCGTATGTGCTCACAAGGCTGTCCATCAGTGCATCCAGGTCCTTGCAAATTCCAAGTTCGTCTTGAAGGATGACTTTACGAAGTTTCTATGCAACAGATATGAAGCTGAGCACGTCAAAAATATCCATCATGTACAACTGACTTCGATGCCTCCATCCATCCTCTCGATCCAGCGCGCCGTGCGTTCAAGTCTATCCGCAGTCATAATGTAGTAGGCTAGGAACCGGTCGATGATGCGGACAACCTTGGAGGGGGGAACATCTTTGGCAAAGAGGTCGGCATGACGCTACTGTACCATCAACTTATATTGGTTGAAGAAAGTGGAGCATACATACTGGGTTAGCACCGCCATTTCCTCCTACGAAAACTACCATGTACACGTTAGATATTGGCAGAGAAGTTCGAAAGAAGCAAACATACTATTCCACCCTTTATCAGTAGCAATAATGCCAAAGTCCTTCCCTTGAGCCTCGGCACATTCGCGGACGCATCCCGATACGCCACCTTTGAACTTGTGTGGGCTACGAACACCTTTATAACGGTTCTCAAGTTGCACGGCTAAGCCAACAGAGTCACCAACGCCATAGCGACACCCTAAGAATGTAATGATATGAGAGGAAAGGAAACGAGAACTGGGTACGTACAGGTAGTACCGACACAAGACTTGACGGTCCGTAGACTCTTCCCGTAAGCATGACCACTTTCAAACCCTGCTTCGTTAAGCTCCTCCCAGATAGCGGGAAGATCGTCCTTCCGCGCGCCGAACATGTCTATGCGTTGTCCGCCAGTAATCTAAGCGATAGTCAGCAAGAATGATCCAAGAATAACAGGAAGGATTGTACCTTTGTATAAAGCCTATACTTCTTCGCTACCTTACCGATAGATATGAGACCGTCGGGGCTGATTTCTCCTGCCGGGATACGAGGAACGACGCTAAATGTTCCGTTGCGCTGCATGTTGGCCATGAAGCGGTCGTTAGTGTCTTGATTTTGGTGGTGTGAAGGCTTCATCACATGTTCGTTGTACCTGATCACCTCATTTCGTCAGAATTATCCATGAGAAGGACAGAGATGGGACACGTACAGACTGGAAAGAATGCTTGCAACAGCGGGTTTACAAATCTCGCACCCGACAGCAGATCCGTTGACACCGATGGTCTTCACGATTTCAGAGAAGGAGCGGAGGTTCTTGACTTTGATGACATTGAAGAGGTCTTGGCGGCTCATCGCGAAGTGAGGACAGAGGTCGTTGTTCAATGTTCGGCCAGCTTTCCTCATCTCGGCATTGAAAATTTTGGTCGCCTGCACCGTGGATAGTTGAATTATTCATTACTATAAACTAGGTGTTTCCACGATGCACTTGACACTTACCAATGGCATACAACCACCGCACCCGGTGCCGATTTTGGTTTTCGCTTTGAGATCGGGGATAGTAAGACATGTACCGTCTCTGACTCGTTGCACGATAGTGCCTTTTGTTACGTTCTAATGCAAGCAGAAAGTCAGATAAACCTGGGGGAAGAAAGGGAAACCTACATGACAGCTGCAGACTTGCGCATCGTCGTCGAGGTCCCCACCGTCGTCGTCTTCTTTCTTGTTGCCGACAATAAATTGGGAAGGAGGAACATCAAGGGGTTTCTAGAAGAGGAAAAGTAAAAATCAATATGTTTTCAGGTTCTGGTGAGCGAGGTTTTAACCTTCTTCTTGACGATCGCCACGAGCTTCACAAAGTCCGACACATCACCCACCATCATCCCTCCAAGGAGGTACTTTCCGTCCTCAGTAAAAATGTACTTTTTATACGTCGCACTGAAGGGGTCCTTGTAGACGAGACAGTTAATCGACTGGTTCTTTGAGTTGTTGTCGCCATGGCGGCCTCTGCGGCTTGAAAGAGCTTTCTCGGGCTCGGATACAGAGGCAGTCTTAGGATCCTTGGTGTCCTCAATGGAGATTTCGATGGCCGGGCGGTCATGGTCATTACTGGGCTTAGGTGTGGGTTGGTTGATGGTGTGGGTTTTGCCAAGTGGTAGACGGCGATCGACGAAGTAGTCGCCAAAGGAGGCAACGTCGACGCCCATTAATCTGCGTAGAATGAGATTAGGCGGAAACTCGAAGGATACGGAAGGAAAAAGACACACTTGAGTTTCGTACTAAGATCGGGAGCGTTCATCATACGAGGAGCGTGTGATGTCGTTTGTGTTAGGTTGAAGGCGAGGATATCGGCCATTTCGACTAGACGGCACGACTTGAACATAATGTACCTGTGGAAAGTGAAAGTCTTCACGTACCTCCGGGACCGATTAGACCATAACTGTTTTCCCTCCAGCTTGCGCATTCTCCGATAGCATATACGTTGTCAACGGATGTCTTTAAGTCATCGTTGACGATTATACCGCCCCGCGGATGACACTGCAGTCCACTGGCCTTCGCTACGTCATCTCTGGGTCGGATACCGATGGCATAGATAACCAAATCCGCTTCGTGTATCGACCCATCTTGCAACTCGAACCCGGCGAACATCTCTTGGTGGGAACTCGATCCGTCTTCATTAGCGCGTGCACGAGTAATTTGACGAATTGGCGAGCATCGCGTAAGTACTTGGACGCCCATGGCCTCGATCTGGTGGAGGACCATTTCACCGGCTTCAGCGTCTAGCTGACGAGATAAGGGATAGGCTTGTCTGTTGATGATACTAACGCGGGAGATTCTAATTCCTTCATTGAGATGAAGTCTAGCAAGAGATAAGTCAAATTACATACGAAGGCATATCGTATACTGCTTTTGCAGCTTCTAGACCTAACAGGCCACCACCGACAACGACGGCGTGTTTGACGGAAGGTTGTTCTGCGTAGGCGATGATACCTTCTAGGTCGGCAATGTTGCGATAGACGAAGACTCCTTGGGTTTTCTCTGCCACGTCTGGTGGGACGTACGGAGGGAGGTCTGCACGAGAACCAGTGGCAATGACACATTTGCTGTAAGAGAAGGATCGGTTCTTGCTAGTGTGGATGAGGTTCTTCTCGGGCGATAGGTGGATGACGGTTTCTTGAAGGTGATAAATCAGCCTGTGAGGATGGTGCTGCGCGTACCAAGATGGCGGGTTAAGATACAGATCTTCGACCTAAAGTGGGGCATCAGTTATCAGAATCAACGAAAGTTTCGGTGACATAAGGTTACATTGCGATGTTCGAAGTACTCGGTCAAACTACGAATGCATGCCTTTAGAACCGGCCCGAAAAATCAAACCCATCACGTACCCAACACGATTATAGGCCAGATGACTTTCTTCTCCACAGGTGACGATAAAGTACTTCTGGTTGACATCCAAGTTCAACAGTTTTTCAATGAAAGCTGGAGAGAAGAATAATTGTCGATGTTTTCGGTAGCGATTGATAAATTTCGAGTCGTACCAATTCCAACCATTCCAAGGCCAGCTTGAAGATATGTGAGGACATATAGGACTCAGAAGTTACACGGGTAACATACCAACGAATATGACTTCACGGCCTTCAGGGACTTGAGTGGCTGCAGCATCATCAAGCGTTGCAATTGTATTGAGTGCAGGAGGACGGTCTATGACAACGTCCTTGCTGGTTGATGGAGCTGACATGATTCTCACGCAGAAGACGAGGAGGTGGTGTGCCAAGGCGATACAAGAAGCTCAGACTTAGAATGCAATACATTTTGACTTGCAGTTGGACTCCGAGAATAACTGGAAGACATAACGGCAATTGCGGCACGAGAATCCGGTTACCAAGATTGGAAGAATTGGAATTACATGGCGATAGCGCTCTTCGTCCAACTATCATTTCCCACTGTTCATACGATAAGCCCAAGCCAAGGCAGGGGTGGAAGGGGAAGCAGTCGGATCGGTATTGGCCTTGGGTCGGCTTTCCCCGCTTGGACGCGATCGACAGCGAGGGATGAAGTCCTTCGAGATGTCCGTAAGGAAGCGTAGTCATGGCTTGAAGGCTCGACTGAACGCTTGATGAACAGTTGATACATAACCTCATGCAGAACACCAACTTCAGAGCGCAAGTAAATTGCATCTAAAATCTTGGCAGTTCATTTACGGCGCTATCTTATCTGGGGAGACAAGTATCTCCTCAAAAGCGATAAAATTAGAGATAAGAGAAATTCTCGACTGAAAAGGGTGATCTTCTCTCGTAATAGGTAACCGATCGCGACGATCCTGCAAATTACAGTGTTCACTTGGCCCGTCTCTTGTTGTCTTGCCAAACTCTAATTATTTTCACATTTTGATATTTAATTACCTTCATCGTATTATTTCACTGCGTGGACATCGGGATTATGAAAAGCCGGAATGTCACCAGTTTATGCAGAATACCACCAAATTCTTGACATATTCCAGCTAGATCCTCCGATTTCAGAATATGCATTCAATGTTAAAGTTAACAGTAGATTCTAGCCATATTTCAGTCAGATTCTAGTGAAATTACATAATGCTATGGGCCATTGCAAAGCAGGCAAAGATGTGGCTGGTGCCCCAGGAAGGTGCTCTAGAAGTGCTTAGAAAGAGTTGAAAATGGTTTCAGTAGTTTGGCAGAGGGTGGAGAGTTCAGCAGGGAAGGAAGTCGATGCACCCCTTGATCTGAGAGCTCTGGGGCGTTATCTACTGATAGGGCTTATTTGTACTAGCAATTCTCCAGCAGAAGGAACAGGTAATGGCAAGGAAGTGTGTCAGAAGGGAAAAAATGGAGTGGGTTGTGACAACAATCTACTGCAATCAAGGTTTGGATCACCAGATCAATAGCCACCATCTCAGCCCAACCAATATCTCTTTTGGCAGATTTCCATCCTGGTTATAACTTCCAGGCCAAGCATTTTCTGATGCCCCATATTGTTGAAGCATCAATATGGACAACCAAGTCAAGAGGCTTAGGTAGTTGAACAATGTATAAGAAGCAATCCAAGTTTGACAACTGATCCTTCCACCACTCAATATCTTTTGCTACTGCTGGAGGTGATCCTATGTTTGGTCCAGTCCAGTGAGTCTGGGGCAAAACTTGCATGCAGTTGATATAGAGAAGGCATGTTGGAACAACCTTTGGGAATTGTAGACGAATACAGTAGTTTAGTCTACAGGTTGCAATTAGTAAGAAGTAAGTATGTGTAAGTAAAACGGCTCACCCTCAGTCACACCAATATAATGTTGTACGACTGAGGGTGGCTTTCTGTGTATCCAAAAATAAAAGAATAAAATGTCATCGGTCGTGGAAGTCTTGTTCAACACGTCTCACATTGCGCTCGCAGTTCCCATCGTTATCGCGTCGATTAAATTTAATACACTCAAACCGCGCGTTCGTGGCCCCACCCACCGTCTGTTTCATTACTTTCCAAACTACAATCTTATCCTGAAAACTCCACGCTACCTAAACTAGTCTCCTGTAGTTAGCTTGAGTTCGGCCTCTTTCGGGCGGTCGACTCGAGAACTTTCGGACTCAAAAGAATCGCACCCTCTTCCCGCAACCACGCGCCGACTTGTCCAAACGCCAAAACTTCTACCAAACAGAAACCTTCATCCTATCAAACTCATCACACAACACCGATCACAACAGCCCATTAACGTCTCAACATTCCCGCTCCGTTCATCCCGTTCCTCCTTTCCTGAATGTGCTATTGCTGTCTTGCGTCTTGAGTCATACCTCTTCTATCCTTCAACCCATGCGCTGAGAAACCCTCAGGCCATCCGTGATGTTCATAACAAAGTTCCACTTCATTTTATCATCCATACATACCCTACTCAAGGGAACGACCAACCGCCTAACTTCACCTAACAATAGATCCATCTCCCCTACCTTGCCGAACTAACCCCATGCAACTATACCCACATCACTCGCCCTACCCACCTTGGACAATGTTCCTGCAGCAGAACCAGCAGTTACCCCCTCCTTCCATATACCAGCCCGTAGGGCAAACTTGAAGTTTCGTATAGCAAGTAAAGTCGCATAATTCATTTTCCTCATCTTTGGTGGCGCCTACAAAGGATGCCGTAATCATAGTAGTCAGGATGACAAAGACGTTGAACTTCATCTACAGAATGATACATGCATCAGCGGGGGGGACACAGCGAAATGCCTGAGACTTACGGTGACAAGTTGGAATCCCTAAGTCAGCTGAAGAATATGGACAGTAAATTCCGGGATCTAGATTTTTTTTCCTACGATCAATGATGGTCGAAGGATGGCTATTACAATGGCCGAGTACATACAATTTCGAATGAGAATAAGATTTGGTTTGGAGCACACAATGTGAGAGCTTTATATACCTCCTTCCCGGTGTTCCCAGTAAGTATGAGGCCCGAGGCGAACGGACAATGCTGTGTCATATGCAGAATGGAAGGCCCTGGAAGTTTGATTAACAGCCATCGAGATGTTTTGAGAAGACTCATTGGTATCAAGGTTGTATAAATGCATATGGTTGTTTGTTACCAAAATCGTGATTTTACGGTAGCAAAAATGTAAGTTAAGTTCTATATTTGGTAAACTTTGACCTGTATGTTTACTTCACTTTTGACTGTGTCCTTTGTCTCCTTGTTAGAAAAGATGTCGTCACAGTGGTGCTGCCAAAATACATGCAAATTTGACAGCGCGTCTTGACGTGACAAAGGTCCTGTGTTTCAGGCCATATTGGCTATATTCAATTACAAACCTCAAACTACATGTTTATCAGTACCATCGAAGCCAGAGTCCCTGACGCAGCATAACGTAGAATAAAGTCATGTTCTTTTTAGAAGCCAATGCGATACCAAGAATACATATATTTAGTAAGTATACATGGAAGTAAATTAGTAACACACCCGAAGTTATCGAGGCAAGCATGACCCGAACTTCGGTAAAGCGGCCAAACTACCCATATTTCACTTGTAAGATAGCGATGATTAAGCACTACGATCAAAGTATGATTTCAGAAAGAAAATACGTACAAGATGACATGATAGTATGAGGTCAACCGAACAATAAAGTTATGCTCGAATCCATACCTTGGTTTACATACATACAAGCTCTCAAATTTCTGAGTCGCGTCTTCTCAATCGTAAACTGCATGCTGTCAAAGCTACTGTCAAACCTCTTGCTAAGCTGTGTCCGAGTAACCTAGATGGCAGAGGATAACATGATCACCTCAGATGTCACCTAAGGCAGGACACTTCCTGCTTCTTGATGGCGTCTTAGGGGGGTTATTTGTGCTGTCAAAAGTACCCTACGACAGCGGGAGGTTGGACGGTCCGGCTTCTTTTTACAAAAATAGAACCTCCAAGATTTCCGATCTACTGCCCAACCTCTTCGTGGTCTACCTTTATACCTTCATACCCTCATACCTCTGTACCTCTCAACCTCCTCTCCAACCTCCGCTCCACCCAAAATGCTTAGTAATCATTGACTTAGATTTTCTTTAGCACTGTCTATGACGATGTCTCTACCCAAGCAACCAATACATTGTCAGAGAAACCAGGTCAGGAATTCAAAGAACTCAGAACAAGAGAGAACAAGTTACAAGAGAGGAACAACTCTGTTAATTGTACAACAAATGTAGACGATTACATGGGTTTTTATATGTAGTAATTAGGAGAAAATGAATAGGAAGTTCTGAAACTATGATACTTGTGAAATCAAAAAAATGATTTATAGAATAGAGAAGTAACAAAAAAAGAAATAAAAGGAGAACATGACATATGTATTAGGAGAATTCTTGGTTTTTGGACTTGTTGCAAGAATTGTGACATATATGCTCAAACAGATTGCAACTAGTGGCCTAGGTAATCATTTCACTAGCTCAATAAAATGTCGCAACAAGTATAAAACTACCACTTATGTCAAATATATGGCAGAAAAGGTAATCATTTCACTAGCTCAATAAAATGTCGCAACAAGTATAAAACTACCACTTATGTCAAATATATGGCAGAAAAGAAGAAATTTTGAGGCTGAAGGCCAAGATTGATCTGCTCAAGAGGCAAGCAGCTGGCCTCACTGATTCTCTTCCAGCACCTGTTGTGTCCCATGATGATCCTATGGACACCTATGGTAAGTGCATTGAACATGTTCTATAGATGTAGGGGATTTGTCATTATGGATAAAAAGGTATGTCTAGATTCTCTAAATTAACTAACATTCTTCTCTCTTCATCTGTGTGATAGAGGCAGTGGCGACCCATATTTGATGAGAATGTTAGAATGTGATGACATGAAAGGGAACAATGTGAAGAGTACCATGTGCACTCTGGCCAGGGACACTGGGCCACCGGCTCCTTTGTCAGTAGATACATATATAGTCGAGCAAGCTACAATCGTACCCTCAGTCTCGTTTATACGTCTCTGAGGGTACGTTCCACAATTATATTCTCATACAATAATAGGCTGAAACATACCTAGATATAACACTTACACGAGTTGTCTAGGTACACAATACAGTCTCATTTATACATCTCTGAGAATATAACACTTACATGAGTTGTCTAGGTGTTGGTCACACTCAATAGTTCACTGCTGCCCTGTAAGGATTCCAACAGGTTATGGGCCTATACTGAGCAGGCTACTCATTGTACTGCTGCTCAATTGGAACCCTACTATAATATTTGTCTTGGATCTGATCACGTTGGTCTACCCCGTTTGGAGATAGCGCTGACTGCTGCCACTGCCTGATTGATCACTCTTATCACAGTCCTGATCTGGGAGGAGATTCTTGTTTTTCTAGTATGATAAGAAAGTACCATCCCTGCTTCCCCATATGCTCACCGTAAATCCCCCCAATGTCCAACAATGCTGCCACCCCCTCTGTTCATGCAATTTCCATCCATGGTGCAGATTGAAAGCATGACAAGTTCAACCATAATTCCCCCACTGCCAACTTCACCCAATGGTCCAAGGCCCTCGAGATCTATCTCTCACTACTGGGCCTGAAGTCCTACATGTTCCAGCCTCTCGTCTCTGTACCAAAAGTCAGCACTGAGCCCATCGCATACCAGAACTGAACAGCAAACAATGACTTAGCTCATGCAGTCATCTTTACCACGCTTTGATGCTGAGTACAAAGGGCTGGACAATACCATGACAGCGGCTGGTCTATATGCTGCGGTAAAGGCATGGGCTGAAGGTGAGGGACCCGTCCGCATGGTCTCCCTCATCCAGGAAGTATTGCACATCCAATGCTCCCTGGCTGAGCCCCTGCCCAAGACTGCCAAACATATCTGTAATATCGTTGATCGCATATTCACAATACAAACATTAGACAAAGACCTTTTTAAGTGCATTGTGCTCCTCAATAGCCTGAACAGTCCCCAATATGAACTGCTCCAAACCCAAATCTCGAGAGGCCTTGCTGATGCTACTGTAAGCACACCATATAAATCCAACAACATTTAAAAGCTCCTTGAGACCGTCCAGAACCTCACTACTCTGAAAGCCTCTGGCACCTCAGCAGCCACTGATACTGCCCTTGCTGCAGCCACATGTGGTCAATTCTGCTCGTCAAAACCATGGCTCCCAGATTATACCCACCACACCGGCGCAAAGTGCTGTACAACCTGCACCACCCATGGAAGATTGTGTGGCAGGCATGAAGCACCATTCTGTGCCCATCCAGGAGGAGCAATAGCAAAAAAAGGATTTGAGGCTGCTAAGAATGCTGTGCGTGCTGCCAGAGCTACTCCTCCTACAAAAGGAAAAGGATCTAGCAACTCTGTGAAGACATATACACAACTCACTGGCCCCAAGGAAAAGGTTTACCTGGTGGAGTCAGGAGACCTCCAGAAACTCCAGACGCTGAGCAACAATCCCGCAGCGTCAGTACTTTTTGCAGGCCTAATGACTTACAACATACCGAGCCAGATCAATGATGCTGAATGGGAAGGTTGGATGGCAATAATTGAGGAGGAGGAAAGCAGACCTAAGGCCACAATCGACTGGACCAACTATAGCTAAGAACCCAGTCAACCTGGCCATGCAATAATCACCCCACTCAACCAGAAAACCAAGACAACACTTACTGCTGCAATAGATTGCCCCTTCATTGTAGACTCCAGCGCTACTGTCCACATATCCCCTTATAAGACCAACTTCCTGACACTCCCATCCATCACACCAAAAGCCATCAAAGGCGTAGGTGGCTCAGCTATATCTGCCCATGGCATGGGTTGCATACACTTATGCATAGCAGAAGGCACCACCCTTGTACTTCAGAATGCCCTCTACATCCCTAACTCGACCGTCTGTCTCATTTCTGTTAGCAGAATGTCTCTTGAGAACAGCACATACTCATGCTTTGATGGCAAGGGTGTCCACGTTACTGACTCCACTACTTACACTGTCATTGCAAAGGGCCCCCTCATGAAAGGAAAGAGGCTCTATTCAATTGACCTATTGAGCGCAGTCGTAGAACATGCATACATGGCCCATGTCAGGTTCCGCTGATGACAGGGGCCTCTGGGGGCAAGCAGGTCCTTACTGGGTGGACTCAAAGTCTACGGAGAGTCTCCGGGTAACGGAGAATGAGTTCCAGGGCTTTGGGTGGGGCGCGGGATGGCTACGGAGCGCCAGAGTTTGTAGGGAGAGGTAGAGCAGGATCCCAGGCTAAGTCCGGAATACGGGGCGAGAGTAGGCAGAGCCTTGCTAGGGTGGAGGAGAGGAGGGGTGATTGGAGAAAGAGACTAAGACCAGGAGACTGAGATTGGAACTGGGAGACTGAGTTAGAATTGAAGTGAGACTTTTAGAGGGCCGAGAGACTTGAGAGGATAAGACAGATAGATTGAGATAAGTGCGAAATAGACAAGAGAGTATAGAGACGAGTTTATGGCAATATCAAGACTACTATAATGGTTTACTGGCTACCAGCTATATACCTTCAGCGGTTAAGGTCCGGGGCACCTGGGTAAGTTCCGGAGCTAGGCTTCACATGTCCAGTCCTGTGCGCTGTATTGTCCCAGTTGAGTCCTGTGCGGCGTATTGTCCGGGTGCGGGTGTGGCACCGGGGGATCGGTTGGGCCCCGTCGGCTGGTGCAGGGTAGAATGCTGGGCGATCGATGGGGCCCGGGGTACAGGGTGCGGGCGCCGGGGTGGGTCCCCTGACTGGATGGGCGACCGCATGAGCTGTGAGGGCAGGGAGTTGGGGTGTGGGTGAGGAGTCAGAGCGCATCAGGGTTCGCGTGGTGTGCCGGGGTGATGGGTCGTGACATCATCCCCCCTGTAGCGCTGAGACCCTCGAGGTGGTGGTGGCTGTGCAGCTTTGGCATGGGACCCGAAGTCAAAGCGTGAAGCATGATGCCATCAGTTTGGGGCCTAGAAAAAGAAAAAAATTTTTTGCCACTCCCCATTTGTCATGTCATGCCCTTCTATGCCCCTCCGCTCCCCTACCCCCCCTCCTGCTGAGGATGACACCTTGTCATCCTGGCAGGAGTATGATTGGCGCTGGGGGGAATATGATCGACAGCGGGATTGTCAGCGGATTAGTAAAATGGCCCGTGAGTATCTGGCGTCATTACCTGACTTTATTGTTCAATCGTCACAGGCTCCATGGGTTCCAGTTCGTGTCCAGCTCCTCATCTCTCCTTGGCCGGGCCTTCATCCCTGGGCGGTCCCTCGATCCCTCTGGCTGGGTCATCTGGGGCACCGCAGGGGTCTCCCTCCCGTCCTCCTGGGTCGTCGTCTCAGTCCAATCGCCCATTTCTCGAGATAGGGGAGGTGTGGCCTGTCCCAGAGGTGCAGCGCGTTCCTCAAGATCAGGTGACACCAGAGCAATTTGCGGCTGCACAGGGGCGTTTCCATGGGCATCCAGAGCGTAGGTGGCGCGAGGCTGCAGGCCCAGTGAGTGTCGTCTGGGATTGGTCAGAGTTCCCCTGACTTCTCGTAGTGCTTGATGTGTGCGTGCAGGGGGGTGACCTGCGAGTTCGAGGAGCCGGTGGTGGGGGCGCATCGAGACACCTTGATGTGCGCAGCTTGCCGTTTGCGTCACGAGCGGTGTTCGGTGGGATTGGCCTGGAGGGCACGGTGCATGGCGCAGAAGCAGGGTTGGGGGGAAGAGTGGGTGATGGAGCGACTGTGGGGGGTCCAAGGGACTCGTACGAGGACAAGGGCAAGGGGTCCGTCGACAGGTACCACGCTGTCCGGGGGCCAAGGGGGAGAGGGGGCCCCAGTGCGTCGGCATCGTGCCAAGCGTCTGGCCGTGGTGCACTCATCGGACGAAGAGCCGGAGGTGCCCCATCAGGACAAAGGCAAGCGACGTGCCTCGCCCGAGCATTTGGACGAGGACGAGCAACCCCCCACTTGTCGCCAGAGAAGGTCTCCTGGGTCCCTGGTTGCAGGTCTCTCGAGGTCCGGTGGGGAGGTGCCCCTGCCTGACATGGACCGACCCAATCCCGACGCCGTTCCTGAGCCCGAGGTCGAGCCTGATGTCGGGAGCATGGCATTGTACCGCCGCTGGCTGGAGGATTCAGAAATCTGGGAGCGTCGTCTGACAGTGAGGCTTTGGGAGACATACTCGGAGGCCCAGCGGGAGAGGAGGCTACAGGAGGATCTGCAGGCCAAGCAGGAGGTGGAGAGGGAGTCGGCGACCCGGGCTCGAGTAGCATTGGAGGAGGAGGTCGTGGCCTTGCAGGCTCGACTGGAGCAAGGGGATAGTCGATTGCCGGGGGCTGAGGCGCAGAAGATGAGGGCGGCAGAGCTATGGGAGTTGTTGGGGAGGGTAGAGGGGGTGCAGGCGAGTTTGGTTTGTCGGAGGGGCTGGCTGGTAGGGAGCGTGGCCGCCACCCGGGGCAAGGCAATGCGTAAGTAGGTAGTCTCTTTCCCTGGGCTCTTGACTAACTGCTCCAGGCTGGGCACAGGAGCATCGGCTCCTGCTAGACAGCGGCGCCTTGGCACACGCCTCCATCTCCTAGGGGCTATTCTCGGTGTCCGGTCCAGCCCCTGGCGAAGTGACTCAGGGCGTTAGTCACCTGGGGCGCCTGCTGACGGCCCACCGGAGGCGGAACCTGGGTGGAGGTAGCAGTGGATGCCAGAGAGCCCCTCCCTTCATACGACAAGAGGGTGGCGGTGGTGGTGGCGGCAGGGTCGGGGGCGAGCATTCCGGGAGTCCTAGGGGAGTCAGGTGCTTTGACGATGGGGGGTTCCAGCGGGGCATCGGGGGTGTCAGGAACATCAGGGTCGGGGGTATAAGTTTTCTTGGTCTCGGAGTCATTTTTTTCTTCTTGTTCGCTTGTCCTATACTGTATTTTTTTAGCTTGTATATACTGGTGACCTCAAGCGCGTGATGCAGGAAGATAGAAGAGAGAGAGAAACAAGGAACTTATTGGTGGGAGTTGAATCCCTGGTATTTCCAGAGGCAGGGGTTACGCCCTTGTAGCCATCTGTGGGATCCTCAGCCCCGGGAGATCGGGGCTTGTCTGGGTGGGCCTCATGAAAATGTCGGAGCTTGCCGGGGGCGTTCTTCAGGTTTGCCTGGGGCTCCCAGGTGTTGTCCTCTGGTCCGTAGCCAGCCCACTGCACGAGGTAGTTCAGTCATCCTCAGATCACTCACAAGTCGAGGATGTGGTCAACTTTGTAATGATACTTGTTGTCCACCTCGAAGGGGGGAGGTTGGTCGGGGCGTTGCCCAGGGAAGGGCTTTGGGTTGTGCTTTTCAAGGAGTTGGACGTGGAACACGGGGTGGAGTCCTCGTAATCCCAGAGGGAGGTCCAGGCGGTAGGCATGTGAGGACACCTTTCAGGTTATCTTGAAGGGGCCAAAATGCTTATGATCGAGCTTCACTGATGGTCACCTCGTCTGGAGATTGCGTTGGTCAAGCCAAACAAGAGTACCAGGGCTCCAGTCGGGGGTTGGCGTGCTTGGAATAGGCTTGGTTGGCGACGTCGATTTTGTTCCGGAGGAATTTGTGGAGGGCCCCGAGGTCCTGGGCGACTTTGTGGGCGGCATGAGCAGGAATATCCCGGAGGGACAGGGTCAGTCGGGGGTGGTACCCCTTATTTGCAAAGAAGGGGGATACTCCCATGGCGGAGTGGGGGGTGTTGTTGTAGGTGAACTTGGCGAGGGGGAGTTCGGCGCGCCAGTCATTTTGGAGGTAGTTCATGTAGATCTGGAGGTACTGTTCCAGGGTCTGATTGACCCGCTCGGTTTGTCCGTCGGTTTCCGGGTGGTACACGGTGGAGAGGTTGACACGGACGCTGAGGGCCTTGCACAGGGATGTCCAGAACTTGGAAATGAAGAGGGGGCCCTGGTCAGAGACAACGTCATCTGGGAGTCCATGCTTCGAGAACACGTGTTCCAGGAAGAGTCGGGTGAAACTTGGGGCGTTGTTGGTGGTGTGACAGGGGATAAAGATGGCTTGCTTCGTGAGTTGGCACACAATGACGAGGACGGCGTCAAAGCCCTCCGACTTGGGGAGTTTGACGATGTGGTCCATGGAGATGGAAGACCACGGGCATCTCCCAATGGGCAGGGGCTTGAGTAATCCGTAGGGCTTGTGGCAGGGAACTTTGGCCTGGAGGCACGGTTTGCAGGCTTGGACGTATCGGGTGACATCCTTCTTCATCCCTGGCCAAAAGTAAGTGCGTGAGATGAGCTGGAGGATCTTACGTATCCCTGAGTGTCCCCAGAGTTTATAGTCGTGGTGCTGTCGGAGGATGTCAAGGCGGATGTTCTTGTGATCCGGGGCGTAAATACGGCCATTGCGGAGGAGTAGCTTGCTGTCAGGGGAAAGGGTGAAGGAGAGGTCGGGAGGGGGTTCATCGGAGGAGGGGCTCCAGGGCTCATGCCAGGTGAAATAGTCATCTCGGGATGATTCCCAGATCTGCTTCAGGATTTCTTCCTCGTTCAAGATTAGTACTGCATTCAAATGTTCGGGGGGGATTACCACGTGATGGTTGAAGGCGTTTCGCTCCGTCTTGAAGGACTTCTTGGGATAGACATCCAGACATCGAGTTAGGGCGTCGGGCTTGGCTCTGAGTCGTCTGGGGCAGTAGTGGATGGTAAAGTCATACTCTGATAGAACTTCAGACCACCGAGCCTGTCTTTGGCTGAGAAGTTTGGTGGTCGTGAAGTACTGAAGGTTGTTGTGGTCTGAGTACACTTGGATCCGGTGGGGGGTCTCTTCGAGGTAGGCTTGCCATTGCTTGAAGGCTTCAACGATTGCAAGGAGTTCCTTGTCGTAGATGTCGTAATTGAGCTTGGCTGGGATCATTGATCGGGTATAAAAAGCCACGGGTCAGAGTTCCTGGTTGTCTGGTCCCATCTGCGAGAGGATACCTGCGATGGCGTAGTCAGAGGCGTCGCACTCCAGGACAACCAGGAGGGCGGGGTTGTAGTGCCAGAGGATCGGGGCTGAAGTGAAAGCTTCCTTGAGTAAGGTGAACGCACTTTGGCACTTACTGTCCCACCCCCAGGGGGTGTCCTTCCAGGTTAGCCAGTTGAGGGACTTGGTGATACCAGAGTAGTTGTCGATGAAGTGTCGGTAGAAGTTTGCGAACCCGAGGAAGGATTGCACTTCCTTGACGTTCTTCAGAGGCGGCCAATTGAGGATTGCTTTGACCTTTGCGGGGTCCATGCGAACTCCGTCTGGGGTGACGATGACGCCAAGGTATTCAACTTCTGTAGTGTGGAACGAGCACTTCTCCGGTTTTGCGTGTAGGTTGTGACTTTGGAGTCATTCAAGAACTTGTCGGACATGGATTCAGTGTTCATCGAGGGAGTCCGAATAGATCAGGATGTTGTCCAGGTAGACAATGACGAAGACGTCATTCATATCATGAAAGATGTCGTTCATAAAGTACTGGAAAGTGGTGGGGGAGTTAGTCATACCAAAGGGCATTACCAGATACTCGAAGAGGCCATAGCGGGTGCGGAAGGCGGTTTTTCACGTGTGTCCCGGGGCTATTCAGACGTTGTTATAGCCAGAGCGGAGGTCAATCTTCGAGTAGACCTTGGCCTTGCAGAGGTGGTCGACCAGATCTCCGATGAGGGGGAGGGGGTATCGGTTCTTCTTGGTGATCTTGTTTAGTCCTCGGTAGTTGACACATAGTCACAGGAATCCGTCTTTCTTTTTAGCGAAGAGGACTGGTGCTCCGGCAGCGAAGATTGAAGCGCGGATAAACCCCTTTCCCAGCATGTCATCGAGGTAATCCTTGAGTGCACGGAGCTCGACCTCGGACATGTTGTAGACTTTGCCGAGTGGGGGATTCGCGCCATCCTCGAGGTCGATCTTGTGGTCGTACGGCTGATGCGGAGGGAGGTCCTTGGCGCTACCTTCAGAGAAGACGTCAGCAAACTCGTGATACTTGGGGGAAACAACTTCAGTGAGGAGTTGGTCTTCAGTCTTAGCGTCGGGGCCGGTGCTTTCAGCCCAGAGGTGTTCCTCAGGTAGCGTCAGGAATACCTGGAGCTGGTAGGCCGGAGTGCCGTCCTGGAGAATTCACGCGAAGGGGGTACAGCCAATGATCTTGATGTCCAGGGTTCCGGATGAGTCAGGGAGGTCGTTGGGTTTGGAGCTGGGCCTGGGGGGTTGGTGGTTCCAGGCAGGGTAGTGAGGCCCCTTGTAACGATTTCAAGGGACGTTGGGGGGGAACTTGATGGGTTCCCTTCGGGAAATTTTGGGGTGTCCTGGGTCTTCTGGGGCCTGCGAGTAGAGGTGGATGGCAGTGGCAAGGCAGGCCCCAGGGTTAGGGAAGGTCATGGTGAGATCTTCCCAGCAGATGTCGGGGTTCACCTCTCAGAGCTAAGAGAGGCCTAGGACGATGGGGGTCGTTTTGGGGAGTCACGTGACCAGGAAGTCGGCCGGGAATGTCAGGTCATTGTCGAGCATTATGGCAGTGGAGTGTCCCTTTGTGATAGGTCCAGCAGTGGCGTCGTTCCCATCAAAGAGCCGGAGCCCGAGAGGCTTGTCAAGCTGGGTGTGGAGAAGGGCGAGGCGGTCGCTGATGAACATTCTGGTGGCTCCGCTATCAATGAGGGCGGGGAGACGTTTGGTGGCGGCGCTGAGGTGGACATGGATCACGAAGGAGCGGGTGGTCCGGGAGCGGAGGCCAGGGGGCACTGGGGGTCCTCCGGACCCGTTGGAGAAGGCGGGGTTTCGAAGGGGATTGCTTTTTGGGTTGCGTCTCGGTCGAGGACAAGCGTGAGGGTCCTCCAGTCGATTTGGGGGTTGGTGGCACGCAGCCATGGGAGTCTGAGGACAAGGGGGGTGGCAGCGTGGAGCTTGGTGACCAGAAGCCGGAGTGTCTGATGATGGCTGGAGGCGAAGGTCACGGGCATTTGCACGAAGTAGGTGAGGTTGCTGGCGGAGGAGGAGTTACCGTCAAAGAGCCGGAGCTGGATGGGGATGGGGAGCCTTTGAGGGGGCTGGGGAGCAAGGGCCACCCAGGCTTCGTCGATGAAGTTGTTGGTGGCGCCGCTGTCAACGAGGGTGTTGACGGGCTCCAGGGAGGAGGCGAGGGTAGTACAAAGGAGGAGAGACTGTGGGGAGTGCAAAGGGAGGTGGGTCAGGAGGGTGTCCGAGGATTGTTGAGCCGTGGCGCGAAGATGGGAAACCGGGGCAGAGAAGACGTTGGGGTCCGGACTGCAATTCAGAATGTCTTCTGTTTTTAAATCGCTGGGTCATTTTCCGTGAATTGGAAGTCGCAGTCTTCTCCATCAATGGTCCAGACGGCCCGACCCATGGTCTGGCGTTTTGGACAGCTGCCAATGAAATGTCCAGGTTCCCTGCAGAGGAGGCAGGTGCCCTTCCGGCGTTGCTGTTCCTGAACATCTTCGGGAACATCAATCCAGGGGCAGTCGGGGTTCCTGACTCGGTTTGCATGGAGAGCTTCCTCTTCATCGTCTTTGGGGTGCTTGTCAGCTGGAACGTCAGGGTCGTCGGGGTCTCCGGGGAGGGGGTCAGGGATGTCGTTGACGTCAGCTGCATTGAGGGTGGCTGGTGGTCGTGGTGGTCCAGGGGGTCCTCGTCCTGGAGTCAGACGCGAGGTGGGGTCTTGCGGCACCTGGCTAGAGACTCCGGAGTGGTTAGCTTTCCAAGAGGGCCCTCCCAGAGGGGCCCATTGGCCTCGAGAGCCGGAGTACTCGTTGCAATCTTCCCAGTACCTCTGGTCGATCTGGGTCACCAGTGCCTTGTAGCCGTTGTATATTGCCTGTTTGGGTGCAAGGCGGAGGACGTCCTTGATGCGCTGAGGGAGTGCTCGCTGGAGGGTGTTGTAGTTCCAGCCCGTCTTGTAGGCCTCCTTCTCGAATTGAATGATGAAGGTGGCAAAGCGCTCTTCAGACCTCATTCGGAGATTGAAGAGGTTTTCCTCGGCTTTCGTGACGGTGTCGAAGATGCCAAAGCGGCCAGAGAATTCCTGCACGAAGGCCGCCCACTGGGACAGTACAGAGTTGTTGGGGTCAAACCGGAGGAGGGCCATGTAGTGATTGAAGGCCAGTCCCTGCAGGTACGAGGCAGCGAATGCGACACGGGATCCTTCAAGCTGAAACGTGATGGGTTTGGCTTGAAACATGTTGAGGCACTGCATCAGGAAGGTTCGCCACTTCCAGGGGTTGCGTCCGTGGAAGGGTTCGGGCTTCTGTATGTCGAGCTTACCTTCCCAGGCGAGGGCGTCCCGGGTATCTTCCTGCGGGTTCTGCAGGCATGGGGGAGGAGCGGCGTGGTAGTAATAGTAGTAGTGGTTCTCTTCCCCCTGCTGAGGTGGGAAGGCACCAGCAGCGGCGCCCCATCCTCTGGGAGGCCCTCCATCTGGCAGGCCTCCTCCGGGGGGCTGTCTGTGCCCTCCGGGTGGGGGTCCGGGGGCCCATTGGGGGTTGGGGGGCTCCTGTGGGGGGGCGGGGGGCCGGCGGGTCTGAGGGGGTAGGCAGCGAGAGGAGGTCGTCTAGGGGGGGGAGGGGGAGGGGGAGGTGGGGGTGGATGAGGATGGTGGGGTCCCTGTCTGGGGTGTTGGGGGGGTTGACTGTAAGGGGGTCGAGGTGGTCCCAGGTCGGGGAAGGCCTGGGAGGGTTCTGGCCCGAAGGGGGGCTGGGGCAGGGCTGGCTGTGGCCGGGTGTCATTCTGTGGTCCCGGGGGTCCTTTGCGGGCACAGGGAGGGCACAGGTCCAGGTAGGGTGGGCGTTCGCGGTTAAATTCGGGGGTGGTAGTGGGAGGGTTCCCGGGGTTGTTGGGGGAGAGTCCCGGGTTCTGAGGTTTGTCAATGTACGAGAGGGTGTTGTCCGAGGTGTCGTTGCCCTCAGGGCGGGGTTTACCTTCCGGGGGCCGGAGGTTGCCTTTGGCCGCCTGTGCCCACGTGTTGAAGGTGCTGGGCACTGAGTAGGCTCGGGGACAAGTGGAGAGTCCGACGGTGTGGGCGGCGGGTTGGTCGAAGAGGCCCCCAGTCAGGTTTAGGGACCGTAGGGTGGCGGAGGTGGCGTTGAGCTCCTCCTGCTGTCATTGGTCTCGTTGCAGGGGGTTCTCTTGGGTACCTGAGCGGGGTTTGTCCCTTTGGACGTGGAAAGAGCAGGCTGGGTCCAAGAGGTCCTCGAAGCGGCAGGGGTTGGGGCTGGTGTGGATTTCATCTATCAGGCTCTGAAGTTCGTCCTGGAGCGTCGGGTCCACTTGCAGCGTTCTTTTGGTATTATTAGGGAGGGTCCCTTTTAGGAATTGGTCGTGGAAGCGGAGGAGGCAATTGGCCCATTCTTCCGGCGTGCCCTGGAGGTCGTGGTTGCCGAGGGTGACCAAGAGGGCACACGTGCATTGGGTGAACTCCTCGGGGGAGGTGCAGAGTGTGCGCAGCACTTTGTCTCGCTGTTGGAGGTACTCCTCCGTTTGTCGTTCCAGGGGAGAGGTCAGAGGGCGGGCCGGCGGGACCGCCATGGGGCGTGGCCAATTCTGGGGCGGTTCCAGGGTTTCTGTATCTGAGGAGGGTGGTTGGGGTTGGGCAACCTGCAGCCAGGGTGCGAATGGCCCTCTGCTGGCTGGAGGTAGAGTGGCTCCCCGCAGGGTTTTGAGGAGTCTCCCGGGTACCATCCTATAGGTGCCAGAGTTGACGGGAGGATTGGCATACATCTGCCAGTCCGGAGGGTGCAGGAGCTGGCTGGCCGAGGGGCCGTAGGCTCCATTCAGGTTGGGGGCTCAGAATCGGAGTGCGGGGTAGATTTCGGGGATCGGAGGTGGATATACGGGTTGGGAGGTGCTGTGGTTGTATTGTTCGGATAGTGGGCAACCATAGGCATCGGTTTGGTAGCCCACGGGATAGTAGACAGTGATAGGCTTCTACTCGGACTGAGCGCATCAAGGGACATTATAGGCCGACCAACACTTGACACACTAGAGATTCTAGCGACCAGCCTTGGGTACAGAGCAGCCCTAGCGTGGGCGCTCTATGGCAAGACTTATCCATTCATCTCAATCACCAGTATCAGCCCCTCAGCGCACTCCACTCAGTTACTTTGAAGACCAAGAAGGCTCAGAACTCATAGCGCTAGCACAACGGCAGGAGGTGACTCTGACCAAACCCCGATCAGTACTGAAAGGAGTTAGCAACTGGCGCTGTCAATCACCGAGGCACCTCAATCAGAAGTCTAAAGGAATCAATGACGACGAGACAGGATACACACAGACCCGACATTTAAATCTATCAAAAGATGGTACAATGTTTAGCGCCGGAATTAGCGCTCACGGCGTCTGTTGAGGATTCCCCAACCATATCCTGTGTCAGGTTCCGCTGAGTCGGGGGCTTTCCAGGAAAGCAACGCCCTTACAATGCGGACTTGACCTACGAATACTCGGGTGTCTGGAACTCCAGGGCTAGGACTCCGGGGTTCAAGACGAGGACAGGGGTAATCCCGGGAGTGGGGACTAGAGTCCGGGGGTTTTGGGTTGGAGGTAACTGAGAGCTAGAGGGGGTCGAGTCGTGAACCGGAGGTTCTAAGACGAGACCAAGTTAGTAAATCAAGAGTCGCAAAGTGCGTACCAAAACTTAGAGCACGCAAATACTTAGGCGTGCCAGTCGAAGCGTACCAATCAAGGCGTACCAGTCAAGCAAAGGGCATGCAATAACCAAAGTAATATCAAGACTAGCGAATACAGCGGAGAACTACACTATAAGTACTACGGATCGTGTGGGCATGCAATAACCAAAGTAATATCAAGACTAGCGAATACAGCGGAGAACTACACTATAAGTACTACGGATCGTGTCTCGGGATTCCGGGGTGTCTGGGATGAGTTCCGGGGGTCATTGAGTAGTGGTCAGGGACTGTATACCGGGATCGCGCATGTGGGGACGCGCGATCAATTGGCGCGGAGGGAGTCGTGATGCGTGGGGCGTGATGCGTGATGGCTGGATGCGAGCCGTGTGATCTGATCGTTGATGGCGGTTGATCCTGGGGTCCGTGATGCAGGGGTCCCGGGGGGGCTGGCTGATGGCGATCGTTGACGGCTGATGGCAGTCATTGATGCGTGTGATGGCAGCATCGGCAGCTGTGGGGGCGGGGTGCACTGTGGGATTGACGGAAGAGGTTCCCAGGCGGGGCTCCGGGGGTGTCCCGGGGAGGTTCCAGGGGGGAGAGGTCGTGACACCCTGGGATGGCATGGCCAATTAAATTACATCAAAAAGTGAGCAAACTCGTACCATTTCTAAGTAGTTTTAGAGTCGCTGTTGGTCGCCGTCACCCATGTGCTGCAGGTCGCTGTTGACAGGTGGCCGTTAGCTACAGCCACGAAGAGAGGCGCTAATTGGTAGTGCCGTCAATGGACTTATTTTGGAAATACCGTAGCGCATAGTATAAAAACTAGCTACTTGCCATGTATATACCAACGAATCGTCAATGGACTTATTTTGGAAATACCGTAGCGCATAGTATAAAAACTAGCTACTTGCCATGTATATACCAACGAATCGTAACCTCTTGAGCACCCAGTTACACTTAGCGTTCAAATTGCGCTAGCATTGCCTGACTTTGTCACCAAGTTCAGCGCTAGCTTCGTCTATCTTGTCTTCGTTGTTTATGGTGCCACCTATGGGCACGCTACGCTGCGCTATTCGTTTTATTCTCTATAACTTCTCCTAAACTACGACGCTTACCACTTGCTAGATAGCACCCGAGGCGCTATCATTATTCGTTTTATTCTCTATAACTTCTCCTAAACTACGACGCTTACCACTTGCTAGATAGCACCCGAGGCGCTATCATCTAGCGCATCGCCCTATCACCTCTGCTCAAGCACACTGGGACCCTGCCAGGACTCCTCACAAACCCGTATGCCAGGCACTGGAGACAGCGTTGTACTGCGTATACGTCCAGCGCACCCAACTACAGTTGGCGTCATCAACGGAGGTGTACGTAGACATTGAGAACAGGGTAAGGGGGAGTCTTGATATTATGTCAGGTTCTGCTGATGACAGGGGCCTCCGGGGGCCTCCGGGGGCAAGCGGGTCCTTACTAGGCGGACTTGAAGTCTACGGAGAGTCTCCAGGTAATGGAGGATGAGTTCCAGGGCTTTGGGTGGGGCGTGGGGTGGCTACAGAGCGCCGGAGTTTGTAGGGAGAGGTAGAGCAGGATCCCGGGCTAAGTCCAGAATACGGGGTGGGAGTAGGCAGAGCCTTGCTAGGCGGAGGAGAGGAGGGGTGATCAGAGAAAGAGACTAAGACCGGGAGACTGAGATTGGAACCGGGAGACTGAGTTAGAATTGAAGTGAGACTTTTAGAGGGCCGAGAGACTTGAGAGGATAAGACAGATAGATTGAGATAAGTGCGAAATAGACAAGAGAGTATAGAGACGAGTTTATGGCAATATCAAGACTACTATAATGGTTTACTGGCTACCAGCTATATACCTTCAGCGGTTAAGGTCCAGGGCGCCTGGGTAAGTTCCGGGGCTAGGCTTCGCGTGTCCAGTCCTGTGCGCTGTATTGTCCTGGTTGAGTCCTGTGCGGCGTATTGTCTGGATACGGATGTGGCGCCGGGGGATTGGTCGGGCCCTGTTGGATGGTGCAGGGTGGAATGCCGGGCGATTGACGGGGCCCGGAGTACAGGGTGCAGGCGCCGGGGTGGGTCCCCTGACTGGGTGGGCAACTACGTGAGCTGTGAGGGCAGGGAGTCGGGGTGCAGGCGAGGAGTCGGAGCACGTCGGGGTTCGTGTGGTGTGCTGGGGTGACAGGCTGAGGTGACGGGTTGTGACAGCCCACAGACAACCAGACATTGTGACTTGGCATTGTCACCTCAGTCACACCAACTATCAGGCAGTCCTCCAGCTAGCTCGCGACCACAGGATCAAAGGTGCACCGCTATACCCCCACAACCCTCCACCAAAATGTGACACTTGCATTTTGGGAAAACAGACAAAAACTCCTGTATCAAAAGTCAGGCAGGAGGAGCATAGGGCGACATGCAGACTGGAGATTGTATGGTTGGACCTGTAAACGTATGCTCATGGTCAGGAAATCACTATGTACTAGACATAGTAGATGACTATATGAATATGCCCTGGTCTATCCCCCTTAAAACTAAGGATGAGGCGTTGCCTGCTCTAAAAGCTTGGGAACTCACGTGCGAGAACAAAACTGGGTTGAAAGTTGGCAAGTACCACACCAGGTTTGATGGAGAACTCACCAGTAGAGAGATGTTGACATGGCTAATGATGAGAGGAGTGACAAATGAGCATAGCGCACCATACACATCAGCTCAGATCAGCCGCATCAAACACATGCATTGGACCTTGACTGGGAAGGCCAGAACTATGAGACTTGATTCAGGCTGTCCAGAGTACCTGTGGGATGAATTTTACCTCACAGCAGCACACCTCCATTCAAAGATGCTGACAAAGTCACTTAATGGTATAACACCCTACAAGAAGTGGCACGGTCATATCCCAGACTACTCCTATATGCACAAAATAGGCTGTCGTGCCTTTGTGATTGTCCAAGGCCACAACCCAAAGACATGTCCATGATCCATCAAATGTTTCCTAATAGGCTATGGACACAACTCAAAGACTTATTGGTGTTGAGACAAGAAAAAAAAAAGGTGTATTAATCATACCACATCAAATTCGTCAAACATCACAAAGCACCCATTGATAGCACATCATCATGACAAATTGGCTTTGCTATCACTGCAGCAGGTAGACAATGACCTCAGCAAGTTCAACATCACAGAACCAATGATAATGACTCACCTGCCAATCAACAGCAATTTGCCACCCCCCAATGACAATGCACAGCCCCAAAGATCAACATGCATTCAGCAACCAACCAAAAAGGCCATAGGCAAGGGAGTAAGGCATGCTACCTGATTAGAAAAGGTGGTTGAAGAGTCTAAAGAGAGTGGACAATGGTTAAAAGACCAGAGAGCTGAGAGGAGGACAGCAGCGCACCAGGAGATGTCAAGCATGGGAGATCAAACCCAACAAACACCTGTGACTGAGGAACAAGCACCTATGCCCACAGATTCCAAGATTGATGTTGATTATGATTGGATTTTGGCGGCCATGCTGATGCAATACAATGACATTGACCCACTACCGGCCAGCACTAAGGAGGAGCCCAGAACTTGGGAGGAAGCCAAGAGGAGTCCAGATGCCGCAAAATAGAAGGAAGATTATCGAGAAGAGATGAAGTCACTCAAGAACATGGGAGTCTTCTGACTGATACTGTGACAGAATGTGCCTCAAGGCCAAAAGATCAGGAAGGGATGACCTATCTTCAAGATAAAAAGAGATGAGCACGGCAACGTGATATGGTACAAAGTACACCTTATTCAAAGGCTACAGATTTACAGCAAAGACTACAACAAGACCACGTCCCTGACAGCATGCATGGAATTGTGGCAGATACTGCTGCACATTGTGGCTATGAGATGAGACACAGCACAGATCAACATTAAAACAGCATTCCTTTATGGCCTGCTACCTGATGACGAAGTCCAATACATGGAGCAACCTGAAGGCTTTGAAGAATCTGGGAAGGAGGACTGGATGTGCGAGTTAGTGTGTAGGCTATATGGAATGAAGCAGGCAGGTCGGATCTGGAATCAGACCCTGAACAAGAGGATGATGAGTTGGGGATTTGCGAGACTGGCATGTGAGTCTTGCATATACTACAGAAAATCCCCCACAGGCACAGTAATTGCTGCTATATATGTGAACAACTTCCTTGCCATCGCCAGCTCTAAAGCCAAGAATGAACAATTCAAAACCCAGCTGTGCCAAGTCTGGACCATCTCGGACCTGGAGACTCCCCAATATCTTGTTGGTGTATTGGTAGAATGGAACAGAGCCACCAGAACCGTGATGCTATTGCAGACCACTTTAATTAACCATGTAATAACTCAATTTGGACAGAAAGATGTGCACTGCCCATAGAGCCAGGCTTGAAACTCAGATGACCAAATAGGGACATGCAAACATGCAATGAGAAGGATGAGACAGCCAAGCTCCCTTACAGATCCCTCATCAGATGTCTATTATATATAGCAGTCGCAACTCACCCTGACATTGCCTTCACCATGCAGCAACTATCTCAGTTCCTCAACAACTATGATCACACACACTGGAATGCTGGGATACAGCTAGTCAGATACCTCAAAGGCACCAGAGACCTCAAACTTTGTCTAGAAGGACAGTCCATAGTATTGCGAGGATTCACAGACACCGATTGGGCAAGCTGCCTTGACACATGGAAGAGCCCAAGTAGCTACACCTGGTCACTGGGTACTGGAGTGATCTCCTGGTCCATTTAAAAACAGAAAACTGTAGCAACATCATCCTGTGAGGCTGAGTACATGGCTGCCTATGAATCCACCTAAGAATGTGTATGGTTATGCATGCTTTTGAAGGCAATCAGCTGGGATTTCATGGCAAAGCTGACCACCCTATTCTGGAATAACAAGGCCACAATCTCCCTGTCTGAGGACTCCACGGCTCATGCATGAGTAAAGCACTTCGACATCAAGTACCACTTTATTCATGAATGCGCACAAAACAGAGAAATAACCATCAAATATGTAAATACCTGTGACAACATTGCCAACATGTTCACCAAGCCCCTACCAAAGTCTCTATTCCTCCAACTATGCCAGATGCTGGGACTAATCCAAGACCCTATGATCCATGCGTGAGGAGGAGTTTGACTGGTTGTGCACATGGTAAGGAGGAGTGTTAGAATGTGATGACATGAAAGGGACATACATCAAATGTGATAATGTGAAAGGAAACAATGTGAAGAGTACTGCATGCACTCTGGCCAAGGACACTGGGCCACCAGCTCCTTTGTCAGTGGATACACATATAGTCAAGCAAGCTACAATCATACCCTCAGTCTTGTTTATACGTTTCTGAGGGTACATTCCACAATTATATTCTCATACAATAATAGGCTGAAATGTACCTAGATATAACACTTACATGAGTTGTCTAGGTACACAATACAGTCTTGTTTATACTTCTCTGAGGATATAACACTTACACAAGTTGTCTAGGTGTTGGTCACACTCAATAGTTCTCCTGTAAGGATTCCAACAGAGAACAAATGGTAACTTGGTCAATCTAAGTTAAGCATAGATATAAAGCATTCTCCAAATCCTGTCTTGTTTTTTTAGTTTTGTCTTGCCTTTTTTAAACAAAGATTATGTTCTCAATTCAATGGCATAAAAGCATTTATAGAGCTTCTAATAACATTTCAGCTGAACTTTCAAGGCCTTTAGTCCACTCTGGAATGTACAAGGTGATATCAAAATGTCAGATGGTATTCAGCATTTATGTGGCTGTGCATGGTTGAGTGCATTTGACTGCTGACAGCCACTGATCCATCTTGCTCTACCTCCCTGCCTACCAGGAAATTCCACCAACCTCCAGTTGGACTGGGCAAGACATTGTTGACAGCATCATGGCCTCAAAATTGAAGTTTCAGCCATTCTCTGGGCCTAGGTATATGCCAGGACATAGCACTGCAGTGAGAACTTCCCTATGTTGCCCAGGGTATTATCCTTATAATAGAGAGATGTATGACAATATGCAATGATGCTGAATATTCCATGGGATAAAGATATCCCCATTACAACATGCACAATAGAGGACTAGTAGCATATCACAGTTTTCTTTCTCACTATCCAACTGTTCCTCCCAGAGGTCATGCAAGATACATTGCCCCACATCAAGGCTCAAATAGCATCCTACAATATCCACTTCCCTCTTAAGGAGTTTATCCTCACCTGACAAGATGCTATGGACTGCCTTGTGGTTGTGGTTGTGAAGTGTCTCACATCTGCCTGCCCATCCACCAATTGACGAGGTTGATTTGTAGATGCTGAATTAGAGACTTTGCACAAAGTAAATTTTGACATGGTAATTATAAATGAAGTGTCCCAGATCACTGAACCGGGCACTCTTATACCCTTGGTGAAAGGGATCAGATAGGCTGTGCTCATTGAAGATCAGTGAGTAATGACAACAAAAAAAAATATACCATCCTTTCCGAACCATCTCTGACCATGGGATGTATGCATTTGTAGTGTCCAACTCTGTCTGACAGTCAAAAAGATGGGATCTGTCTTACAATTTGATGTTTCCCTGATGGAGTGCCTGTGGCTACACATGGAGAGTCCTCAAATGCAAAAAACAATGTTAAATGTGCAATATTGATCTCCTGCAGAACTCATGGTGTTCCCTTCAAGAGAATTCTACAACAACCAGCTGCAGAGTGGGCTTACCAACACCTATGAGATTCTGGGCTTGCTTGCAACATCTTTGTTCTCCTGGCCTTATTGTGGCACATTGCTCGTCCTGACAGTTTTTGTTCAGTGCTCTGTGGAGGAAGATATGGGTGGTATGTCAAAGAGTAACACTGGACAAGCAGATGTCGTTGCACATATTATTCCAGTGCTTACCACACAGAAGGAAGCATGGGCTCAGACACAGGTGCAGGCTCAGGCTGCTTCTGCTTCTGCTCCTTTGGAAGGCTCATGCTCTGTAACAGACTTGAAAATCACGGTTCTCACTCTGTATAGGAAGCAAATCCAAGTGCTGCATTCTAAACTTTCCAGATCCATTTTCTGCTCAACGGTCAATGCCTTTCAAGGCTGTGAAAGTGATATTATCATCTTTTCTGCAGGTACAATGTAATGTAGATAGGGATATTAGATTTTTACAAGATGAAAGGAGGTTGAATGTCATGTGAACTCACATGTGCTTGGCTTTGATTATTGTGGGTGATAGAGAGACAATGAGTATGTCTGTGCAGTGGAAGAGGGCTCTTGATTTTGGAGTTTGTCTGGTCAGTATAAGCGAGAGCATGAGTTTTTTTGATAGTATTTGTGCATTTTTGAATGCTATTTTTTTGGTTTGTTTGAGAAATATCAGGCATCTGTCCATATCATTGAATTCCAAAAGGGAGGACTTCTACATATATATATCTTGATCATTTTCCATTATTATAACAAGATCAAAAATGCAGTTCATGTGGATACTATTGTTTCTGCTCAAATCCCTGATCCAGTGACTTAGCCTCAATTTTATCAGGTATTGGCTTTGCTTGAATATCAATGCAGTGACTTACCTTTGTTATTAGGTTGTTACTACCAATATGATTCATGGTCCATGTGGAGCAGATTTTTCCAATGTCAAGTGCATGATAAATGGCAAATATTCCAAGAGATATCTCAAGAAATCTCAAGTAGCTACACAGTATGGTGATGATGGCTATTCCCAATATGCCAGACCTAACAATAGTCACTTTTTTGAAAAGCATGGTTGTTGTTATGACAATTGTAATGTTATCCTATACAATCCATATCTCTCAGCCAAATTTCAATGTCATATCAATGTGAAAGTCTGTGCTTCAGTGGATGTGATCAAATACATTCACAAGTACGTCTATAAAGGCCATGATAGGACAACTTTGGAGATTGCTAGGAATAAGAGGGTAGATGCCAGATACATTTCTGCCTCTGAAGCTTGCTGGCACATTTTTGAATTCAACATGCATGCTGAATATCCTTCAGTATATAGATTGCCTGTGCACTTGGAAAATCAGCATGAAGTTTATTTCCCAGATGATGAACCAATACAGGTGGTAGCTGCTAGACTCAATGCAGACAAGACTGCACTCACAGCTTGGTTTGAAGCCAATATCAGATTTCCCAATAATAACACCACTTATCAGAACTTTCGACCAAGTTTGTTTATAAGGCATTTGTCACGACCCCTCCCCTCCGGGCCCACCCCGGGACACCCCCAGAACACCCTCCGGGACCCTCCCTCTGACCCCACAGGACACGCCCCGCCATCACGACCGCTGACACCGCCATCACGCGCATCAAGGACCGCCATCAGCCGCCACCAGCCCCGATCAACGATCGGATCATGCGACTCGTCCGGCCATTGCGCATCACGCATCACAGCTCCATCCGCGCCAATTGATTGTGCGCCCCACACGCGCGATCCCGGTATGCAGCCCCTGCCGCTACTCAATAACCCCCGGAACCCATCCCAGACATCCCGGAACCCCAAGACCCAACCCCGTAGTACTTATAGCATAGTTCCCTGTTGTATTCGCCAGTCTTGATATTACATACACCGTTACTTTGCATTTCTCGGATTGTTGTATGCCCTCTATTTGACTGGTACACATTGACTGGCACGCTTGACTGGCACGCTTGGATATTTGCGTGCTCTAAGACTGGTACGCACTTCGCGACTTTAACTTACTAACTTGATCTCGTCTTAGAACCTCCGGTTCATGACTTGACCCCCACCCGAACTCCCCTGTCACCCACCACCCAAAACCTCCGGACTAAGTCCCCTCTCCCGGGATTTCCCTGTCCACATCTTGAACCCCAGAGTCCTAGCCCCGGAGTCCCAGACACCTGAGTATCTGTGGGTCAAGTCCGCATTGTAAGGGCGATTGCTTTCTCGGAAGGCCCCCGACTCAGCGGAACCTGACATAATATCAAGACTCCCTCCTTACACCGTTCTTGATGGCTACGTATACTCACACTTACTACCCCACGGGGTACCAGACCGACCCTTACGGACGCCCGGTACCCGACCACTACTCCGCGCAGACCCCCCGCCCCGTCTACCCACCTCTCCCGTACGAACCTCCATATCTCCACCGCCACTGGGCCCCCGACCCGTCCCTCTACGACCTGGGGCCCTCAGCCAGCTGGGCCCCTCTGCCCAACTTAGCCATGGCACGACCCGTGAAGGTCCCCTCGTACCGGAGCATTCCCGGGGGCCTGCCGGAGACCCCACCTGTACCTAGTGGACCTCGCCCGATTCCCCCCAGCGAGGGCCCCTTTGCACCCACCCCCTACTACGGTTATCAACGCCCCGTCCCCCAACCCCGAGAACCCCGAGGACCCCCCTACCCCGACTACCCCCCTCGTCATTACCCGGCCGCCGCCCCACCCGCTCGAACCCCTCCCTCGCCAATGGGACGACGACGCCTCGAGGAGTATGAACGGCAACGGGACGAGGTACTCCGCTCCCTCAGGATCTCGCCAGAGAACTTCGCGCAACGGACAAGGACGCTGCTCGTGGAATTCGGACACGACGACTTCGAAGGCACTCCGGAGGAATGGGCTCACTGCCTGGTCGAATTTGGGGATCGCCTCACGCGAGGAGAACTCCCGGAGCAAACCATGGTAAAGTATAGGCGCAATACGATCCTCCGGGAAGAATTACAGCAACTGCTCAACGAAGTCCACGCGTCCCCCTCCCCTCGGCCCCTCAACAACCCCACGGACCCAGGTCGCTCGATTCACATTTGACGGGAATCCCCGGAACCGGCCCCAGCAGTTCCGGCAGCCCCCACGGCCCCCACTCCGGAGCAACGACAACGGGAAGAACGGCAGAACGCCTCAGCCATATTACGGTCCCTCAACCTGACTGGAGGCCTTTTCGACCAACCCGCTGCCCGCACGGTAGGCTTGTCAACTCGTCGCAGGGCTAATTCCGTTCCTAGTACCTTCAAGACCTGGGGGCAGCCCCAGAGACTCCTGGAACCCCTCCCGCGAATGGACAACGCCCGACCTCCGCCCCCAGCGAACCCCGGTAGAGCCTGGGTGGACACCCCTAGTACAGACGACACGCTATGCTACATCGACGAGCTCACGTGCGACAACAACGAACAACGTCCCGCGCCTGCGCCCGCCCCGGCACCAGCACCGCCCCCCACGTCCGCCCCGGCCCCTCTGGAACCCAACTTCCGTCACGACCCGCCACTCCACTTTGACCTACAAAACCCCCCGCGACCCCCAATGCAAGCACGACCCTCCCGGGTTGAACGTCCCCCGCGCAACCCGGCACCCGACTCAGCACCTGGCCCCCCTCCGCCCGACCCGACACTGCCAAACCCTCCCTGACCACCTCCGCCACCCCCAGCCAAACCTCGAGGACGACTCCCAGGGCCCCCACCTCCGCCCCCCCCTGCGTGGAGACCCGGGCCTCCTCCTGGCAGGAACGAACCCCCTTGGGATAACGGACTCCCTGGGCGTGGACCCCCAGGTGAGCCGCCCAGAGGAGGCCCTCCAAGCGGGTGGGGCCCCGCCCTTGGTGCTTTTCCTCCTCAAGGAGGGGGGGGTAATCACTACTACTACTATTACAATGCTGGCGGTGGGGCCCCGCCCTTGGTGCTTTTCCTCCTCAAGGAGGGGGGGGTAATCACTACTACTACTATTACAATGCTGGCCCCCCTCCCCGCAACACTGCCGGACCGGACGACGCTCGCGACGCCCTCGCCCGTGAAGGACGACTGGACATCCAAAAGCCCAACGCTTTCACGGGCTGGGACCCCTGAAAATGGCGTACCTTCCTCACTCAGTGTCTTAATACGTTCCAGGCAAAGCCGCTCACGTTTCAGGTTGACAGCTCCTGGGTGGCCTTTGCCGCATCGTACCTCCAGGGAATCGCCTTCGATCACTACACGGCCCTCATCCAGTTCGACCCCAACAACCCGGCACTCGCTCGCTGGCAAGCCTTCGTCAACGAGTTTTCCGGGAAGTTCGGAATCTATGACACCGTGGCCAAAGCCGAGGACAACCTCTTCAACCTCCAGATGCGCTCGGAAGAACGTTTCACCACCTTTATCGTATGTTTTGAGAAGGAAGCTTACAAAACAGGTTGGAACTATAGCGCCCTGCGGTACGCCCTCCGCCGCGCCCTGCCACAACGCATCAAGGACGTCCTCCGACTCGCCCCGAAACAACCCTCCTACGACGGATACAAGGCCCTCGTCATGCAGATTGACCAGCGCTACTAGGAAGACCGCAGCGAGTATTCGAATTCCCGACCCCCCTGGAACCCTAGAGGAGGACCCCCTTGGCCCTCCGGCGAAGCCCCCAACCCCCAAGGTCGAAACCCCGGTCCCTCTGCATTCTCGGGCGGCCGACCCCCGGTGAGTCGCGGCCCGCCCAATGCTAACCCCAGCAGCGGCACCCGCCCCCAGGCCCAACTCAACGCCGCCGTGGCCGCCCACGACCCGGGCGACGCAATGCTAACCCCAGCAGCGGCACCCGCCCCCAGGCCCAACTCAACGCCGCCGTGGCCGCCCACGACCCGGGCGACGCGCCAAGCCCCGAGAAACCCCCGGAAGACCCCGAAGACTTCGACTTCGACAATGAACAGGACAAAGAGGCTCTCCGGGCCAACCGGCTTGAAAAGAAGGGACGACCCTGGATCGAAGTCCCGACGGATGTGCAGGAACAATGGAGAAGAGAAGGTGTCTGCATACTCTGTGGTGAGAAAGACCATTTCATCTCCGAGTGCCCCAAACGGCAGGTCATGGGACGTGCCACCTGGACCTTCAAAGGGGAGGACGCCACCTACGAGTATTCGGAAAACAACCCGGCGATTTAGACCCGGAAGACGCCCTAAATCGCGGAATCGACCCCGATGTCTTCTCCGCCCCGGTCTCACATCTTCGCTCTACAACACTCATACAGGACACCCTCACGGCTTATCTACCCTCTCACTCTTCGCACTCCCTCCTCCTCAAAACCCGCCTCACCCCCTCAGGAGCTCCCCTCAACACCCTCGTTGACAGTGGCGCCACCGACAACTTCATCGATGAAGCATGGTCTACCTTCGCCCCGGAACCCGCCCAGCGACTCCCGGTCCCGGTACGACTCTGCCTCTTTGATGGAGACGCCTCTACGGCGGGGGACATCACCCACTTCGTGCGTATGCCCGTTACCTTCGCCAACGGACAGACTCACAAGGAGACGCCTCTACGGCGGGGGACATCACCCACTTCGTGCGTATGCCCGTTACCTTCGCCAACGGACAGACTCACACCCTCCGGATGTTGGTGACCAAACTTCACCCTTCCGCACCCCTGGTCCTAGGGCTCCCGTGGCTCCGAGACACCAACCCCTGCATCGATTGGCGACACCTCACCCTTCGCCTGACCTGGGACCCGACCCCCGACGACCAGCAACTCCCCTTCGACATCCCCCAGATTGGCGACACCTCACCCTTCGCCTGACCTGGGACCCGACCCCCGACGACCAGCAACTCCCCTTCGACATCCCCCACTCCTCAAATCCAACCCCGAAGGACCCCCCAGACGAGCCCCCACCACCTCCCGGACTCCAGTCTCGTTTGTCCCAATCCCTCGTCATTAATGCCAGGCTGGACGGTGCCCCGGGACCGATATCGGCCCTTATCGACAGCGGAGCCACCGGGGTTTTCATCAGCAACGCCCTCGACCTCCCCCACGACTCCCTCGACCAGCCCCTCTGCCTGCAACGCCTCGACGGCACCCCCTCCTCCTCAACGCCCTCGACCTCCCCCACGACTCCCTCGACCAGCCCCTCTGCCTGCAACGCCTCGACGGCACCCCCTCCTCCTCTGGCCCCATTCAAAGGTCTCACTCGGGACGCGTGACCCTGGACAACAACTACGAGTTCACTTCCGACTTCCTGGTCACGCGACTTCACGAATCGACCCCGATGGTGCTGGGACTACTTTGGCTGCGCGACACAAACCCCGACATCGATTGGAGGACGCTCACCATGACCTTCCCGGGGCCTGAAGACCACCCCTTGACCGCCGTGCACCTCCGGGCCCTAGGAAGCGACCCGACGCCCGACACCCCCGGGACGACCGCCGCGCCCCCCACGCCTGCACTACCCATGCCCGTCCGAGACCGCAAGGCCCCCGATCGACCCCCAAACATTCCTCGGAACATGTACAAGGGGCCGAACTACCCCTGCCGGTCTCAGACACGCATCACACCCGC
Organism: Macrolepiota albuminosa; assembly: GCA_027475525.1. Lineage (NCBI taxonomy): Eukaryota > Fungi > Basidiomycota > Agaricomycetes > Agaricales > Agaricaceae > Macrolepiota > Macrolepiota albuminosa. Next base: position 76,915 of record JAMWFC010000031.1, on the reverse strand, counting down.
TCTGGCCGATGCTTCCACGACCCTGATCGACCCGAGCGCACTCGACATTAGGATCATTGGGGCCACCCCCTTCGCCCGCCTCATGAGGGATGGAACTCCCACGTTTCAGCTACACACCTCGCCCTCTCTCCCGGAAGAACACCTACGAGGGGACGCTATTCTCCTGGAACAGAAAACCGAGGAGCAAATCCTCCGAGAAGTAGTTCCCCCGGAGTATCACGAGTTTGCTGACGTATTCTCCGAAGGAGACGCCAAGGAGATCCCCCCTCACCGCCCCTATGATCACACCATCGACCTCGAGGAAGGAGCCACCCCCCCTTTCGGCAAGGTCTACAACATGTCAGAGGTCGAACTCCGGGCTTTCAAGGACTACCTCGACGAAATGCTCGGTAAGGAATTCATCCGACCCTCCGCCTCCGCCGCCGGAGCCCCGGTTCTATTCGCCAAGAAGAAGGACGGCTCGCTCTGACTCTGTGTCGACTACCGGGGACTCAATAAGATCACCAAGAAGAACCGCTACCCGCTCCTGCTCATTGGCGATCTGGTCGATCGACTCCGCAGTGCCAAGGTTTATACGAAGATCGACCTCCGCTCCGGTTACAACAACGTCCGCATCGCCCCGGGACACGAGTGGAAAACCGCGTTCCGCACGCGGTATGGTCTGTTTGAGTACCTTGTGATGCCTTTCGGAATGACTAATTCCCCGCCACGTTCCAATACTTCATGAACGACATCTTCCACGACATGAGCGACGTCTTCGTGATCGTCTACCTGGACGCCCCGCCACGTTCCAATACTTCATGAACGACATCTTCCACGACATGAGCGACGTCTTCGTGATCGTCTACCTGGACGACATCCTCATCTATTCCGACTCGCCGGAGGATCACCAGAAGCATGTCCGGCAAGTCCTCGAACGCCTCCGGGAGCACAACCTCCACGCCAAGCCCGAGAAGTGTTCATTCCATACGGAAGAGGTTGAGTATCTTGGCGTCATCGTATCCCCGAACGGCGTTCGCATGGACCCCCACAAGGTTGAGGCCATCATCAACTGGCCGCAGCCCCGGAACGTCAAGGAAGTACAGTCTTTCTTGGGTTTCGCTAACTTCTACTGGAGGTTCATAGATAACTACTCCGGTATCACGAAACCCCTCAACCGGCTCACGCGCAAGGACATCGCCTGGAACTGGGACAGTAAGTGCCAGAGTGTCTTTAACCTGCTCAAGGAGGCTTTCATGACCGCCCCCGTACTCCGGCACTACGACCCGACCCTCCCGATTATCCTGGAATGCGACGCCTCCGACTACGCCATTGCCGGGATCCTCTCGCAGATGGAACCTGACAGAGGGGAGCCCCGGCCAGTTGCCTTCTACACCCGGTCCATGATCGACGCCGAGCTCAACTACGACATCTACGACAAGGAACTCCTCGCCATCGTCGAAGCCTTCAAGCAATGGTGAGCCTACCTCGAGGGAGCCCGGCACCGGATTCAGGTCTACTCGGATCACAACAACCTGCAGTACTTCACCACGACCAAACAGCTTAGTCGACGGCAGGCCCGATGGTCCGAGGTGCTCTCGGAATACGACTTCACGATCCAGTACCGCCCAGGACGACTCGGAGCTAAACCCGACGCCCTTACCCGTCGACCGGATGTCTATCTCAAGAAGTCGTTTGAGGCAGAACGCAATGCGTTCAATCATCGTGTGGTGATCCCTTCCGAACATCTGAATGCCGTACTGATTTTAAACGACGAAGGAACCCTGAACCAGATCCGCAGCGCTCCCCGAAACAAGTACTTCACCGATCACGACCCCCGAAACTCTTCCGACGGAACCGACCGGGACCCCGCCTTCTCCTTGTCCCCCGACAAAAAACTCCTCCTCCGGGACGGCCGCATCTACGTCCCGGATCACGCCCGACTCCGCTACGACGTCCTCTGTCAACACCACGATCACAAGCTCTGGGGACACCCTGGGATACGTAAGACTCTCCAGCTGATCTCCCGGACTTACTTTTGGCCAGGGTTGAAGAAGGACATGACCCGCTACATTCGATCATGTGAACCCTGCCTCCGGGCCAAGGTCCCCCGACACTGACCATACAGACTCCTGAAACCCCTGCCAGTCGGACGACGCCCCTGGTCCTCCATATCCCTGGACCACATCGTCGAACTCCCAGAATCTGAAGGGTTCGATGCCATTCTCGTCGTCGTGTGTAGGCTAACCAAACAGGGCATCTTCCTACCCTGCCACACCACGGACACCGCCCCGGACTTCGCCTGGCTGTTCCTCGAGCACGTTTTCGCCAAACATGGACTCCCGGACGACATCGTCTCTGACCGTGGCCCTCTCTTCGTGTCCAAGTTTTGGACTTCCCTGTGTAAGGCACTTGAAGTAAAGACTAACCTCTCTACCGCCTACCACCCCGAAACCGATGGCCAAACCGAAAGGGTCAACCAGTCTCTCGAGCAGTACCTCCGACTGTACGTCAACTACTTGCAGGACGACTGGCGCGCCGAGCTCCTCCTGGCCGAGTTCACCTACAACAACACGCCGCACTCTGCCACCGGGGTATCCCCTTTCTTTGCCAACAAGGGATACCACCCTCGACTGACACTCTTGCTCCAGGACATCCCGTCGCATGCCGCCCACGAGGTCGCCCGGGATCTCCAATCCCTTCACGAGTTTCTCTGGGAAGAGATCGACACCGCAAACCGGGCCTACATGAAACACGCTGACCAGAAACGGGAAGACACCCCCAACTGGACCTCCGGGACAAAGGTATGGTTAGATCGACGACACCTCCGCACCCGCCGGCCCTCCCCAAAACTCGATCACAAGCGCCTCGGCCCGTTCAAGATCTTGAAGAAGGTCTCATCCCACGCCTACAAGATCGAGCTCCCCCCGGGACTTAAAGGCCTACACCTGGTATTCCACGTCCGCCTCCTGGAACGACATCCCCCAGATCCCTTCCCCGAACAACGGCCCGAACCCCCTCCCCCAGTCAAGGTCGAGGACGAATATCACTACGAGGTCAAGGACATCCTCGACTCCCGGGACATTCGTGGACGACCCCACTTCCTTGTACGGTGGAAGGGATACAGCCCGGAAGACAACACTTGGAAACCGCGCCGAAACCTCGAAGGCGCCCTTGACAAACTCCGGGACTTCCAACAACGGCACTCGGGAAACAACCCTCCCGGGCGCAGGACCCACAGACGGCAGTAGTGGGCGTAACCCCCGCCTCTGGGCTCAGTAGGGATTCAACTCCCATGTATGCTTTCTACTTTCCCTTTCTAGATCTTACTCTCTTTTAGTACCATTTCATAGTGGTGTCCCGGAACCTGGGCAAGGTGCCTTCTGTTTTTCAGTCTTCTTTCGCCCCTTACACCACCCTTTACTCCGGGAAACCAAGTATATACATTTTTTACTTTACATATTCTACAGTAGGGGTCGGGACAGGACGAACAAACAATGAGAAAAAAGGACAACAAAAAAAAAAAGCGAAAAAAGAAACTACCGGCCCTCGCCCCCCTCCCCCGGCCAGCCTCAGAACCCCTCCCCCATCCCCTCCGGACCGTGCTCTCACAGTACCTCCTCCGCCAACTGCTCCCAGGACGGGAGAGACTCGCCCTTGTCCAGGACTCGTTCGAACCACGAGCCGGGGGCGGGCACGTTCCTCCGCCGGTGGGCCGACACCACCCACCCCAACAAGTCGAGGCCCCACTCCACCCCGGGGGTCGTCACTTCCAGGTGCTGCCCCTCCTGCAGCGCCACGAATGCCGCGGCCGCCCCGTCCAGGAGCGAACAATGCTCCCGGGCCCAGCCTGTGGGTGTCAGTAAGGAGCCAAGTCCGGGGAAAGAAACGCTCACTAAGCGACGCCATGTGGGCGACTACCACATCCTGGCATACCGCCTCCAATAGCCCCTCCGGGAACCCCGCCCCCTGCCCCACCCTCCCCCTCAACGACTCCAACTCGGCCTTGGCCTCCCCCCGAGCGACCCTGACCTCCTCCAAATCCCAGAGCGCCACCTCCCGACCCTCCTCCAAACCCCTCCAAAGGGCCGCCTCCTCCTCGCGCTCCCGCTCGGCCCTCCCCAAGCGCTCCTGGAGGTCCCTGACACTGACGCCCAAGGGCCTCCCAGACAGGGGCGAGAATACCGCCGGGGACAAACGGGGCGGGGAAGCTGGGGGTGGGGTCTCAGAGGGCAAACGCACCCTCTTGGAAGGCCTGGGGGACGGGCTTGGCGACACCCGCCGCGCCCCTCCCAACTCCCCCCGGCCCGGGTCACCCGGCGCGTGATGAGGACCACGGGCCGGCCCCGGCCCCCCACCCGAGAGGCTCCCCCGCTCCCCGACCCTCCCCCTGAACCCCCTGCAGACACCGCCTGTGGCTCCCCCTCCGGCTCCACCACCCAATCCCTCTCCTCAACCCCCATCCTCCGAGTGATCCCTCCGAGCGGCCACCCCTGCTTCCTCGAGACGCAGCACGCCCTCCACAGCGCCAACACGGAACATCGCTCGTGATTGAGGCGGCATGCCTCGCACACGGACGTGTCCCGGCGGGACGAGGGGTCCGGGACCTCAAAAAGACACAACACCCCCCGGCGGGCGCAGTGGAGACACTGCGCTGAGGTCAGCGACGAAACCAGAGGTGCGAGGTTGCTTACCGGACCGTTGCTCATACACCAGGCATGAGTGGGCAAGCCCCGGGGCCTCTCCAGGGCTTCCCCAAAAGAATCCTGGGAGACAACCTCCCACGCAACACGCTGGTCCACCAGGACTTTGGAAACGGCCCCCACCGCCATCCTGGAGCGGCAAAAACGAGGGGCAGTTAGCCTGGGGCGAGGGGGAGGATGTGGGCGCGGGGGGCGGACGGTCATCCGCGCGAAGGTAGGCGCGGGGCGAACAGGATGCGACTCCAGGGAACCGCCAGAGGCAGGCTCCGGGATACGACTAGGACCCGCCTCCGGAGCGGGGGAAGAGCGTTGTTCTGAAGGGGAAAATCAGCTGCGGCAAACGGATCATCATGGAAAACACTCACGTTGTTGCACAAGCACCGCCATGTGCTCCCGGTCCAAGCGGGCTCGATACCGCGCGTCCCGGGCCTCCCAGGCCATAAGGGGCACAACCTCGTTGGTTTGCGGGGGCGTCGGGGAATGCGTTGGCGTACGCGACATGGTTGAACTTGACGGTAAAAATTTTTTTTGATACGTGGCAAGTCAGGTGCCGGATCCCACGGTCGAACCTCGGTCCGAACCACCGACTACGCGCGCCTCGGAGGGTCTCGGTGCTGAGGGGGGGGTGATGTCACGACCCCTCCCCTCCGGGCCCACCCCGGGACACCCCCGGAACACCCTCTGGGACCCTCCCTCGGGGGGGTGATGTCACGACCCCTCCCCTCCGGGCCCACCCCGGGACACCCCCGGAACACCCTCTGGGACCCTCCCTCCGACCCCACAGGACACGCCCCGCCATCACGACCACCAACACCGCCATCACGCGCATCAAGGACCGCCATCAGCCGCCACCAGCCCCGATCAACGATCGGATCACGCGACTCGTCAGGCCATCGCGCATCACGCATCACGGCTCCATCTGCGCCAATTGATCGCACGCCCCACACGCGCGATCCCAGTATGCAGCCCCTGCCGCTACTCAATAATCCCCGAAACCCATCCCAGACATCCCGGAACCCCGAGACCCGACCCCGTAGTACTTATAGCATAGTTCCCTGTTGTATTCGCCAGTCTTGATATTACATACACCGTTACTTTGCATTTCTCAGATTGTTGCATGCCCTCTATTTGACTGGTACGCATTGACTGGCACGCTTGACTGGCACGCTTGGATATTTGCGTGCTCTAAGACTGGTACGCACTTCGCAACTTTAACTTACTAACTTGGTCTCGTCTTAGAACCTCCGGTTCACGACTCGACCCCCACCCGAACTCCCCCGTCACCCACCACCCAAAACCCCTGGACTAAGTCCCCTCTCCCGGGATTTCCCTGTCCATGTCTTGAACCCCGGAGTCCTAGCCCCGGAGTCAAAACCCCTGGACTAAGTCCCCTCTCCCGGGATTTCCCTGTCCATGTCTTGAACCCCGGAGTCCTAGCCCCGGAGTCCCAGACACCTGAGTATCTGTGGGTCAAGTCCGCATTGTAAGGGCGATTGCTTTCCTGGAAGGCCCCCGACTCAGCGGAACCTGACAGCATTTAAATAGACCTGGAAGAAGAGACAGAGAAGTACAACAATTGGGAGATGTATTTTGCTTTTCCAAGACAGAAAGAAAGGTTCTATCTCAGGATGCTCTTGACTGTTGTGACCAATGCAACTTCATGGGCTGATCTTAGGACAGTCAATAGCTATATCTATCCAACTTATTAGAAAGCATGCAAGGCTCTAAATCTTTTGGAGAATGATGCAGAATGGAGATAATATCTCACTGAAGCTGCTCCAATTCAACTAGGATCAGCTTTCAGACAGCTGTTTTGCACTATTCTATTTCACTGTGCTCCTGCCACTCCTGAGGCACCATGGGACAAATTCAAGCATTCTATCTGTGATGATCTTTAACACAGGTTAGAACATATGAGGCAATACAGGGACCGATGATAGGCTTCTACTTGGACTGAGTGCATCAAAGAACATTATAGGTTGGCCAACACTTGACATATGGGAGACTCTAGCAACCAGATTGGATACAGAACAGCTTGGGCTTGGGCATGCTATTGCAGGTCTACCTTAATCATTATTTATCAGCCCTTCAGCACCCTCTATTCACTGACTTCAAGAAATTGAGAGGTTTGAGATGTATAGTGCTAACACAATGATGGGAGGTGGACTCTGACTAAACTCCAATCACTTCTAAAAGGGGTCAGCAGTAGGTGCTGCCATTTGATAAGGCACCTCAATCAGAAGTCTAAAAGAATCAATGATGGCAGCACAGGATATACTTAAACTCAACATCTGGACCTGTCAGGAATTGATACAATGAGTAGCGCCAACATTAGCGCTTACAGCATCTGTCGAGGATTTTCTGACCATACTCCAGAACAGCCTGGCCAATCGGAATTATATTAAGAGGTGAGCAGACCCATATAATTTTAAGTCAATTTAGAGTCGCCATTGGTTGCCATGGGTCATAATGCCATTGGTTGCCATCATCCATGTGCTATGGATCGCTGTTGACAGGTCACTGTTGAAGGAAACCATGAGGAGAGGTGCTAAGAGGTAGCACCACAGATGGACTTATCTTGAAAAACACAGTAGCATATAGTATATAAGATAGCTACTTTACATATACATAACAACAAATTGTAACCTCTTAAGCACCCAGTTATACTTAGTGTTCAAATTGCGCTAGCTCTGCTTGACTTTATCACTAAGTTAGGCACTAGCTTTGTCTATCTCATCTTCATCATTTACGGTGCCACCTACAGGCACATTACACTGCACTACTTGTCTTCTTCTCTTTATCTTTGCTTAAACTACAGCGCTTACTATTTGCTAGGTAGCACCCAAGGTGCTATCATCTAGCACATCATTCTACCTCATCTGCTCAAGCACACCGGAACCCTGTCAGGACTCCTCACAACCACGCATGTCAGGTGCTGGAGATGGTGTTGTACTGCATATACATCCAGCACACCCAACCTCAGTTGGTGTCATCACCAAGTCTTTATTAATGAAGATGTCTATGATTATAGTCTTTATCTCATCAATGACATCTTGATGAATTTTGGAAAAATTCTGAAAGACTTTTCCAACATGCTAGAAGCTCAACAAAATTGGAATATAGTTCCAGATAATTGGCATTTGCATAAAAGATTGACTTAGATACTGATCAAACTATTCTTCTAGGCAATAGGCTTTTGGAAAATGAAATCAATTATGATGTTAAGGAATTAAAGTGAAAAGTGGAAGAAAACAAGGCCAAGTTCAATGTGAAACAACTGCAGACTTTCAATGTCATTATAGACTCAGTGAACAACAATTTGAGCAGGATGTTATTCATTCACAGTGCTGGAGGATGTGGCAAAATCTTTGTCTGCAATATTCTGGCTGCTGCTGTTTGTTCCAATGGAGATGTGACATTATGTGTAGCATCATCTGGGATTGCTGCATTATTGTTGGAAGGGTGTAGGACTGCTCATTCAAGTTTCAAAATTTCTATTCCTGCTCTTGACACATCCATTGCCAATATTAAGAGAAGAACCCAGTTATCACAGCTCATACTTCACACCAAAGTTGTCATTTGGGATGAAGTTCCAATGCAACACAAAAATGCCATTGAGTCTGTGGATTGTGGCTTCAGGGACATAACAACATTTCCTTTAGTGGAGTTACTGTGGTTTTTGGAGGAGACTTTAGGCAAACTCTTTCAGTGATTCCACATAGGCTCAGACTTTGGAATCACATTCAAGTCCACTACTTGGTCCAAAATATGAGATTGGATCAGACTGCAGAGAATATTGTTCATGCAGCTTGGTTGTTGGATGTTGGTGCAGAAACAAATTTAAGACCTGGAAAAACAGTCAAACTGCTTGAAAGAATGATTTGTGATGACAATTCTATTACTGAATTGATTTCTTCTACATATCCTAATATTGGTCATCCTCAGAATGATCAGTTTTACCTGGACCAGACTTTTCTCTCTAGCAAGAACTCTGATATAGAGAAGATCAATGCAGAAGTTTTAAAGAGGTATCCAGGAGAAGAAAAGATCTTACAGAGTGCAGATTCTGTTCTCTCTGATAACAAAAATCCTGATGGCCTTGTATTATATCCTGTGGAATATCTCAACTCTTTAAAAGCCAGTAGTTTGTTTTTGATTAAACTGGCTTTAAAGATTGGAGTTTCTGTCATGCTCCTCAGAAATCTGGATACAACCAAAGGACTTTGCAATGGAACAAGAATGATTGTCACTCATATTAGCATCAGAGTCCTTGGATGTTGTATCATCAGTAGAGATGCCAAGTTTGCAGATTCAACTGTTTTGATTCCAAAGATCAATCTAGATGCCTTTAAAGAGGATTTGCTGATACCATTATGCAGGAGACAGTTTCCAATTTGATTGGCCTTTGCTGTGACTATTAACAAGTTTCAAGGGCAATCAGTCAAGCATGTTGGATTGGACTTTCGATCACTAATTTTTACATATAGACAACTTTATATTGCACTTTCTTGATGCACTTGCTTATTAATAAATCAAACAAAATATTCAATTATTGGGGCAGTTTTTTGACTCACTTTAATTTTCATATTTTCTCAATACCTTTCAGCAGTTGAAGATGGAAACACCTTGTGGGAAGTATAAAAAATGTCATGTGACCTTGCTTGTACTAATTTGACATGTTCAACTTCAATCAATCACCTTCTTGACACTCTACCATTATCATGCAACCTGTTTTTGCTGCCAATTGCTCTTCTGTTGCTTCTCTCCTCAATGAGGGGTATTTTTAGCATCAAATCCAAGCAAAAACTGGCCTGGAAAAGGGCACTGTAGGGAGGATCAGCAAATAACTAGAGAGCAACAAAGAAAATCATCTTAGAGGTCATCCTTCTAAGCTTACAGCACATGACAAACAGTCTATTATTTGTCAAATTACTACTGAAAGCTGGATAATGCTGTTCAAGCTACACAGTTCATTAATTCTGTTATCTCCAGTTCTGTCAATCCTCAGACAGTCAGGAATACATTGAAGGAGGCAGGTTTTTGCTCAGCAACAAAAAAGAAAGTTTCCATGCTCAAGGCTGCTTATCATGCAAACTGGACAGTGGAGAACTAGAAAAGGGTGATGAGACAAAGATTAATTGCATTGGGTCAGATGAGAAGATATATGTGTGGAAAATTCCAGGGGAACCACTATCTGACCACATCACTACACCAACTGCCAAGCATGGAGGAGGAAACAATTTGATGGTATGGAGCTGCATGGGTTGGAATGGAGTAGGGAAGCTCATAGAAGTTCAGGGAAAGATGGATGCTGCACAGTATTGTGAGATTTTAGATGAGGAAGTGGTGGAAAGCTTTGAGAAGTTGGAAATGGAGGAGGAAGGACAATATTTTTCAGCAGGACAACAATCCAAAACACACCTCCTAATGGACAACAACCTGGTTTTCTGATAACAACATCATTGTTGTAAGGGCAACCTCTAGAGGCTGTGGCTCAATCACACAGCTGGCAGAGGGAGAATCAAAGTGTATTAGAATATATACAGACAATATCATGATAACTGTAGCACAGAATCTAAGTAGACACGAAAAAAGAGATTAAGCCTCAGTGTCATGCCAACAATGGGGAAAACAACTGAGATTATTGTATCTAAGTAGACACAACAAAGATTACTATATTGTAATATTAATATGAGTAAATGTCTTTGACAGTGAATAAGTGGTTATTTACAGCTTCAGTGTCATGCCAACAATGGGGAAAACAACTGAGGCTGCAAATAAAGTGACTGATGAGTGAGGTGGCAAAATGTGGAGAACTCAGATAGGAAGTAGTCCAACAATAACTACTCATCTGGCAGAGGGAAATCCAAAGAGAACAAGTCTAGGGATTCCCTATGCCAGGTTGGACACTTCTGGGGCCTCTGAAGCATGGAAAACAACTGTACAGTACAACAAAACCTTAAAAACTTGAAAATTGCCTAAACAAACAAGTGCACAAACAAGGCAGGAAAACTCTGGACTTTGGAGGTTATAAAGGCAAACTTTGGCTTATGTAAGCAGTGTGGAAGTGGTACTGAAGGGCCCACACTTATCTGAATGATAGCTAAAGAATCAGAGCACCTCAAGAACTAAGAATAGTACCAACAGATAGTGTTGAAAGAGTAGAAGCAGTAAAGTAAAAAAAATGACAGCAGAAATAAAAGAATAAATAAAGAGAGAATGAAAAAATGAAGAGTGAAAGCAAAAAGAAATGAGGAGTCTCCTGACAAATCCATGAGCAGAAGATTGATCAAAAATAAATAGATCATGACAGTCTGGGTGTTGCTTTTCAAACACTTCTATTGCATGCTTTGTTAGATAGAGGGATCGTGGTACTCATGGGAGAGTGCATGTGCCATGATCATGTGTACACCATAGCACAAGAGGGACAGAAATTTTGAGAAAAAAGGAACTATACAGTTCCATGGGATAATGATCAGACTCAGAGAATATGCAATTTCAGTCATTTACCAAAACCGATGATGACGCCCAAATTGTGCTAAGGTGCACTATCACTAGTACAGCTACTTAGTCAATATAGCTTTGGGCATGCTAAGTATGGGAGTGAGTCCCGGACAGGTCCCAGAAAACGCACAGTAGGCAAGAGGTTGGTGGTAAGGAAAAGGGGAGATTGGCGCTTATGTAAGGCCCAAAAATGCCCAGAAAACGCACAGTAGGCAAGAGGTTGGTGGTAAGGAAAAGGGGAGATTGGCGCTTATGTAAGGCCCAAAAATGCGGCAAGAGTATGCTAAAAATCACCACTGAAAGGTGCTAAGAGGCGCAGGAAAGAGTTGCCAAGGAAAAGCGCTAAGGAGCGCGGGAGAGAGTCGCCAAGGAAAGGCGCTAAGGAGCGCAGGAGAGAGTCGCCAAGGAAAGGCACTAAGAGACACTGTAAAGGGGTCACTAAGAGGCGCTAAGTGTTAGCACCTAAAAAGAGATGATGAAATGACGAGATGCTAAGAGACACTGTAAAGGGGTCACTAAGAGGCGCTAAGTGTTAGCACCTAAAAGAGATGATAAAATGACGAGATTGCTTAGCAGATCTAAGCACAAATGCCTTGCCGTAGTTGCAAGGCACTAAGAGATTGCAGACTGAAAGAGTGAGAGAGAACTAAAGCAGAGTCCCCTTGCCGACACGGTCAACAAAAGGTAGTCTGTTACGTAGGGTGACCGAAAATGGTGGGATACAATCCCTACTGCCAAATTGATGATGTACTACTAACAAAAAGTAAGTATTTATATGTAAGTAAATGCCCTGAATTAAACTATATGGTGAAAAAGTCCACAATCATGCTGTCAGTCTGAGTCGGCAAGAAGCTAAGCGACGTCAGGTGCTAAGGTGAAACTCCAAGCTGTCTGTCATAAAATACTTCATCATTCCTGCTGCCACCGGCTAAGAGCATCATGGGTGCCAAGTGTCTGTGTCCGTGTATGGCCCTGAAGGGTGAGTGGCAAGGTGCGGCAAGGTGTCAAGAGGAGTGCTAAGAATAAATGGTGCCATAAAGAGTGGTCCTGGAGTAATTAGAGGCTCCAGCTGCGAGTTATTAACATAAAAATATGCAAAAATTAGTCCCTGGAGCGCTAAGACGTGCTGCTCCTGGTGGTACCAGTGTGCCAATGTGAGGTGCTTGTGTTGGCGCTATCCGTGGTCATCTATAATGGGAGCTCATCACCGACTGAGGTGCATAAACTTAGCTCTGAATGCCAATACCATAGAACTAATACTATAGATAGTATATGATCTATTAACAGGTACATAAAACAATAAATTAGTCATTTACCAAAACCGACTGAGTATATGATCTATTAACAGATTATGGGCCCCATGCAACTCAGTTAATTAAAACGACTCACCTGATTGTGAACTAAGACCAAACCCACAAAATAAAGAACAATGTCAAACCCCGCACTCTTCCTGCTACCTGCAGAAGAAAGGTTTGACGGATCAAACTGGACAGCATTTATAACTACACTGACAGAGGCAGCACAAGGACGTGGCCTCTTGGAATACCTAAAAGGCACCATAAAAAACCCAGTCACTAAGACAGAGAGAAGTAGCGGATGCCCAGTAGTCCCAACAACTGAAACGACATGGTGGGGTGCAGCAAACCTGACAGCCAATGAATGGCAGCAGCAGGATGCATATGCCCAGAGCATGATTGTGCTCAACATCATAAACCCAGTAGATGCAGAGGTGAAACTCAACGGGAGTGCAGCCAATGCATGGAAATCACTTACAGATCTACATGACGCAAAAACTGACCTAGGCCTTATAAAAGCCAAGAAGGAACTGAACTCCATAAAGTACTGAGACAGTTCAAACATTGAGAGCCATTTCCAAGCATTGAGAATGGCGTGGGCCAAAGCAAATGACCAGGGAGCCAGCATCAACAATAAAAGATTCCAAACATACATAATCAAATTGATGCCCAGCTCCTGAGCCCCAGTGACTGGCTCACTCTTTGATCAGGCCAAGTCTGCAGACATGATACTGAGACTAGCAACCCATGCAATGCTCCTTCACAGACCCTCAGTAGTCACTCTGCCAAGCTCAGTCCATGCATTAGCCACCCAAATTGGTCCTACTCGCAACAATAAATTGAACCTCAAGTGCAAGAACTGCGGAAGAACCAGGCATACCAAAGACAAATGCTTCTGGAAAGGAGGAGGAATGGAAGGGCAATTCCCAGACTGGTGGAAGAAGAGTAGCAGGGTAACCATGAATGGCACAATGTTATCGACCCTTAACACCACCCCTCATTGCCAAACAACTCCCAGGCAAACTCTGTGATGGTCACCTTGTCTGACAACACATCTAACCCATGGTGCCTAGTGTTTTCAGTCACAACTCTGGGCATTGGAAGAGGGATAGTGATGTATGTGGACTCAGCAGCAAGCAGACACTTCTTCGCAGACAGGGCAGACTTTGTGATATACGACACACCATGTGCAAATGACACTGTCAGAATAACAGCTGAGGGAAAGACTTTCCATGTAGCAGGGTGCAGCCATGTGCAAAAATGGGTCATATACAACAATGACTTGATTGAAATCACGTTTAATGATGCCCTACATGCTCCAGATCTCACACACAACCTGATATTGTTGGGGTGCCTCATATAAAAGAGCGTTAAGATCGAGATTGAAAGCTGCAGAGCACTTATATAAGACCCAGATGGAGTCCCATTCATGTGATGCAAAAGGGATGATGCAATGTTCACAGTACTGTTTGCCCAGCCCCCAGTGGCCATGGCAACCAGGTCATTGAATATGCCAGCTGACCTGGAGATATGGCACTGTCAATTAGCACACATAGGAGAGTTTACTGTTCAAGAAATGGTATGCAAGGGCATGGTCAATGGCCTGGCAGTAATGACAACAACAGTCAGTGGGAAGTGCAAGGACTGTATCTTGGGAAAGCACATGCACAGACTGTTCAACACTAAGTGTGAGCCTGAATGTATGCTGTATGAACATGTAGCCTTTGACTTGTGGGGCCCCATCTGAGTACAGACCACAGAGGGCAAATCACTCATGCTGGTGGCCACTGACCAAGCAGGAGCCAAATGTGCTACATGGTACCTGTCTAATAAGTTAGCCGAGACAACCCTGGTATGCTTCAAAGCCTTCAACATTCAAGCCAAAATCCAATAGGGCAAGAGAGTAAAGTGCATCTACACAGATGGCGGCACTGAATTCAGGAATGACTTGTGGGAGGCATACTGCCGCAAGCATGGTATCATACATGAGACCACCGCCCCACATTTATCCCAAGCCAACAGCATAGTGGAACGACAAAACCGCATGATCCTGGACCTTGCAAGGAGTATGCTGAGTGACTTGCAACTCCCAGGCCACTACTGGGGTGAAGCCACAGCCACCGCCATGTACATGCTTGATCTAGTGCTGAGCACCAGGCACCCAGGAAAGACGCCACATAAAATCTGAACAGGAAGAAAACCAGACATCTTGTATCTCCAACCGTTTGGCTGCACCACATACGCCAAGGTCCCCAGGGAAGATGGCATGAGCAAACTTGACCCAAGAGTGGTCAAGGCAGTGATGGTGGGGTATTTCAGTCGAGGAGACTACAAGCTGCTCAAGCATGACATGGGTTGAATGTTCAGGTCCCACGATGTTGTATTTGAGGAAGGCATAGTGCACCACACGCTACCAGACAATCATGGAGGGGAGGCAGTTGACCTGTACAACATATTTGACATCAACCCAACCAACGCACAAAACAACCATGAGGCCACTGCTGATGACTCACCAGCTGAGGAACTGCACGCCACTGAGGGACCTGCCTGATCAACCCCACTAAGCACTCCTGGTCGCATTGATGGCCTGATCGAGGCCCTGCACAGATCCATGAGATTGGCAGCTAAGCAAGTGGCTGATCCAGCACTGCAACTCGAGAATCCGCACAATGATGACAACAAAGGCCCTGAGAGTGAAGAGGAGACATACTCAAGCATGCCTGGTGCACTGTTCATGAAGACCCACGACTACGATGAAACCTGGGTACCCAAGTTGTACTCAGAAGCAATGCGCCACCCTGATCTCTGGAGGGAACCTATGGACCTCAAGATGAAGAAAATGAGCAAGTGCAAAGTATGGCAGCTCATTGAGAGGCCAGAGGGTGCACGCACCATGAAAAACCATTGGACGTTCACACTAAAGTATGATGCAAATGGCAAAATCATGGGACAGAAGGCCTGCTTGGTTGCAAAAGGGTTCCCGCAAATCCTGGGCATGGACTATTTTGCCACTTACGCCTTGGTCATCAAGTACGAATCTCTACAAATCAACCTGGCAGTGAGAACTGTACTTGATTATGAAATGTGGCAAATCAACTACATGAGCACATACTTAAATGCACCAATCCAGGTCCCCATCCTCATGGAGCAATCAGAAGGCTATAAAGTCTGACCAAGTGAGGTATACAGCATTGATATCAATGTCGGCGAGTGGGTTTGGGGGAGCAGTGAGTGCAGTGAGGAGGTGGACAACGAAAAGACACTCATGTCACTACTTAACAAGGCAATATATGGCACGATGGATGGGACAAACAATTGGTGGTGTGCACTCAACCAAGACATGAAGAGACTCAGGTACAGAAAATCCAACACCAACCAGTCAGTGCAATCAAAAAACTGCGATGGGAATATAACAGTCACCAGTACATATACAGATGATATGTCTGGGATGTCATAATCAAAGGAGGAACTGAGCAGGGCCTGAGCCGAGTTGAGGGAGACATATGAAATAAAGGATCTTGGTGAGATCAAGTTTGTACTAGGCATTCGAATTACATGCAACAGGGAGAGGAAGACTATCACCCTCGACCAAAAAGAATATCTGAAGCAAACTCTCAAAAAATTCAGAATGGCAGACTGCACACTGAAATATACACCACTACCCCCAGGGATCATACTCAGCTGAGCCCAGGCACCAGCATCAGAAGATGACCACCACTACATGGCAGACAAACTGTTCAGCAAAATGCTGGGATCACTCATATACATGCAAATAGGCACCCGTCCCAATATAGCCTATGCCATCATGTCACTCAGCCAATTTATAAAGAACCCTGGGAAAGCACACTGGCTGGCCCTTACATACATCATGAGGTACATAAAGGGCACCATCCAAACTACAATATGGTGGCGTCAACTACACAGACTACACATCATGTGGCTACTATGACTCCAATTTTGCAGCTGACATCGACACACAAAAATTGATCTCAGGTAGGGTATACCTACAGGCCAGCAGACCAACCTCATGGAGCTCTAAGTTCCAAGATACAGTGTCAACATCCACAACTGAAGCCGAGTACATAGCCTTGGGAAGGGCTGGGGAGCAAATCCAATGGATGTTTGCCACCCTATCAGAAATTAGCTTTGCAGTTCCCCTCCCAGCCAAGCTAAAGAGTGACAAAAACGGGTCAATTGCTATTGCCAAGAACAAATGGAATCACAACAGGGTCAAGCACATCAATGTGAAGCATCATTTCATTTGAAACTCAGTGGAAGAAGGAAGAATCAAAATAGACTATGTCTCCAGCTCTGACAATCTCACGGATCTGTTCACCAAACCCCTTGCACACCCACAACACCACAAACTATGTGCAGCCCTGCGGCTCTGTGACTAATGGCAGGTACCACGAGTCTGGAGGAGTGTTGGATGGAGGGATTGTGGTACTTGCAGAGGAGTGCATGCACCGTGATCATATGTACACCATAGCACAAGGGAGATGGAAATTTTGGGAAAAAAGGAACTATATAGTTCCATGGAATAACAATTAGACTCAGAGAATATGCAACCTCAGTCGTTTACCAAAACCAACTGAGGTGCATAAACTTAGCTCTGAACGCCAATATCATAGAACTAATGCCATAGATAGTATATGATCTATTAACATGCTTAACTTGCTCAATTAGCTGGGGTGCATCCTACCATGCATCACCATTTGAACCAGATAAATGATTTTTTATAACTTCATTGAGAATGTTGCCATTGGCATCAAGATGAATCAGTCAACCAGTTTTAAGAGTAATGAACTCTGAAATGTGAATTAGACAGCCTCAGCCTTTCTTTTGAAGAATTGTCTCACCTTTCTGAAGGCTGTAAGTTATATTCTGAGTTGAGTTTTAGTTACTCAGACTAGAATCAGTCACTCACCATGCATTTGTTTTATATTCATTTATAGTGAAATATGACTCATCTTGAAAAACAAAAATGATTTTCTTCTCACCATCTTAAAGAGTTGGCAGCACTCTCTCCATTTCAGAACCCTCATACTTTGCTATCAAGTGTTTATATTTTTCCATGGCAGGCAAGAAGATATTTTAACAATATTCCACAATGTCTGGGCACTCATGCCCATCTATATAGACACCTTTCTTCAACTTTGTCAACTGCTATCCAAGCCACACTAACTATTGATGAGCAGTTCACTCACACAATGGAGTTTTCAAAGTGATGCCTAAAAAAGAGAGAATAACCATGTTGAGAGCTTCAAAGAAGTGGTGAGGAGTGATTTGACCAGAAGTTTGGGAGGTAAGCCAGTCACAAGTGGCCTTTTCAGTTTGTTCATCTGATATGTGCCTTCTTTATCCCACCTCTCTTTTCTTGTGAAAGTTGTTTCCAGACCTCATAGTGGCGAGCAAGTGCTCAACTACTTTGTGCAAGATGTATCTCTTATCATGCCACTGACATGCAACTTTCTGGCTTGTAGCAATCTGACCATAACCCTTCAATAATGATGTGGCAAGATTATGGAAGGCAATCAACTGGTTGAGCCTTGACATTGATAAGTGTTTAGATACTTTTTTGATGTCCCTCTGAATTTGTTTTCACAGCTCATTCCAACTCCTCAACTCAGACTAGAGTTGAAGAATGGCCTCATCAAGATCCTTCTCCCAACCCTCTTCCTCTTCATCTATCTGCCTATCTGCATCCACACCCACTCTGTCTCAAAAAAGCTGTGGCTCAACTGATTTTTTTCAGGTGAATTCTCAGCTGATTTTTCATCAGGACTGTTTTTTTCTGAATTCAATGTCATTGTCAACATTGAGGCAAGGAGTTCCTGTCATTGTAAACCCAAATCCATCTAGCTTGTCCTGATTTTTCATTACTTTTTTGTATTGTCAACATGTCCTATCTGACTTGCTCATAACATCTGGACCCTTCTTATAGATGCTCAGCTGTTCTAAAATAGTAAGTACAAGTAAATCTGATTAGAAGTATGTTTCTTACCTCTCTTTCTTTTCTGAATGTT
Source organism: Macrolepiota albuminosa (assembly GCA_027475525.1). Classification (NCBI taxonomy): domain Eukaryota; kingdom Fungi; phylum Basidiomycota; class Agaricomycetes; order Agaricales; family Agaricaceae; genus Macrolepiota; species Macrolepiota albuminosa. The sequence goes on along the minus strand of JAMWFC010000031.1, from coordinate 58,408 downwards.
GTAGAGAAACTATTCATTGTCTTGTAGATCATTATCATGTCATATTGCTAGTCCAACTAGCTTTCATGCAACATCTTCATCTCTCTAGAACTCCTTCTATGTTATCATTATCAGGCCCTCCATTGCTCTCAACTTCATCCATTTTGGCTATTTGTTGTTTGATAATATTTTTTCAAATCAATTCATCATTGGATGTTTGTGCAAGACTAGTAATGGGTACTTGAGAAGATGAGTTAGTCTTCTGAGAGTGATTTTGGAGTCTAGAAGTGTTTTGACATTGCTTAGAAGGGTGTCCACATGCAGAAAATGAGGCTGTGCCTTTTTTGATTATTTTTTCAATTATTTTCTGAGTTTGATATTGGACTTTATTGCTTATTTTATCACTACAAATCAACTGGGACTCACTGAAAGCTTGTCATTCCACAATTTTCTGGAATTTTTTAATGAGTAGCCAAAATTATGATGTACCAAAGGTCAAAACTGAAAATGAAAGAATTTGGCTCATGGAAATCTATTCAAGGTACTTAAAAGCATCCAAATATAGTATTTTTGTAGTCATAATAGTGTTGTGGAGGATTGCAAAATTTGGTCATGTTGATTTGTTGTTTCTGACTATCTACAACTGTACATCCAATACAGTTTGTTCATGCACTACTAAGGAATACATACTTATGGTGTGATGTTCTAGGTATAGACAATGGTCTAACCTACCTGAATATGAGCCAAGTTCTAACAAAGTCATTACTTTATGGTGTGATGTTCTAGGTATAGACAATGGTCTAACCTACCTGAATATGAGCCAAGTTCTAACAAAGTCATTACTAAGGAGCTTACAGTCATGCTAGTGTGTAGACCCAGAAGTAATGCTATTTCCAGGACTGGAGATGTTTTATTTACCAATCCTACTTATATACTATATTGGACCCACTATTACTATGATGTATTGACTAATAAGGCTGGTATGTACTAAGCACTAATGAGTAAGCAACAATGCATGAGTAAGCCAGCCAATGGCATAAAGGCCTGCCAACAAATCAAGTAGGTCTGAAAACTAGCTGACCTGTCAGATAATGATGCTGAGATGGAAAAAGCAGACTAAGCCAGGCTAGAATAGATGGTCCAAGGACTGGTCTCCTTGCACCTATACACTGAATTGACCATAAGCTTTTCTAGCAACATCTGATCCTCTGCCAGCCTTACCTCTTATTTGACTCTCACCCATCTCTATACTTGCTTGATTCTTGCTTGTCACTCACACCATCTGCTCTGTGGAAGAAGTTCTGCAGATGCTAAGCCTTTTTAATACACTGATGTGATTCCAACAAAATATGTTGAGTTATAATAAAAACCCTCCTATAAAATTAGTTTTATAGAGAAAGGGGCCTAGTCTAGACTTTGAGCATCCCATAATATGTGATAGCTTGTAATAACACATAGTGTGTGAATGCAATATTCATCTTATGTACCAAGATTGTTGTAGCAATTATTAATAAAACAGAAAGAGAGTATACTTGATGCTAAGAGCCAGGAACTTCTATGAACTATGTTACATTTCCTGATCTTTGATAATCATGAGTAGCATCTATTGACATGCTAGAGTAAACTTGCCGTGTGTTGAGGACATAGCTGTCTTCTTCTAATATGAATGGTACACTACAATGTGGGAAAATTGCAGGATTCCTAGCTTGAAAAGTTGATACCATGGACAATGTGTGGTTTTTTGTTCCATATTGAGGGTCCAGGATGCCTCTAATGTTTAGCAAGAGCCTATAAATGATATCAGTATAATTTTGGAGTGAAAAACTAATTACAAGTGACCTTGAACAGACTGTAACTTGAAGACTTCTCATAAGACTACACACAGAATTAGTAAAGTCATAATAGACAGAAAAGATCCATTACCTTGTAGCGAGGTAAGCTAACAAAATTGGGGCCAAGATCCAAACTAATAGATTGGCCAAGGAAATAGCTTCAATAGTTGAAACAGTACCAATGAATACATTAATGGTCTTGAAAGGAAAACATGACATACCCATGATTACTATGATTATAACAAGTCAAAATATTGGACCAAGAGAGACAAAATCGGAATAGTATTCTGACCTATATAGAAAATGAAACCTGACGCATTGATGAGGCGTATCCTGGGACCAACAGGTTGTGCAAACTCACCATCACGAAATATTATGATTGAAAGTCTGGAACCGCGCTGGTTCTCAAATTTGATATCATTTTCTCCAAACTGATGATGGAGCTTCCATGCAGTGAGGATAAAGATCACTTAGACATCTCAAGTTAGAATTCTTGAAAAGATACCTCAATGGTGGACACACAAGTCTTGCAAACAAAGAAAGGTACAAAAAGCCATTAGTAATGTACGACATAGTGGGTTGTTGCACTCTGGAAGGCACCCAACCATTGTGGGCAAGGTTTCAGTAGGAACAACTAGTAAAATTGCTATCAATGCCATAGGAATTTAACAAGTCTTGGGGTATACTTACAATTTACGAGGTGTTTTGACATGTACCCCGTTGTGGCGATCATGGTAGTTATAGCAGTCTAAAAATTTGTGAGTAATGGGAGCAACAGCTTATTCATACGTACAATACACAAGAAGATAAGCAGAGGAGGAATAGAATTGCTCCGGCATAAGGCATGTGTACGCAGCACAAGAATGACTGCTATAGCTCAGTTTTCATATACAACTGTGAGGGGTGCAGGGAAATACACTCGACCATTCCGAGAGATAATATACCAAGGATATTGGGAGGCGTAAAAGCATGCCTGCAGCTATCAAAAGTAGCTTGACTGTCAGGCCGGAAAGTTCTGGTTGAGGAACTTACAACTGGTCCATTGGTCAGATAAAGTGACATTAAGAGGTCGCTAGCTGGAACTCACTGCGAGTGAAGGTTTTGGCGACAGTTGATCTATTGAAGGGTGTTACTTTGTTAATTCCTTGATAATCTCATAGATAATCTCACAGTACAAATCAAATGAGAAGAGTATAGGAGGTATGTAACAGTTTTGCCAAACGTTTGTCATTGAAAATAATAGTATGCAATAAAGGAGATACAAATGACAAGGAACAGGTATTTACCCAAGGGCTGAGATACCATAGGTATACTGTTGAGAGCTCAACAAACCACCGCTCTAACAGAGGTAGAACAAAACTTACCTTCGTAATTCTAAGATTGGTCACGGTCTCAACGAGTATATGAAAAGCAGCTTCAGCAGCAGTGGGAGAGCTCATAGTCACTCCTGTGTTGGTGACCACAATTCCTGTAGTCTTTTATATCAGAACCAGACGTAAGCAACTGCAAGCATCTTTATATGCCCCCAGAGAAAGTATCATTAAAGGCTGTCTGACAACTACCAATGGTTTGTTTCGGACTAATGCATTGCGAACCTAGTAAATCACGACATTAACATGATCTGTAGGGATGAGTGAGTGCGCAACTCTGATGCCAGGTTTCTCGGAGAAAGGGGTTTCCAGATAGACTTTTTCGATGCTCCTACAGCACGTTTCATAACGTTAGGCCCCTTAGAGCTGCCCCTGTTAGACGTTTGGTTGATAATCCATGCTTGTCAGGACGTGCATATACGTTCACGAGAATAAAATAGGCATCTTATTCAAAGATAGTGAAACGGCATTTGTCCACAGAACTAGAATGAATGATCTTGCAGCTTGCAGTTGTAAGCCACATCCGTACAAGTCAGTGAAACCACAAGTGTCAGCATTCGAACTACAAAACGAATCCAAAACACGTCATCAACAAGTATAGGTGACACAGTCGATTGACAGGAGCGCATTCTCAATGGCTTTGGATTGAGTATCTGAAGATTAGCAGCATCTGCAATTAACCTACTTTGTCAGTTCCTCAGAAGGTTGTGTTGAGAGACAGCCGGACCGGACGTACTTGTTGTCTTCTAAGTTTTGAACTCAGAAATCCCCCAGCAGATGTGTATATGGATGTATATGGTAATATTATAAATATATTAGATAATGCCTAGGGATCCAACTCAAAGGGTCTAAAGCGTTGTGCAAGGCGCTGCAAACTTTCTACATATGCGGGCGATTACTAGGTGTTGACCCATAGGTCTTATGTCCGCGCATCCGATCAAATCACGTGCTTATTGCTACATCATCAGTCGTTCCCTCTCTTTTCACAGCCTCAGTTGTTCACCATCACCAAGGCTCGACACTGAGGCTGTAAGTGATTAATACTTAGTCATTCTTCGTCCTTGTAATAATACTCATATTTCCTACTTAGTATTTTAATTGTGTCTTTATAGGTATATTAATCTCAGTTGTTCACCATCACCAAGGCTCGACACTGAGGCTTATTTTAATTGTGTCTTTATAGGTCCGGGATTCCAGGTTATGGGCCTTTCTTTATGCTCAGACTCTCTTTAGTTTTTCGGCCTTTTTCTTTGTGCATATAACAGACATTTGTGGCTGCCTCCACAGTGTTTCCGTTGTTTTTCCTCCCATTATCATGTCTCGCCATTCTACGGGAGAACATCATACTCGATGATTTCCCCACACTGGCAACACTGCTCAGACGCTTCCAATGATGGGCCCGTTCATGACTGCTTGGCCGCATGAGCCACCGATCATCGATCCACAACAACCCCACTCTTCTGTACACGTTTTTACCACTTTTGATACCCCAAATAACCTCCAAAATAATCGTCCTTTTCAACAGACTTCTTTTTCTTTTGGTCCTTCGTCTCTCTTACCGCATATATCCACTTCCTTTCATGCACCTATTCCACAACGACCACCCATTTGTCCTCCTTCAGTCCATACGCATCATTCTGTTTCTCCATCTTTATCACGTCCGGTTTCTTCACATTTGAACCATGCTTTTTCCCGTCCTCCCTCTACACATATTTTTCATGCAAATTCTGTCCGTCCAGAAGATATTCAACCTCATAATATCCCTTTACCTCCATCACGTACCTCTTCTGTCATTTCAAATGCTAATAACACTTTACAAACCTTGCATTCTCATTCTTCTGATTCTTCATCCATTTATTCGCAATATTCCTCTCATCACGTTGAACCCCAGAACCATCAAACGCATTTCACATATACACCATATGCTGCTTCACAGAGAAATGTTTCGCATCATGTTCCTTGTCCACCACCTCCTCATTTTCCTCAGCAACCTTTTCCAAATCCATCTTTTCGACCTCCTTTAATTTCACATTCTTCTTCTCACTATATCGAAACAGCTTTATCTGATACGAAACTTCCGTCTCTTGCTACTGTCCCACTTTTAAAGTCTTCTATTGAGTGGGTGTCTTGGTATTCGGCGGTGACTAGGGTGGTTATGAGCATTGGTCTACGTGGTCATATCTGCAGAGTCCCAAATGTTGGCAATCTTCGTGATCCTACAAGTCCAATTGCGCTTCCTCCACCTTACGATTTTGACTCCTCTCCTGAAGAAACTGAAGCCTATCGTGTCTTCTGGCACAATGATGATATCATTGAACATGTCATTGTCGGGAAATTATCCCAGGAGATACAAGATTCTCTACCACCTAAACGTGGTGGCCAGTATGACCTCCCTGTCAGATCTGCTCGGGATCTTCTAGCTTTTCTTCAAGAGTGTTTCGGCATTGGGAATGCGTCTATTGCTGAGCTAACTAAGTCCAGAGTATTCACTCTCTTGGCGACTCCAGTTTCTGTGTCGACATATGTCCAACAATGGTGTTCTGTGGTACACCAACTAGCCGGTACTCCTTGGGACTTTACTCCTTGGCAGAAGATCTAAAAATTTGTCGATGGACTGTCGAACGGAGATCGTTGGTCTGTCCTCAAGGAGGAAGTACGACAATCCTGGGAACGTGCAAGACCTCAAGGCACATATGATTTTGCTACTTTGGCAACTTGTGTCATGAGTATGGATGCAGAATACCGGCGTCTTTCTTTACATCATCGCTCTCACCCTCAGCCAGGTACTTCCCAAGCTTCGAACCCATCAAATACACAACAATTGTCCACCTCGACCACTTCATCATCTGTTTCTCCAGATCAGAATACTACCACTTGCCCATGACTTCAATGTTCCAATTGCAATATGTATGGACACACGATTGAAACGTGCTGGTCGAAGGGTGGTGGGATGGAGAATGGTCAGGATCCTGCCCGTTTACGACCTAAAGCAAATATGGCTGCTGATGACACTCATTGCTTACCTACACCCTTATCCTTTGTCGAAGAAAGTGACGACACAGATGTAGCTCCCGCTGACAATGCCAATGATATTCATTTGTCTGCTTATGTTGCCAAGATGCATGCATCATTAAATCCGCCTTACTTTGCCTTTCTTCAATCAATGCCGTTGATTGCCCTTGCCTCTTTTTCAAATCAATTCAATGTGATCTTAGATTTGGGTTGTACAATCCATATTCTCTGGGACCGGAAGTTTTTCTGGACTTACGATGAGGCAGGAGCAACCCTGGTTGAGACAGCAAACTGTGGACTGCTTTCTACCGTAGCTTGTGGACAAGCACGTTTTTGTACACACATCAATGGTAAAAATGTGGTGATCACTCTCCAGGATTGCCTCCACGCACCTGACGTTCCCATCAATTTACTTTCCGTTGGATCTATGGTTGAAAATGACCTTAAGTTGCTATTCAAAAAGGATTCAACGTCCATCTTTTTCCCTGACATAGATCCATCTCTTCAAGGACAAGTCATGGAAGCCACAGTTCACCAACGACTTTCTTTTCTGTATTGTGACTTTGTGCTTCCATCCGTCAATCCGCAACCACTCAAAGTGTCATTTCCAGCAATTACAACCTCTTCCTTTCCCCGCATTGATGCGACACCTACTTTATGGCATGCTCGGCTTGGCCATCCGGGACAAGATACAACCAGGGCCATCCTGACTAAGAATTATGCAGATGGGGTTGAGTATACAGGAACTTTCTCGGATGATCACTGTATTTCCTGCATACTGGGAAAAAGACCTGCCCACCCATTTGACCACTTTCAACACCATGCCCCCGCAGTTTGTGATCTTCTGCATATGGACTCTTGTGGTCCGTTTCCAGTTCTTTTTTTGAATGGCCGTTCAAATCATTTCCACTCCATTCTTGATGACTGTTCTAATTTTGGAAGTACAGCACTCCTTTCTACCTGGAATCAAGCAACAAAACATTTTAGGCAAGTGGAAGCAAGTTGGGAGCTTAAGTCAGGCAATCGGGTAAAAATTGTTCATTCCAACAATGCAAAAGAATTCGTTTCTGGAGATCTTCAGGATTATCTGATTTCAAAAGGTATCACTCATCAGAACACTGCCTCCTACGCACACCAACAGAACAGGAAAGCTGAATGGTATATTCGTACTATTGAAGATACTGCGCAGGCCATGATGGCTTGGTCAGGCTTGCCAATGTTTTTTTTAGGGGACGCAATCTTAACGGCACAATATCTTTGAAATTGTTTACCTACTTCAACTCTTCCCTCCCTCATTACTTCATATGAAGTTATGGAGAAAGCAAAGCCTAATCTTTCTCATCTTTGAGTCTGGGGTTGCCGATGTTATGTTCTTTATCCTGCTGAACTTTGAGGAAAAGGCTCAGGTTGTCGATTCGAAGCGATCTTCGTTGGATACGATGAAAACCGTATCGGTTGGCGTGTTTGGGACTTACACAGAAAATACTTCTTCTCACAAGATGTTATTTTTGACAAATCAGTTCCGCGCAGTCTCTGTTCCCATGCTTCTTGACAACGCTCATGTTCCCCACCCTTTTCTCCTGCACCACCCTTGGATATTTTGGAGTCTCCGATTGCTTCATGTTCCCCTTCTCGCCCTCTTTCAGCCCCACCAAGCTCAGTTCCCATCATTACACCTCCCGTTCCTTTATCGACACCCCCAAATTTTTTACCCACATCTTGCCCCTGTCGAGAGGTCCGGCAAACTGAAAAGGGTCGTCTTTACCATGATGAAATCACGGCTCGGAATGAAAAACTCATTAAATTGCGTTCCGACAAGGCAGCTTGCAAAGTACTGCCTCATCAAAATGTAGCTGCAGTTATGGACTTCAATGCTCTTCTTACATCAATTTCTTTTCCAGACTCTATTGATGATCTGGTTCAACTCGAACCTGCCTCCATAGCCGAATATAAAGCTTATGCCACTTATGGCCTGGATCCTCTTCCATTCAAATCCCCCCGTACTTATGACTTATCTAAAGCTCCCAACCACTATATGGAAGCCATACGTCGTCCTGACGCTGATGTATGGTGTAGTGCAATGCAATGCAAAGTGGATAGCTTACATTCACAAGGCGTTTTTAAAGTCACTCCTCTTCCTCCTGGTCAGAAACCAATTGGAGTTAGATGGGTTTTTGCCCATAAACTCGATGCAAACAGGGATATCATTTGTGGCAAGGAGAAAGCTCGCCTCGTTGCTCAAGGCTTTAGCCAATGACCTGAGGACTATGGTTCTACCTATGCTCTGGTCACAAAGATGACTAGTATACGAGTCACCCTTGCTTTTGCAGCAAAGTTTGATTTAAATCTTTTCACGTTCAATGTCAAGACAGCATTCCTCAATGCACCCTTATCCCACGAGGTTTACTGCAAACAGATTCCTGGTTTCCCTGAAGCAGATCCCTCTGTGACGTATCGCCTGTTACGTGCTTTGTATGGCCTTAAGCAATCGTCACACGAGTGGTACACCATCCTTCGACAGGCTCTTGAGACTCTTGGCCTTACACGATGCGAAGTTGACCACGCCGTATTTATTGGCAATTTTGAAAAACCTCCTGATTCTACCATTCCCATGCCGGCGGATGGCACACCCCTTTTCATCATCATTTGCATTCATGTAGATGATGGCCTTAATGCCACCAACTCCGTTCAATTGTATCAATGGCTCATCAGGGAACTCAATACGCACTTCGAAGTCGTTGATTCTGGTGCCACTTCTTTGTATTTAGGTATTTGGATTGATCGGGATCGGTTTCATCGTAAACTCTGGCTTTCGCAAAAGGGTTTTATGACTGATCTACTCTCTATGTATAACTTACTTGACGCAAAGACATCTGCAGTTCCTCTACATCAACCACTTCATTCCATCCCTGACACTCCTCCAAATTCTCTGCCTGACATCCATGATAACGACATCAAAATACACTATCAGCGTCTCGTTGGCTCGATTCTTTATCTTAGCCTGTGTACTCGACCCGATCTGGCGTTTACCGCGATGTGCCTGGGCCAATTTAACTCTAACCCGACTCGCAGTCACTTACTTGCTGTCAGGTTCCGCTGAGTCGGGGGCTTTCCGGGAAAGCGAGCGCCCTTACAATGCGGACTTGACCCACGGATACTCGGGTGTCTGGAACTCCGGGGCTAGGACTCCGGGGTTCAAGACGTGGACAGGGGAATCCCGGGAGAGGGGACTTAGTCCAGGGGTTTTTGGGTGGTGGGTAACTGGGGAGTTCGGGTGGGGGTCGAGTCGTGAACTGGAGGTTCTAAGACGAGACCAAGTTAGTAAGTTAAAGTCGCGAAGTGCATACTAGTCTTAGAGCACGCGATTATCCAAGCATGCCAGTCAATGCGTACCAGTCAAATAGAGGGCACGCAACAATCCAAGTAATGCAATGTAATATCAAGACTAGCGAATACAACAGGGAACTACGCTATAAGTACTACGGGACCGGGTCTCGGGGTTCCGGGGTGTCTGGGATGGGTTCCGGGAGTCATTGAGTAGCAGCAGGGACTGTATACCTGGATTGCGCATGTGGAGCGCGCGATCAATTGGTGCGGAGGGGGTTGTGATGCGTGATGCGTGATGGCCAGGAGCGAGTCGGTGATCCGATTGTTGATCGGGGCTGGTGGCGGCTGATGGCGGTCCTTGATGCGCATGATGGCGGTGTCGGCGGTCATGATGGCGGGGCGTGTCCTGCGGGGTCGGAGAGAGGGTCCTGGATGGTGTTCCGGGGGTGTCCCAGGGTGGGCCTGGAGGGGAGAGGTCATGACATCACCCCCCCCTCAGCGCTGAGACCCTCCAAGGCGTGCGTAGCTGGTGGTTCGGACCGGGGTTCAACCATGGGATCCGGCACCTGACTCGCCACGTATTGAAAAAAAATTTTACCGTCAAGTTCAAACATGTCGCGTACGCCAACCCATTCCCCGACACCCCTGCAAACCAACGAGGTCACGCCCCTCATGGCCTGGGAAGCCCAGGATGCGCGGTATCGAGCCTGCCAAGACCGGGAGCGTGTGGCAGCGCTCGTGCAACAACGTGAGTGGTTCCCGCACCGCTCACTTGTCGCTACTGACCTTCCTTTTTCAAAATAACACAACACCACTGCCCTGGAGGCGGGTCCCAGCCGGCTCCTGGAGCCTGTTTCCGATGCAGGTCCTAGCTGGCTCCTGGAGCCTGTTCCCTATGCGGGTCCCAGCGTCCCCCCCGTTCGAGTCGTCCCGCGCCCACCTTTGCACGGATGACTGTCCGCCCTCCCCGTCTGCACCCCTCTTCTCGCCCTAGGCTGCCTGCCCCCCGCTTCCGTCGCTCTGGGATGGCGGTGGGGACCGTTGCAGAGGTCCCAGAAGATCAACACGTTGCGTGGGTGGCCGTGACGCAGGAGCTGTTTGGGGAGGCCCTAGAGAGGCTCCGGGGCCTGCCTGCCCATGCCTGGTGTGTGAGCAATGGACTGGTGAGTGGGCTCCTACCTCTTGGTCTTTCTGCTGACTTTGGTGCAGTGCTTGCACTGCGCCCGGCATGTGGTGCCTTGTCTATTCGAGGCTCTGGGCCCCTCGTCCCACTGCGATACGTTCGTCTGCGAGGCCTGCCATCTCAACCATGAGTGGTGCTCCGTGTCGGTGCTGTGGAGGGCACGGTGTGTCTCCCAGGAGCAGGGGGGTTACTCGGAGGATGGGAGTCGAGGAGCAGGATTGGGTGGTGGAGCCGGTGGGGGAGGGGGTGGAGCCGGTGAGGGAGGTGCCCGCAGCGCCCGCAGAGGCGCCCAGTGGGGGGTCAGGGGGCCGAGGGGCCATTCGGGTGGGGGGCCAGGGGCGGCCCGTGGTCCTGATCACCCGTTGGGTGACCCGGGCCGGGACCGGCAGTCACGAGGGTTGTGGGGGGCGCCCCGACAAGGGGAAGAGGCAGGCGTCGCCTAGTCCCTCCCCCATTCAAGAGGGCGTGCCTGCCCCTGAGGACCCCATCCCCGGTCTTCCTCCCTCACCTATCTCCCGCGGAGTTCTCCTCCTTGTCTGGGGGACTCCCAGCCCACAACGTCGAGGTTCTGCAGGAGCGGGCCGGGCAGGAGCAGGGGGGTCTTGAGGAGGGGATGAGGGGGGTGGTGGCGGCACACCGGCGGAGGAACGTGCCCACCCCCGGTTTCTGGTTCGAAAGAGTCCTGGACGAGGGTGAGGCTCTTCTGTCCTGGGAGCAGTTGGTGGAGGAAGTCTTGTGGGAGCACGGTCCAGAGGGAATGGGGGAGGCCTTCCGGTGATAGGCTTCTATTCAGACTGAGCGCATCAAGAGACATTATAGGCCAACCAACACTTGACGTACTGAAGGCTCTAGCGACCAGTTGGGAATATAGAGCAGCTCTGGCTCTGGCAACTGACTACAGGATCTAGACATTTATCCTAACTACTAGCTACCCAGCTTTCAGCACACTCCATTCACCTATCCCAAGGACAAAGGAGGCCCATAACGTATAGCGCTAACACGACGGCAGGAGAGGACTCTAACTAAACCCCGATCACTTCCAGAAAGAGTCAGCAACAGGCGCTGCCATTTGACAAGGCACTTCAATCAGAAGTCTAAAAGGATCAATGACGGCGGCACTGGATATACTTAAATCCGACATCTGGACCTGTCAGGGACTAATACAATGAGTAGCGCTGACACTAGCACTCACGGTGTCTGTCGAGAATTTTCCGACCATACCCCGAAACAGCCTGGCCAATTGGAGTTAGAATAAAAGTGAGCAGACTCATGCAATTCTAAGCCAATATAGAGTCGCCGCTGGTCGCCGTGGGTCAGAACGCCGTTGGTCGCCGTCATCCATGTGCAAAAGGTTGCCGTTGACAGGTCGCCGTTAGAGGAAACCACGAGGAGAGGCGCTAGGAGGTAGCGCCGCAGATGGGCTCGTATCTTGGCAAACACGGTAGCGCATAGTATATAAAATAGCTACTTTACATGTATATAACAACGAATTGTAACCCCTTGCACACAGACAGTTATACTCAGCGTTCAAATCGCGCTAGCTTCCTTTGACTTTGTCACTAAGTCGGGCGCTAGCCTTGTCTATCTTGTCTTCATCATTTACGGTGCCACCTATGGGCACAATACGCTGCGCTACTCGTCTTTTCTTCAATATCTTTGTTTAAACTACGACGCTTACCGTCTGCCAGGTAGCCCCCGAAGCGCTATAATCTAGCGCATTGTTTTACTACCTCCACTCGAGCACACCGGGACCCTGTCAGGACTCCTCACAACTACGCACGCTAAGCGCTGGAGACGGTGTTGTACTGCGTATATGTCCAGCGCATCCAACCACAGTTGGCGTCATCACCGGGGCTGGCCGAGGGGGGGGAGGGTGAGGGTAGTTCGGGGCCCCAGCTCTAGGGGCCCCCTTTTCTTGCTGTCGCCTGTTTCGTGGTCCGTAGCTGTAGTATAGTGTATCTCTATAAAAATGTATATACTTGGTTGTCCCGAATCAGTGAGAAGTATGAGTAAGGGGGCGAAGAAACCGAACGAAACTGGAAGAACGTCTTGCCCAGACTCCGGGACACTACTACGAACAGGTACTAAAAAAAGGAGTAAGATCTAGAAAGGGAAAGTAGAAAGTATACATGGGAGTTGAATCCCTACTGAGCCCAGAGGCCTAAAAAAAGGAGTAAGATCTAGAAAGGGAAAGTAGAAAGTATACATGGGAGTTGAATCCCTACTGAGCCCAGAGGCGGGGGTTATGCCCACTACTGCCGTCTGTGAGTCCTGCGCCCGGGAAGGTCGTTTTCCGGGTGCTGTTGTTGAAAGTCCCAGAGTTTGTCGAGGGCGCCTTTGAGGTTTCGACGCGGTTCCCAGGTGTCGTCTTCCGGGCCGTATCCCTTCCATCGTACGAGGAAGTGGGATCGTCCACGAATGTTCCGGGAGTCGAGGATGTCTTCAACCTTGTAGTGGTACTCGTCCTCGACCTCGACCGGGAGAGGGGGCTCGGGGCGTCGTTCGAGGAAGGGATCTGGGGGGTGCCGTTCCAGTAGGCGGACGTGGAATATCGGGTGCAGACTTTTTAGCCCCGGAGGAAGCTCGATCTTGTAGGCATGGGGTGAGACCTTCTTCAATATTTTGAACAGGCCAAGGCGCTTGTGATCGAGTTTTGGGGAGGGCCGGCAGGTGCGGAGGTGGCGTCGATCTAACCATACCTTTGTCCCGGGGGTCCAGTCAGGGATGTCTTCCCGTTTCTGGTCAGCGTGTTTCGCATAGGCCTGGTTCGCGGTGTCGATCTCTTCTCGGAGAAACTCGTAAAGGGACTGAAGATCCCAGGCGACCTCGTGGGCGGCATGCGACAGGATGTCCCAGAGCGAGAGTGTCAGTCGAGGGTGGTATCCCTTGTTGGCAAAAAAAGGCGATATCCCGGTGGCAGAGTGCAGCGTGTTGTTGTAAGTGAATTCAGCCAGGGGGAGCTCGGCGCGCTAGTCGTCCTGCAAGTAGTTGACGTACAGTCGGAGGTACTGCTTGAGAGACTGGTTGACCCTTTCAGTTTGGCCATCGGTTTTGGGGTGGTAGGCGGTAGAGAGGTTAGTCTTTACTTCAAGTGCCTTACACAGGGAAGTCCAAAACTTGGACACGAAGAGGGGGCCACGGTCGGAGACGATGTCGTCTGGGAGTCCATGTTTGGCAAAGACGTGCTCGAGGAACAGCCGGGCAAAGTCCGGGGCGGTGTCCGTGGTGTGGCAGGGTAGGAAGATGCCCTGTTTGGTTAGCCTGCACACAACGACGAGAATGGCATCGAACCCTTCAGATTCCGGGAGTTCGACGATGTGGTCCAGGGATATGGAGGACCAGGGGCGTCGTCCGACTGGCAGGGGTTTCAGGAGTCCGTATGGTCAGTGTCGGGGGACCTTGGCCTGGAGGCAGGGTTCACATGATCGAATGTAGCGGGTCACGTCCTTTTTCAACCCTGGCCAAAAGTAAGTCCGGGAGATCAGCTGGAGAGTCTTACGTATTCCAGGATGCCTCCAGAGCTTGTGGTCGTGGTGTTGACGGAGGACGTCGTAGCAGAGTTGGGCGTGATTCGGGACGTAGATGCAGCCGTCCCGGAGGAGGAGTTTTTTGTCGGGGGACAGGGAGAAGGTGGGGTCCTGGTTGGTCCCGTCGGGGGGGTTGCGGGGGTCGTGGTCAGTGAAGTACTTGTCCCGGGGGGCGCGGCGGATCTGGCTCAGGATTCCTTCATTGTTTAAGATCAGTATGGCATTCAGATGTTCAGGAGGGATCACCACGCAATGATTGAACGCATTGCGTTCCGCCTCGAACGACTTCTTGGGGTAGACATCCGGTCGACGGGTGAGGGCATCGGGTTTAGCTCCGAGTCGTCCCGGGCAGTACTGGATTGTGAAGTTGTATTCCGAGAGAACCTCGGACCATCGGGCCTGCCGTCGACTAAGCTGTTTGGTCGTAGTGAAGTACTGCAGGTTGTTGTGATCCAAGTAGACCTGAATCCGGTGCCGGGCTCCCTCGAGGTAGGCTCGCCATTGCTTGAAGGCTTCGACAATGGCGAGGAGCTCCTTGTCGTAGATGTCATAGTTGAGCTCGGCGTTGATCATGGACCGGGTGTAGAAGGCAACTGGCCGGGGCTCCCCTCCGTCAGGTTCCATCTGCGAGAGAATCCCAGCGATGGCATAGTCGGAGGCGTCGCATTCCAGGATAATTGGGAGGGTCGGGTTGTAGTGCTGGAGTACGGGGGCGGTCGTGAAAGCCTCCTTGAGCAGGTTAAAGACACTCTGGCACTTACTGTCCCAGTTCCAGGCAACGTCCTTGCACGTGAGCCGGTTGAGGGGTTTTGTGATACCGGAGTAGTTGTCTATGAACCTCCGGTAGAAGTTAGCAAAACCCAAGAAAGATTGTACTTCCTTGACGTTCCGGGGCTGCGGCCAGTTGACGATGGCCTCGACCTTGTGGGGGTCCATGCAAACGCTGTTCAGGGATACGATGACGCCAAGATACTCAACCTCTTCCATATGGAATGAACACTTCTCGGGCTTGGCGTGGAGGTTGTGCTCCCAGAGACGTTCGAGGACTTGCCGGACATGTTTCTGGTGGTCCTCCGGTGAGTCGGAATAAATGAGGATGTCATCCAGGTAGACGATCACGAAGACGTCGCTCATGTCGTGGAAAATGTCGTTCATGAAGTATTGGAACGTGGCAGGGGAGTTAGTCATTCTGAAAGGCATCACAAGGTACTCAAACAGACCATACCGCGTGCGGAACGTGGTTTTCCACTCGTGTCCCGGGGCGATGCGGACGTTGTTGTAACCAGAGCGGAGGTCGATTTTTGTGTAGACCTTGGCACTGCGGAGTCAATCGACCAGATTGCCGATGAGCAGGAGCGGGTAGCGGTTCTTCCTGGTGATCTTATTGAGTCCCTGGTAGTCGACGCAGAGTCAGAGCGAGCCGTCCTTCTTCTTGGCGAATAGAACCGGGGCTCCGGTGGTGGAGGCGGAGGGTCGGATGAATCCCTTACCGAGCATTTCGTCGAGGTAGTCCTTGAGGGCCCAGAGTTCGACCTCCGATATGTTGTATACCTTGCCAAAAGGGGGGGTGGCTCCTTCCTCGAGGTCGATGGTGTGATCATAGGGGCGGTGAGGGGAGATCTCCTTGGCGTCTCCAAAGGGGGGGTGGCTCCTTCCTCGAGGTCGATGGTGTGATCATAGGGGCGGTGAGGGGAGATCTCCTTGGCGTCTCCTTCAGAGAATACGTCAGCGAACTCGTGATACTCCGGGGGAACTACTTCTCGGAGGATTTGCTCCTCGGTTTTCTTTTCTGGGGAAACAGCGTCCCCTCGTAGATGTTCTTCTGGGAGAGAAGACGAGGTGTGCAGCTGAAACGTGGGAGTCCCATCCCTCATGAGGCAGGGAAAGGGGGCGGCCCCAATGATCCTAATATCAAGTGCGTTCGGGTCGATTGGGGTTGCGGGTACATCGGCCGGAGCGGGTGTGACGCGTGTCTGAGACCGGCCAGGGTAGTTCGGCCCTTTGTACTTGTTCTGAGGAATGTTTGGGGGCTGATCAAGGGCCTTGCGGGCTCGGATGGGTGTGGTTAGTGCAGACGTGGGGGGCGCGGCAGTCGTCCTGGGGGTGTCGGGTGTCGGGTCACTTCCTAGGGCCCGGAGGTGCACGGCGGTCGAGGGGTGGTCTTCGGGTCCCGGGAAGGTCATGGTGAGCATTCTCCAATCGATGTCAGGGTTTGTGTCGCGCAGCCAGGGTAGTCCCAGCACCATCGGGGTCGATTCGTGAAGTCGCGTGACCAGGAAGTCGGAGGTGAACTCATAGTCGTTGTCCAGGGTCACACATCCCGAGTGAGACCTCTGGATGGGGCCGGAGGAGGAGGGGGTGCCGTCGAGGTGTTGCAGGCGGAGGGGCTGGTCGAGGGAGTCGTGGGGGAGGTCGAGAGTGTCGCTGATGAAAACTCCGGTGGCTCCGCTGTCGATGAGAGGGGCTGGTCGAGGGAGTCGTGGGGGAGGTCGAGAGTGTCGCTGATGAAAACTCCGGTGGCTCCGCTGTCGATGAGGGCCGATACTGGTCCTGGGGCGCCGTCCAGCCTGGCATTGATGACAAAGGATTGGGATGAACGGGACTGGAGTCCAGGGGGTGGTGGGGGCCCGTCCTTTGGGGTAGGGTCCAGAGAGTGGGGGATGTCGAAGAGGAGTTGCTGGTCGTCGGGCGTCGGGTCCCGGATCAGGCAAAGGGTAAGATGTCGCCAATCGATGCGGGGGTTGGTGTCTTGGAGCCATGGGAGCCCTAGGACCAGGGGTGCGGAAGGGTGGAGTTTGGTTATCAATATCCGGAGAGTATGAGTCTGTTCGTTGGCGAAAGTAACGGGCATACGCACAAAGTGAGTGATATCCCCCGCCATAGAGGCATCCCCGTCGAAGAGGCAGAGCCGTACCGGGACCGGGAGTCGCTGAGCAGGTTCCGGGGTGAAGGTAGACCATGCTTTGTCGATGAAGTTGTCGGTGGCGCCACTGTCAACGAGGGTGTTGAGGGGGGTTCCGGAGGGGGTGAGGACCATGCTTTGTCGATGAAGTTGTCGGTGGCGCCACTGTCAACGAGGGTGTTGAGGGGGGTTCCGGAGGGGGTGAGGCGGGTTTTGAGGAGAAGAGAGTGCGAGGAGTGGGAGGGTAGGTAAGCCATGAGGGTGTCCTGTAGGAGGGGGTGAGGCGGGTTTTGAGGAGAAGAGAGTGCGAGGAGTGGGAGGGTAGGTAAGCCATGAGGGTGTCCTGTATGAGTGTCGTAGAGCAAAGATGTGAGACCAGGGCGGAGAAGACGTCGGGGTCAATTCCGCGATTTAGGGCGTCTTCCGGGTCTAAATCGCCGGGTCGTTTTCTAAATATTCGTAAGTGGCGTCCTCCCCTTCGAAGGTCCAGGTGGCGCGTCCCATGACCTGTTGTTGGGGGCACTCAGAGATGAAGTGGTTTTTCTCACCGCAGAGTATGCAGACACCCTCCCTTCTCTGTCGTTTCTGCACATCCGTCGGGACCTCAACCCAGGGTCGCCCCTTTTTCGAGAGCCGGTTGGCCCGGAGGGCCTCTTCGTCCTGTTCGTCGGTTCCGTCGTTCCTGCACATCCGTCGGGACCTCAACCCAGGGTTGCCTCTTTTTCGAGAGCCTGTTGGCCCAGAGGGCCTCTTCGTCCCGTTTGTCGGTGAAGTTGGGATCTTCAGAGTCTTCTGGGGGTTCCTCGGGGTTTGGCGCGTCGCCCGGATCATTGGCGGCCATGGCGGCGTTGAGTTGGCCTGGGGGCGGGCGCCGCTGCCGGGGTTAGTATTGGGTGGGCTGCGACTCACTGGGGGTTGGCCGCCGGAGAACGTGGGGGGACCGGGGTTTCAGGTTTGGGGGTTGGGGGTTTCGCCGGAGGGCCAAGGGGGTCCTCCTCTAGGGTTCCAGGGGGGTCAGGAGTTCGAGTACTTGCTGCGGTCTTCCCAGTAGCGTTGGTCGATCTGCATGACGAGGGCCTTGTATCCGTCGTAGGAGGGTTGTTTCGGGGCAAGTCGGAGGACGTTCTTGATGCGTTGCGGCAGGGCACGGCGAAGGGCATACCGGAGGGCGCTGTAGTTCCAACCTGTCTTGTAAGCTTCCTTTTCAAAATGTACAATGAAGGTAGTGAAGCGTTCTTCAGAGCGCATCTGGAGGTTGAAGAGGTTGTCCTCGGCTTCGGCCACGGTGTCGTAGATCCCAAATTTCCCGGAGAACTCGTCAACGAAGGCTTGCCAGCAGGCGAGTGCCAGGTTGTTGGGGTCGAACTGGATAAGGGCCATGTAGTGGTCGAAGGCGATTTCCTGGAGGTACGAGGCGGCAAAGGCCACTCGGGAGCTGTCAACCTGAAACATGAGTGGTTTCACCTGAAACGTATTGAGACACTGGGTGAGGAATGTACGCCATTTTCGGGGGTCCCGGCCCGTGAATGCATCAGGTTTCTGAATGTCCAGACGTCCTTCGCGGGCGAGGACGTCGTGAGCGTCGTCTGGTCCGGCAGTGTTGCGGGGGGGAGGGCCGGCATTGTAGTAGTAGTAGTAGTGATTACCCCCCCTCCTTGTGGAGGAAAAGCACCGAGGGCGGGACCCCACCCGCCTGGGGGGCCTCCTCCGGGTGGCTCACCTGGGGGTCCACGCCCCGGGGGTCCGTTGTCCCAGGGGGGTTCGTTCCTGCTGGGAGGAGGCCCGGGTCTCCACGCAGGGGGTGGCGGAAGTGGGGGACCTGGGGGTCGTCCTCGAGGTTCGGCTGGGGGTGGTGGAGGCGGTTGGGGAGGGTTCGGCGGTGTCAGATTGGGCGGAGGGGGGTCGGGTGCCGGGTTGCACGGGGGACGTTCAACCCAGGAGGGTTGTGCTTGCATCGGGGGTCACGGGGGGTTCTGTAGATTGAAGTGGGGTGGGGGGTCGCGGCGGAAGTTGCGTTCCGGAGGGGCTGGGGCTGACGTAGGGGGCGGTACCGGGATGGGCACGGACGTGGGACGTGGTTCGTTGTTGCCACGTGTGAGCTTGTCGATGTAGCACAGCATGTCATCTGCGCGGGGTCTACCAGGGTTCTCCGGGGCCAGGGGTCGGGTGTTGTCCGTTCACGTGAGGGGTTCCAGGGGTCTTTGGGGCTGTCCCCAGGTCTCGAAGGTACTAGGAACGGAGTTAGCCCTGCGGCGAGTTGGAGGGGTTCCAGGGGTCTTTGGGGCTGTCCCCAGGTCTCGAAGGTACTAGGAACGGAGTTAGCCCTGCGGCGAGTTGACAAGCCTACCGTGCAGGCAGCGGGTTGATTGAAGAGGCCTCCCGTCAGGTTGAGGGACCGCAATATGGCTGAGGCATTTTGTCGCTCTTCCCGTTGTCGTTGTTCTGGAGTGGGGTCCGCAGGGGCTGTCGGAGCTGCCGGGGCGGGCTCCGGGAGTTCCCATCAAACGGGAATCGAGCGGCCTGGGTCTGCGGGGTCGTTGAGGGGTCGAGGGGAGGGGGACGTGTGGACTTCGTCGAGCAGCTGCTGCAATTCTTCTCGGAGGATTGTATTGCGCCTATACTTTACCATAGTTTGCTCCGGGAGTTCTCCTCGCATGAGGCGGTCCCCGAATTTGACCAAGCAATGAGCCCATTCCTCCGGAGTGCCTTCGAAGTTGTCATGCCTGAATTCCGTGAGCAGCGCCCTTGCCTGTTGCACGAAGTCCTCCGGTGAGATCCTGAGTGAGCGGAGTACTTTGTCCTGTTGCCATTCATACTCCTCGAGGCGTCGTCGTCCCATTGGCAAGGGAGGGGTTCGAACGGGTGGAGCGGTGGCCGGGTAGTGACGAGGGGGGTAGTCAAGGTAGGGGGGTCCTCGGGGTTCTCGGAGTTGGGGAACAGAGCGCTGGTAGCCGTAGTAGGGGGTGGGTGCAAAGGGGCCTTCGCTGGGGGGAATCGGGCGGGGTCTCCGGTAGGCCCCCGGGGATGCTCCGGTATGAGGGGACCTCCACGGGTCGTGCCATGGCTAGGTTAGGCGGAGGGGCCCAGCTGGCTGAGGGCCCCAGATCATAGAGGGATGGGTCGGGGGCCCAGTGGTGGTAGAGATACAGGGGTTCGTACGGGAGGGGGGGATAGGCGGGGCGGGGGGTCTGTGCGGAGTAATGATCGGGTACCGGGCATCCGTAGGGGTCGGTCTGGTAGCCTGTGGGGTAGTAAGTGTGAGTATATGTAGCCATCAAGAACGGTGTAAGGAGGGAGTCTTGATATTATGTCAGGTTCCTGTGGGGTAGTAAGTGTGAGTATATGTAGCCATCAAGAACGGTGTAAGGAGGGAGTCTTGATATTATGTCAGGTTCCGCTGAGTCGGGGGCTTTCCGGGAAAGCGAGCGCCCTTACAATGCGGACTTGACCCACGGATACTCGGGTGTCTGGAACTCCAGGGCTAGGACTCCGGGGTTCAAGACGTGGACAGGGGAATCCCGGGAGAGGGGACTTAGTCCAGGGGTTTTTGGGTGGTGGGTAACTGGGGAGTTCGGGTGGGGGTCGAGTCGTGAACCGGAGGTTCTAAGACGAGACCAAGTTAGTAAGTTAAAGTTGCGAAGTACGTACCAGTCTTAGAGCACGCGATTATCCAAGCGTGCCAGTCAAGCGTGCCAGTCAATGCGTACCAGTCAAATAGAGGGCACGCAACAATCCAAATAATGCAATGTAATATCAAGACTAGCGAATACAACAGGGAACTACGCTATAAGTACTACGGGACCGGGTCTCAGAGTTCTGGGGTGTCTGGGATGGGTTCCGGGAGTCATTGAGTAGCAGCAGGGACTGTATACCTGGATCGTGCATGTGGAGCACGCGATCAATTGGCACGGAGGGGGTTGTGATGCGTGATGCGTGATGGCTGGAAGCGAGTCGGTGATCTGATCGTTGATCGGGGCTGGTGGCGGCTGATGGCGGTGTCGGCGGTCGTGATGGCGGGGCGTGTCCTGCGGGGTCGGAGGGAGGGTCCCGGATGGTGTTCCAGGGGTGTCCCGGGGTGGGCCCAGAGGGGAGGAGTCGTGACACTTGCAGCGAAAGGAGTTCTGAGATATATTGTGGGCACTTTGGACCTAGCTTTGGAATACAACTTCTCCTTGAACTCAGACACTCCACATATTCGCCTATTACTCCCTACAGGTTGCGGGTTTGTAGATGCGGACTGGGCATCGGACCCTAACACTCGACGAAGCATCTCGGGATATGCATTCTACCTATTTTCAAGTTTAGTTTCCTGGTCTTCCGTTTGCCAACGCACAGTTGCTCTTTCATCGACCGAGGCAGAATACATGTCAATGTCTCATGCCATGAGGGAAGCCATCTGGATCTGTCTTCTCCTATCCTCACTTTGTCTTCCTGTATCTCATCCTTTTCCCATTCTTTGTGACAATAAAAGTGCTATTGATATTGCACAATCCAATTCTACGACATCTCAATCGAAACACATTGATATTCGTTACCACTTCATCAGAGAACACATATTGTTGGGTTCCTTCGAAACGACCTGGGTTTCCACAGAAAATATGACGGCTGACATTCTTACTAAACCTCTTCTGTGCTTGTTGCATGATCGTTTTGTTACACAGCTGAGGCTTGTTCGTCGCTAACTCTTTACCCCTACCATTTTTTCATTACTGTTTCATTTTCACTTCTGCGCCGATGGGGTTGTGTTGACCCATAGGTCTTATGTCCGTGCATCCGATCAAATCACGTGCTTATTGCTACATCATCAGTCGTTCCCTCTCTTTTCACAGCCTCAGTTGTTCACCATCACCAAGGCTCGACACTGAGGCTGTAAGTGATTAATACTTAGTCATTCTTCGTCCTTGTAATAATACTCATATTTCCTACTTAGTATTTTAATTGTGTCTTTATAGGTATATTAATCTCAGTTGTTCACCATCACCAAGGCTCGACACTGAGGCTTATTTTAATTGTGTCTTTATAGGTCCGGGATTCCACTAGGGTCCATAGAAAGCTCTGTATCGAATTGCCAAAATTAGCAGAGCAAGACAGCCTCGAAAAGATGGCATCAACTTAGACAACTCTTTCTCTCTGAAAAGTACTCTCCCTTCCAAGGTCAATGAACGCCACTTTAGGACAAGGCCCAGAATATGGTTCTTTTTGTACATCACGATGTGTAGGCGCGAAGGATAATATCAAGTAGTCACGGTTGTCACGGTACTGTTTGAAAGCAATTACTCGTCTTTCTTTCCTCCCTCTCCAGTCTCGTCATCAGTATGCCTATACCGCTTCTTCAATATGGTCCAGATTGCCGTTGTTCTTGGAATTGCACGTCTATGTTGTCTTTCAGAACCTTTGATATCCTGAGATTTTCACCTAGAGCTCTCATGTGGTGTTCAAACGTTTTGAACCACGGGTTCTGCCATCCCTGGGCATGATCTCTATCATCCAGACTGCTATGTTTGGATATCTATACAAAGAAACTCAACAACTCTTGTATGCCTCCTTTGCGTCATCTGCAACAGTAGGTGCACTTTTATTTGGCCTGTTCACATCCATTGCCATATATCGGCTATCGCTTTGGCACCCGCTTGCTCGCTATCCTGGTCCCACACTTGCCAAGCTCTCGAAGTGGTATATGAGCTATTGGATTGCCAAAGGAACCCGACATCTGAAGCTTCAAGAGTAAGTCTTGGAATCTGTTATCGTAACGTGTCACTTCTAATTTTACTTGAGGATGCATCGTAACTATGGTTCTTGGGTCAGGATAGGTGGATTATGTTTCCTTTATTTTTACGTTGGTTCACACTGCGTAGGACCCAATGAACTATCTGTTAATGATCCTGCGGCTATTCGGCCCATTTATAGCCAAATGTTCCGATCCCTCTCTTACCAAGGTCTGCGATTATTCACTTCACCTCCTCGTTATTCTTTTCACGTCTACAGGTGCACCTCAGGATGCTGACGCCCTTATCACGACCGTCGACAAGACTGAACATGCACTTCGCCTTGTGGTCTGTAAACAGAAAAGTAATCTCACTATGTTTTAGGCTTGGACCAAGGCATTCTCAGTTGATAAGCTCAAACACTATCGTGTTTCTGCCCAGGTCGTCATTTCGTTGACTTGACTAGGCCATTTCCTTTATCTAACTTGTCCTCGTCAGGCTCGGACAACGCAGCTTCTTCAGATACTCGCTGAGAAGAAAGGGACCGTCTCGCTTTCTCACTGGATTTCCCTCTGGGCTATGTGTGTATGATGTATGTTCCAGTGACCGATACAGATACATGTACTTTTTCAGTGACGTCATGGGTGATATGTCTTTTTCTGGTGGCTTCGAAACGCTTGCTGCCGGAAAGGATGTGGAAGGCTGGATGGAAGTAGTGAGGCATCTGTCACCTTGTTTTTACTTAGTCCCAATACTGTTCTCAGTTGCACATGGGCGTGTTTTTCGTTGGCGGTCAGCCACTATACTGATTTCACCCTTGCCTTGATCTTTATACGTTTCAGTGCTCGGACAAGTCCCTTGGATGAGAGACCTCATCGCTCTGGCGCCCTCCCCTGGTCCAATTTTGACTTTTCAGAAGGTACGTACCCATTTTTTGTTCCTCTTCGTCTGGCTTGATTTCTTGTGCTAGTTTGCAGGAAAAAAGGTCGAAGAAACGAGCAGACTGACTGATGGTAATCAGAATAACATTCTGAGCATAATAGTCAGTCAATCTAATCCTTCGTCAACGTTTTGACCTTGGTGACGTGTTTTACAGCAAAATGACACGGATGGGGGTATTGAGCTTACACGTCTCCAGGCTCATGCAGACGCTTCGTTTGTCGTTCTTGCAGGCTCAGATACTGTAAGTGAGGCAATAACTGCACTCGTACGATATATTGCGGCCGACCCTCGAATTCAACAACGCCTTCGATCTGAGTTGAACAGTGCTTTTGACGGGCCACTCGAGGACATGGATGCATCCAGACTGCTGAAAATGCCTTATCTTGATGCTTGTGTGCAAGAAGCTCTCCGGCTTGTGCCTCCAGTCGCCGCGGGTGAAGACATCAATCCTCAAGATACGTATCGTGTCAACTTATGTTTCTCCTTAGGTCCACCACGATGGAACCAGGATTTACCCACGCAAATCCTGGATCATATTATTCCGGCTCGAACTACGGTCGCGCCTCCAAACTATGCCATTTTCCGTGACCGTATGTTCATTTTCACTGATAGTAGGCCAACGCTGAGGTGCCCGGTCTAGCTCGCAACTTTCGTGAGCCAGAGAAATTCTTACCAGAGCGTTGGTTAGGCGATATCACACCTCATAACTCAGATGCATTTGTACCGTTCTGTTTCGGCTCAGGAGTATGCATTGGCAAGCCGGCAGCATTATACAACATGAAGTCGATCAGTTTCCAGTCTTCTCTATTATTACTCAATAGTTTCGTGTGCTAGGTTGTTGACCGCCAGCCTAATCAGTACGTTCGACATCTCTTTCCCCGAAGGTTTCGACGTCCAAAAGTTTGATGGGTCATATAAGGTATCTTGTATGATTTATTTAGATCAAAAATACTCACTCTAACCGTTATAAGGAACATAATCTATGGGTTCACGACGATCTGCTGGTCAATCTAGTAGCGCTGTAAAGAGTCGTCTAATACATCTCGTTCTCAATCTACTGCACCTTTAGTGAAGCCCTTTTGAGTTGAATGGAGCATGTTGCGACTGTAGATGTGTGAGGGAATAAATCAGAAGGCACAAGTGCGGTTGGCGTGTAGTAGTGATATATTACCGACATTTCAAAGTTACCTTAATTTGTTTATTATCTTGTTCTGACCCTGCAAGTCAATCTCGGATAATTGGGAAAGGTCATGGAATGAGACACGTAAAATATGAACCGTCTCTCCATTTCGTTGAGAGTCAAAAAAACGTAGTCTCAACATTGCGGCGACATACACGTCTTGCTACTGGACGGATTATACATGATTACAAACTGTTCACGTATGTTGATCTCAATACTACCAACAAAACGAGCTGGAAATGGGGTCACGATCCTGTAGTCTTCGCTATGTCATCGGCACTGTAAAGACTGAGTTTGCCAAGGGCCATTTCGCTGCGGTAACAGATAAGATTGTCAATGTATGTCACAATAAGATTCAGAGATTAATGGATTGCCTTTACGTTCTCTAAATAAAACGCTACCACCAGCGATGACTACGGAGTCTTCGAAACGGGGTTGAAGCAACATACCACTCAAGTTGATAACACTACGGTCGACAAAGACTACTGGTGGCTGTCTCTACCTCATCTCAGTCGCAATGGAGATATGTCGTAAGAGAAGGATTGTTCTCACTAGTCTGGATGAAATTCTTTTCTGGCGATAGGTGGGTTGAAGGTTTCTTGCAGTATAATAACCGAACTTGTGAAGATGGTACTGCGCATACCTGAGATAAAAATCTTCGACCTAGAGTAAACCTGAAGTAATTGCGATCAGGAAAGGTTCCGTAACATAGGATGAATATATGCATTTGGAAGCAACTTATTGGGTCGCCAGAAGCAGATCGCAGCAACCAATACAATCTTAGGCCTGACTTTCCCCTGCATAGGTAATGTAGAGTACTTCTGGCTAACATCTAAGCTCACGGAAATTTTCAATAGAAACTGGGGAGAAGAATGGTTGTGGATGTTACCGTAGCGATTTTGATAATCGTTCAACAGCCGACGGGAAGATATATGAGGACATGGAAGGTTCAGAAATTAGACGGGTAACGAGAAACACAGATAGCCTCTCAGGAACCTGAATGTTCGGCGTAAAGGCGAGCGTCGAAGGTGGTGAGCGTTTTCGGAGGCCTCTGCGTGCGCGAAAGTTTTCTCCGATCTCGTTCGCACCCTCCTTCCCCTTTTCTGTGTGCCAATCGCGGCACGGTGCCAGGGCCTGGCAGTTGCCGTGGCGTTGTCAGTATGGCACGCAGTCTCAGACATCTCGGGTAGCCTCTCTTCCGTCTTCCCCCTTCCTCGTCTGCTGCCCAGGTGAGCGCGTTAGCGCTCTCTCACATTGTTAGCATGTTCTCACTGCATTTCCTTCTCTCTTCAGTGCTTTTTTTATATTTACTGTTCCATTTAATTCTTATTTACATCCGTGAATCATCGGTGAGACTCTCCCTTTGGCATGCCCACCCGGTGAGCCGGGCTCACCTCTCACCTTAGTTATTTCGTCCTCGCATTTCGAATACTTTGTTAGCAGTGCGCCGCACTCCGACGAAATATCTAAAGTAAGCACACGATGGGGAGGTCGTGCACGGGCCCTCACTTACTTCTTCACTCCAGTATTCCATTAGTTTATCTATTCATCTCTTCGTCAACTATTACTCGTTTCACGTCGTCATCATTGTCTTCTTATGAACGTTGAAAATTCACAAACCTGCCGTTGCAAGACATGTAGTTGTCACACTCATGAGTTTTCTGAGGCCCAAGCTCTGCTTGAAGAGCAAGCTCTTGAGTCAGTCCGAGCAAAGTCCGACGCTCCGACGCTGGCCAAAAATTGGTTGATGAAACCGTCAACGGATCGCGGTCTCTCTCAGATCTTGTTCTATCCTTACATGATTTGGGATTCAGGCTGGACGAAGCCCAGGATTTTGTCGAAGCAGCGAATCGACGTCTTGAAATCCGTCAGGCCAAAGCCAGGGCTGACCCTCAAGCCTCTCGCTTGAGCTCTCCGCCTGCTGCTCTCACCTCCTCACACCCTCCGGAGCCAGACCGTAGTGCAACTCTCCCGGTTCAAAGTCCATCATCTCTGCATGCACAGGCGATCGAATCTGCTGCGTGGGCAGCTCTGCTCAACCAAATGGACCCCTCCCGTAGGACTGATAAAGCAAATACCATTTGTATTGCGGCTGCTCCGCCTGGGGGTCTCAAGAACAAGGATTCGGACTCCATGGCAATTCCTTCCTCTTTGCTCACTATTGCGCCACACCTCGCATGCTTCCATGACAAAGCCTCGGGCGACCCTCATGTGGCCAAGACGTGGGAGCTCCGTCAGGAATACGGCAAGGAAAAGACCATTGATTCCCTTGTTAATCTTGCTCAGCTCAAAAAGCTTAAGGACCCTATTTTGAGGTCGATTTGGCGCCTTATTATTCTCTATCACTACGTCGATTTTGAAAAACTCTACGCTACCTTGGACAAGGGTTACGATCACAACGATGAACTTAAGAAGTTTGCGGGCGGCTTTTCAATTATCAAGAAGGACCACGCTACGGCACGCCAATCTATTTCATCAGAATTGGACTGGTCTCACGTTTATGATGCATGGGTGGATGGCGTCCTCGCTTTCTATCCGCATCGAAGGGCTGAACTTGCTTTCTATCGAAGTAGAATTATTGACTTCTTTTGTTCTTCTCCCGGAGCAGCGTCTTTGGCCATTCGCTTCGATTCGGATACGCAAGACAGATATTCTCGCAATCCTTTTAGACTCAACAATCCGAATGAACTGCATGTTCCTCTGCTGTCTCAGATTCTTGGCATTTCGGCGGCAGCCTCTCGTCCATCCTCTGGATTTAAGCGTCCTGCTCCCAGCCGTTTCGTTGCGAATAAAAAGCGAGCTACAACGATTTGTCAAAACTGGAATCTCGGTTACTGCAATGTTGAACTGTGCACGAATAATCGCCGGCATGGTTTCTGCTGCAAGTGTAGCGGCAAACATAGAGCTAGAGACAGTGAGGAATGCCTCATTAAACTCAGAGCTTGAAGACAATCTTAGAGCAATGGGCGGACTCAATGCGTAGAACAGAAGAAGCAATTTCTAGGGGACCGCGACCTCTTTCAACCGCTTGTAAACGTTCTCACAATGCCTTTTCTCATAGCTCCCCTAAGTTCCGCCGAGGTTTCATTTGGAATAGCTCTTCTCTAGCCTCTTTGATGCCTCCTTCAGCCCGAGATACAGAAACTGCTTCACCTCTCCCTTCTTCCCTGCTCAATCTACTTTTGGATCCAGATACTCAGCATACATTGCGTGCTATGAGTAATTACATCCGTGTCAAGACTCCTTTTAACGTGGATTTTCTCGAAGCTATGCTTTGGGATCACCTGAATCAGCCCTTCATTTGCTCTGTGATGAAAGGCCTTAGAGAAGGCTTCTGGCCCTTTGACGACAGTAATTGGGATTCGCATGATGAGGTTTTGCTAGACAATTAATCAACGGAAGAGACTGACCTGGATGCTATCAGACAATTTCAGGATAAGGAGATAAAAGCTAGAAGGTGGTCGGATCCAATCATTATTGATGAATTCCTCCCAGGTATGAAATCGTCTCCGCTGTTTGTTGTCTGGCAGAAGGGGAAGCCTAGAGTGGTAACAGATCATATGGCATCCGGTCTCAACGACGGAATTTCTAAGACTGAGGCTAAGGTTAGGTACGACGACATGAGGACATTCGGGCAGGTTTTGTATAATGCCAAACAATGTTATCCCTCTGACACCTTGGTCACTTGGAAGTCGGACGTCTCCAGTGCTTTCTTGAACCTGCCTGCACACCTGTTATGGCAGTTAAGACAACTTGTTAACATCGACGGAATATGGCGTATTGTTCACCATTTGGTCTTTGGAAACTGTGCTTCTCCTCGTTGTTAGTGCGTGCTGGCAGAGCTGATGTGTTGGATTGCCATAACAAAATTGGACATGCCGGACTTACACGACTTCATGGACGACTTCTTTTTTTGGGATCTTGCTTCCGACTTAGTCATATTCAAAGGCAAGCCTAGACCAAAACACCAGGTTCAGCTCCTTATCTTCTGGAATTCCATTGGCTGTCCATGGGATGATAAAAAGCAAGAGTTTGGAGAATGTCTTAAGATCATTGGCTTCTGGGTTGATATCAACCGAGGGTCCATCTTGCTCACTAAAGATTCTATTGACGAGATCATTGCTAAAATTAACAATTTTATAAACATGCCTAATCGCCGTCCCCCTCTCTGTATCTGGCAACGTCTCGCTGGCCATTTAAACTGGCTGCTCAACGTCTTACCATGGGGTCGCCCAGCTCTGTCCTCGCTATATTGCAAAATCACCTCAAAATCAACAATGCATGCTGGTGTCTTTCTTAATCAAGAAGTAACCAACAACATGTCCTGGCTTCTGAAAGTTCTTCCTTCAGCACTGGGCATTAGATTTCTCGACACTACTCACTGGAACGACTCTTCGGCTGACTTTGTTATTTGGACTGATGCAAGCCTGAAACTCGCTCTTGCATTTGTATATGCAGGTTCAGGTTTCGTTTACCAACTTAATCCTGACCTGTCTAAGCCGAAAGTTGATATTTTCTTCTTAGAGTTGCTTGCAATTCTTTCGAGTATTCATCACGTTGTGCTCTTCGACCGCCCTCCGAAAAGACTTCTCATCTTCACAGACAGTCTTGATTCCGTCACCATTTTTAATTCTCTCGGCGCTGTTGAAGAAATGCATAACTCCATTGTTAAAGCTGTAGCTGGTATTATTATGGAGACAGGTATTGACCTGCATGTCTGTCACATAGCAGGTAAGGACAACACGCGGGCTGACCTTCTTTCACGCCTTCTCTTCGACAATTTTCATCGTCAATTCCCTGCTAACTGTGTCTACGATTTCAAGCCTCCCAGAGACTCTCTTCTGGCGCGATGGAGCAAGTCCTTTTAAAGGTACTTGGTGAGTCATCACACAAAACGACTTGCCAAGCTATGTCCAGCGCAGACCTCAACACCTGGACTCTTCATGTCCAATCCCAATCTATAGAAAAATCGACGATCTCGTGCTATGCAATAGGAGCACAAGATTATATCAATTTCTGTTCATCTCATGGTCTTCCCATTGATCCTTCACCTCAGACCTTATCAAAATACATCGCTTTTACCTCGAAATACATTGCTTCAGGTCCAAAGTATCTGTCAGGAGCCGGACATTTCCTTCGTAACATTTATCCAGACTTTGACTCAAACAGAAATCATCCGCTCATCCAAGCAGCAATCAAAGGTGCTAAGAAGATTTGCACGGATCCAATTCACCGCAAACTCCCTCTACGCCTCTTGCATCTCAAAAGGTTTGTAACACATGTGAGAAATTCCAATGACTTCAACGACCTCTTGTTTGCGACTTTGATGTCTTGCACGTTTTATGCTTGCCACCGCTCCGGTGAATTAGTTGTTAAGACAAAGTCAGCTTTGAACTGGAGAAAAATCATTAAGCGCTCTTCACTTTGTTTCTCTCAGGGTTACGCATCTTATGACCTTCCATATCACAAAACAGATCACTTTTTCACAGGGTCTCAAATTCTATTTTCACATCACAAAATTGCTGACCCCATTCTTCTACTTCACGAATACACGTCAAGACGTGATGCCATACATGGAGCAAAATTTGCACTTTTTCTTCGTCGTGATGGTTCGACTCAAAGATGTCCTCTTTCCTCAATAAGTCATATGGAGGCCACTCGGCAAGAGCTGGCGGCGCAACGTATTATGCGTCCCTGGGCTTGTCTGAGGATATTATCATGGCAATTGGTCGTTGGATGTCCCAGGCGTGGAAAACGTACCTCAGGGACAACCCAGCGGTATGTGCAGAACTTCAGTTAGCATCCCTGGACCATAGGACTCTTCCTGCGCCTGCCACCCATCTTCACCTGTCTCGAAATCTCTTTCGCCCAGATCGGCACCATCCCACTCAAATACACGGCCACTCTTCCAATTCACGCTAAGCTCTCAAGTCCTTTCCAAAATTCATTGTATTCACGTCAATGCCTCTACATCTTTTGTTGCCCATCTTTGGCTCAGCTCCCGCAACATCTTCTCACCACCTCCACCCCTCCACTCTCCAACACAGCTTCTTTTTAGCCATACTGTCACATTTCGCCTCTTCTCAGTAATATATGTTGGTCACGCGATCTGATCACGTGACCGGTTCGGCGCTATCCCACTTTTCAACTGCAGAGGTCGGCGTAAAGGCGAGCGCCGAAGGTGGTGAGCGTTTTCGGAGGCCTCTGTGTGGGCGAAAGTTTTCTCCGATCTCGTTCGCACCCTCCTTCCCCTTTTCTGTGTGCCAATCGCGGCACGGTGCCAGGGCCTGGCAGTTGCCGTGGCGTTGTCAGTATGGCACGCAGTCTCAGACATCTCGGGTAGCCTCTCTTCCATCTTCCCCCTTCCTCGTCTGCTGCCCAGGTGAGCGCGTTAGCGCTCTCTCACATTGTTAGCATGTTCTCACTGCATTTCTTCCCCCTTCCTCGTCTGCTGCCCAGGTGAGCGCGTTAGCGCTCTCTCACATTGTTAGCATGTTCTCACTGCATTTCCTTCTCTCTTCAGTGCTTTTTTTATATTTACTGTTCCATTTAATTCTTATTTACATCCGTGAATCATCGGTGAGACTCTCCCTTTGGCATGCCCACCCGGTGAGCCGGGCTCACCTCTCACCTTAGTTATTTCGTCCTCGCATTTCGAATACTTTGTTAGCAGTGCGCCGCACTCCGACGAAATATCTAAAGTAAGCACACGATGGGGAGGTCGTGCGCGGGCCCTCACTTACTTCTTCACTCCAGTATTCCATTAGTTTATCTATTCATTTCTTCGTCAACCCTCCCTCCTCACCCTGTATAATAGTTGTAGCCATACTGTCGCATTTCGCCTCTTCTCAGTAATATATGTTGATCACGCGACCGGTTCGGCGCTATCCCACTTTTCAACTGCAGAGGCTGCAAGGCAATGATAGGTTGGTCGTGACGGTGAGTAGAATCGTCCAGAGCCGGCGCAGGCGAAGGCGGGTCACGATCCCGTCACACTAACAAACGAGGCAAAACTTCATTCAACTTCGACCTGTAAAGGAATCCATCTGCATGACATGGTACGAAGCTTTGAGACTCGGCAACCTCGCCCATGCTGGTGAACGCACAATTTCTACTGCATAGCGAATTCAAGCTTCATACTGTCACGTTATCCGGATTATTCTTGGCAAACTGCTGATATATGGAGGACTTATCTCGCTGGACAACAGTCGTTTCTCTGTTATCTGATTGCGATTACTGCTATCTCGCGGTCTTGCGTGTGCTGTTCTTATCTGGCAATAATAATTGGTTTCCATACCACTAGTGGTTACTTGCTCAAACGTCAAAAAGGGTCGTACACTTTGTATTCGATGCATGTGTCGCTTGGCAAGAGGCGGCGTGGCTTCAGGGAAGAACATCGGTCCCTCAAAGATAAGAAAATACTCATTGTTAACTGATAAATGCAATACTTTTCAAGGAATGACAGTAAATGATAATAATCAAATTCAGTGTCCTTCCCTTCTTCTCTTATCCTCGTTTCGGTGCCTTGTTGACTACGTTTCTCCGTATCTTGATCTCATGTTATCAGAGTCTTAGTTATAGTTTGGAATCTGGACTTTGTGATCTCCTGACTATGTCCGACTTTTTCTATTTCCGTAGCGAGGCACGTTAGCCGACCCGGAGAACACCTTTAAAGCCAGAGAACACTCGATAACTTGACCGTTGCACAAGAATAACCCCATACGAAATGACGAAAAGTACCAAGACCTTCACTGCGCCTCCAGAATTTTCTTGGTCTCAACTCTGGAGCCCTGCCGTCGTCAACCCAGTCAATCTCAAGAGCTACACTATCCCGCTCTTCAACCTTCGTGACCCCTATGCACTGGCATTCCACCTCAGCTGGCGTAAGTATACTTGTCAACTGCTTTGGTGGTACGAGGGACGCTGATAATTTTTTTTTTACAGTGGGCTTCTTCGTCGCTTTCCTTTCATGGTTCGCGTTCCCCCCACTCATTCCGGACGCCATAAAGTCCGATCTCAAACTCACCGATGCCCAAGTAGCTAACTCCAACGTCGTCGCTTTGGCTGCGACTCTGATCGTCCGATTCGCTGTCGGGCCTATGGTCGATGCTTTTGGACCACGAAAGGTCATGGCAGGTCTGCTTGTGCTCGGTGCGATACCTTCTGGTCTGGCTGGAACGGCTCACAATGCGAGCACGCTTTACGCTATACGGTTCTTTATTGGGATTCTCGGTGGAACGTTCGTCCCATGCCAAGCGTGGACCTCGTCGTGGTTCGATAAGGATTGCGTGGGTACGGTCAATGCATTGGTTGGGGGATGGGGAAATATGGGGTACGCCACTAATCAACAACGTCCGAGTGAGGTTTTTACACCGTTGATAACAGAGGTGGCGCTACGTTTGCTATCATGACTTCGCTGTATGCCGCGCTCATCAAAGGAGGAATGACCCAACATGTGGCATGGAGAGCGTCCTTCGCTATCGTTCCGTATGTACATCCATAATCTTTTCCTTACTAGATTGACTAACTTGTTCTTCGAAGACTTCCATGTCTCCTTCTTGTTGCAATCATGACGCTCGTCTTCGGACAAGACCACCCCGCGGGCAAATGGTCCGAGCGCCATAATATCCCTGTCACTACGAAGCCTGAGAATCGGGGGCGCAGCGCTCCCCTCCAACTGGACAACGAGAAGATCCTCTCGAAAAAGAAGGACAAGGGCGACAAGGATCCGGAGAACCAAGTTACTGTTCATTTAGTGGACGACCCCGATGTCGATATTGTTATAAATTCCGCCGTCGATGTCGCGGTCAACGAGAAATTGACTCTCAAGTCAACTGCTGAGATCGTACTCAGTCCACTCACATGGTTACCGAGCCTTGCGTACCTCACAACCTTTGGTCTCGAACTCGCTCTTGATGCTCAGATGTCGAATGTCCTTTTCTTACTATACAACAGAAGTATTCAAGGCTTCGATCAGACTCAAGCTGGCTATTACACGTCAATTTTGTACGTCTAATTCTTCATCTATTCCGGTTCCGGAATTTTTGCTCTTCCTGAATTCTCCGGCGTCGTAACTCATCGTTGATATTCTAACTGACTTGTTTTAACAGCGGTTTCCTCAACTTGTTTACCAGACCCTTTGGTGGATACGTTGGCGATGTCGTGTATAGAAGATGGGGTACGAAGGGTAAAAAGTATTGGATGTTACTTTGTGGCTTGATCATGGGCGTATCATGTTTGGCAGGAGGGCTATACCTTTCCGGGAGCAAAAGTCCATCAGGCCCAGACTGTACGTGCTCTATTCTTATCTCATATGCTTTCGTCCTGACTTCCGAATGCCTCTTCGTTCCTCGCAGTCAATGTGGTCATCGGGGTTTTCGCTATTACCGCTATCTTCTCGGAATTCGGCAATGGCGCTAACTTTGCTTTGGTGCCGCATTGTAACGCGCGTAATAACGTGAGTTGAAAAATTTCCCTGGTTAACCTTCCCGTATGCTAAAAATATACTGTACGGGTGTAGGGCGTAATGTCTGGTATTGTAGGCTCCTTCGGCAACTTGGGCGGCATTATTTTTGCCCTTATCTTCCGTTTCCAGCCGGCACAAGGAAATGCGTTCTGGATAATGGGGGTTATCTGCGTTGTTATCAATGTTGTTCTCATTATCGTCCCTGTGCCCAAGTATTAATCTAAATTTTTTTCTTATCTGTCATTTCCAATTAAATGATAGATTGTGTCCTTATCTGCATGACTTCTTGTCGTAGAATTTCCAGTATGAAATTACGTCATGGGGAAACGCTGAAAATGCCTTAGGCGGAGTATCCTTCGGAAACCCGGACGAGATAATAGAAGAGGTTCTGCAAATGTCTTCGGCGACTCCCTAAGTTGTTCTCATCGCTTTGCTTTTGGTACATTATGTCTGTTGCCTCTGATTTCAAGTCCTCCATCTCTTCCGAACGCTTATATGGGAAACTATTACCAACGTCTCCTTCATCCTTCTCCTCCTGCCCTCCAATCCACTTGCCAGCGCCGTTTATCCCTCCTTCATTAGCTCCCTCACAATTCCCTGATGTCTGCACGGAACCTCGAGCAATCGAAAGCGCCTTCCCCTCTGTCCCAGATGAAGGGGCTGTTAAGGAAGCGGACCCGCAGGATATGTATGTTAAATCCACTTCGTTATGGCTTCTCTGACAGATATACTAGGGGAACCCCGGATAGCTGGGTACTCCGTGACCCTCGAATGGTGCGATTGACGGGGAAGCATCCATTCAATGCTGAGGCCAAGTTGAATGTCCTCTTCTCGAAAGGTTTCCTCACTCCAAGTAACTTGTTCTTTGTCCGAAACCATGGAGCCGTACCGCAAGTGAGCACGGAGACAGCGAGAGAGTGGAACGTCACTATACGTGGGTACGTACGATACTTGTCACCTTTTTCAGCCGAGGGAATGGATAGCTAATTGCAGTCAAGTCTTTGTGAGAATCCTGTAATTTTTACGGTCGAAGAACTCCGGTCCACGTTCGAAGTAATTACCGTGCCGGTCACGATTGTCTGCGCGGGTAATAGACGTAAAGAGCAAAACGTCGTACAAAAGTCACTCGGATTCTCTTGGGGTGCAGCTGGTCTTTCTACAGCGCTGTTTACCGGCGTGAGATTGGCTGATGTCTTGGACTACGTCAGGCCGAATCGGCAGGCAAAGCACGTTGTATTTGAGGGATCTGATTCCCTTCCGAATGGTCCCTATGGAACTAGGCAAGGACTATGGCTATCGTACAGTTCTGAGCTAGCTGACACTCAACAGCCAGCTCCTTTCGTGGGCTCGAGATCGAAGAAGAGGTATGATGCTCGCATGGGGGATGAATGGTCTTCCGTGAGTTCACCAGAATTACTATTACGAAAATATAGAAGCCATTGACAGATTGGAGCCCGACCACGGGTTCCCTTTGCGGCTCGTCGTCCCAGGACAAATCGGAGGAAGATCTGTCAAATGGTTGAGGCGGATTGAGCTCTCTCCCATAGAGAGTCAACATCATCTTCATTTCCATGATAACAAGGTCATT
The DNA here is from genome assembly GCA_027475525.1 of Macrolepiota albuminosa. Lineage (NCBI taxonomy): Eukaryota > Fungi > Basidiomycota > Agaricomycetes > Agaricales > Agaricaceae > Macrolepiota > Macrolepiota albuminosa. Next base: position 22,395 of record JAMWFC010000031.1, on the reverse strand, counting down.
CCTATGCCAGTCAGTCCAGATCGGGCAAGAGCTGAGAATGAGTGGTGGTATGATCCAAGGTCTGTCTGCGAAAAGTCATCAAGCTTATCTGCTGAGCTATCATAACCAGATATATGATACGGGAGCTAAACGTCAACAGCGCAATTGCATGTCCTGATCACGGAGAGATAATTGAATGCCAGCTTGAAGGAACATACATTCTACGAGGGTACGCCTATGCTGGTGGCGGACGTCGGATCACGCGCGTGGAAGTTTCGATCAACGATGGAAATTCATGGGAACTTGCGGAGATTGAATACCCTGAAGACACTTTCCGCTCGGTCGCGTTTTCTGATTCTGTCTATGGCGCTCTGGACCTCACTAACAGCGATCAATGCTATTGTTGGTCGTTCTGGTCGCTGGAAGTACCGCTCCGGTCATTGCGGGACAGTCAGAGTATTTGTGTCAGAGCGATGGACGAGTCTATGGCTCTTCAACCCAGAAATATGTATTGGAACGCGACTGGAATGATGAATAACTGGTAATTAACATAACACATTCTGTTGCTTCAGTTCTCAAAAAAAGTCTAGGTGGTTTAGAGTTTGCATATATGTCCTTGAAGACGGACGATTGCAGTTCGAACACCCAACAAGTGAGTGTGACGCTGGCAGGATCGCCTTATTCAATCATGACTGACTGACGACTATCGCCTTAGTGGCCGGAAACCAGCCTGGAGGCTGGATGCAACGGTTAAAGGATAAAGGCAAAGATCCTTCAAAGCCGGTCCTTTCTACTTCGGTATCAGATTCAACGGAAACAGATACTCGCCCTTCAGTCGCGCCTCTGGCTGTTTCTATGACGCGCTCCGATGTCAACCGGAAAATCACTCCAGATGAGCTTAGTGCACATGCCAATTCCGCAAATCCTTGGTTCGTAGTATGTGGCGAGGTTCGTAGGCTCTTGCATCTTTATAGTTTCGGCTCGTGACCATTCATAGGTGTACGACGCAACAACATATCTTAATGATCATCCCGGTGGCCCTCAGTCTATCACGCTCGTTGCCGGAGAGGATGCTACGGAAGACTTCATGGCTATACATAGCTCTGACGCCAAGCGCAAGCTGGCTGAGTACCACATAGGAACACTGACAGGCAAGATCAAGGAGTCTACAGCGTCTGACGACTTGTCAACTTCTGCCTTCCTTCAATCGAACAAGTGGAAGGCTGTCACTCTCCATACAGTGACCGATGTCTCTAAGGACTCCAAAGTCTTCCGTTTCGTACTAGATCACAAAGAACGAGATCTTGGTCTCCCAATTGGGCAACACGTTTACGTCCGCCTTCAGAGAAAGATCAAGGGGAGGGCTGATCCGGGTGAGCTCGTACAACGCGCATATACACCTGTTTCGAGGAAGGATGACAGAGGCTTCATTGATATGCTCGTAAAGTAAGTTCGCTTTACTTATTATATTTTAATTACTCAATGATACTAGGATATACTATCCTACTGAGCAATTCCCTCTGGGAGGGCGGATGACTTTAGGTTTCGCTGAACTGGAAGTCGATGATACAATTGAGCTCAAGGGCCCCATAGGGCACTTCGTCTGGCTCGGAAATGGCATGGCTGGGATCCATGGCATACCGAGGCGTGTTCGACGGATTGGAATGATTTGTGGCGGGAGTGGAATCACACCTATCCTTCAGATATTGCGCGGAATATTTCTCGATACCCCAAACAACGATACCGACGTGTGGGTTGTAGACATCAATCGTGATGTTGGGGATATCCTATGTAAGGATGAACTAGATGAATTGGCGAAGACGTATGGCTCGCGACTATCTCTGCGCTACTCGTTGACGGGCAAGTCTATTCCCCGAGACTGGAATCAATCCATAGGCCGATTGAATGCGAAGATGATGGATAAGTATCTTCCTCCCCCGTCAGCTGATGGTCTGATCTGTATGTGCGGCCCTCCTGCAATGGAACGATTGGCGAAAGGTAATGTGTGATGTGATTCAAATTCAGTTCTTTGTCTGATTTGTTCGCGTAGATCATCTCGTGAGCGTAGGCTGGGATGGCGCTTCACAGGTTGTAATCTTTTAGTACAATTACAGCATCGCCTACGAAATGCGAAACCGGGAGGCAAGTCATTCAGGACAAAACCTCACATTTCGGACCCTGTCGTTAGATATCTATATATTTGAATCGCCCCAAGTTTTCCGGTCATCTCGATTTCTAGAATTTTTTTTGCGAGAGAAAATTTTGGGGACCTCAGTTAGTTTGTCATACATCTGTAATTTTTAGGAACTAGGCATAGAAAACACAGTTGTACGTTTTGCAAGTCTCATCGCCTTACATATGAAAGAATGCTTCACGTGAAACGGATTATTTCATTCTGGACAAATTACTACGTCTGCAAAAGGTCATCTGCAAGGCCAGTGACAATCAATCATATGTACAACATCTCAATCAGACACCACGAGGTATACTGCAAATACCTGTAGAATGGACCTGTCAGCTGGACGCTGTTACGAGCTCTTCACAATACATTGAATACTGAGTGATTAATTCGGACTGGAGCTCGGATGAGACTCGGTGGTCGGTGAAAGGCCGGAGGAAATAAAAATTCTAAAAACAAAGTTGATTAAAAACTTAGATGACAATACTTGCCTCAAAAACAGACCAATGGACCCAGAAACAAAGATGAAAACCTCCGGTAGTCCATGACCATCAAACAATGATCGCGTAGGGTTTAGCCGGCCAATGACACATAGGAGACAAGGGGGGGGGGGGTCTATGTATGCAGGAGAAGGGTACAAAAGGAGGGATTTAAGGCCTGTGCCCAGCTTAGAATCCCCATGGAACAGATTACCCAAGCCTTGAGTTAAACTTAAATCGATAATAATCTATCACACTATTGATACGTTACAGGTGTGCACACAAGGGTATGACTAGACCCCATGACACACAAGTGAATTACAAAAGAATTCAGTGCTGGACAAGCTCAATTCAATTGTCAATGTATAGAATTTGTTGTGGAACCTAGCTGTTCTCCTCCACTTTACAAACTTGTTGATAAGGCAACTACCTGTTCATGCATATCTGCGAGATATACTCTATTATCAAACTCTACACTAATGGACATGATAGGAGCCATCAGTAGTAGCTAAGTCAGCAACATGGGTAATGCTTGAGTATCCCCATATTAGACAAAGTATGTAAATTAACAATACCAGGACATTGGATAGCATTGTTAAAGATTCCTTCAATGATCCATCCATAGTAACATGAGGTGTCACTCAATTGTCAGACGATCAACAATCAAACCCCCAATACATCCCCAAGCTGCGTCTTCGGCACAGCAGCTTCAAAAGCCCTCCTCCCAAGCCGCGCCGTGGTCTTCGTTCTCATTTCATAGGCGTACGCGAATCCGACGAGGTCGAAATCCGAGAACGCCGTGCCGAGAAAGGATAGACCAAACGGGACGCCGGGCGCGGGGTAGACCGTACGTGGACCCGCGGGTCTGGGTGGGGTGGTTGTGGTGAAGAATCCGAGCGGTACTGATATCCTCCCGAGCGGGTGGGGTCGCCTCAGTGTCCGTCTTTTGGCTTGAGAGGAGCGGGGTGGGGACTTACCGGAGATGATGGGGTAGCCTGCGATAGCTGTGGGAGTTGGTTAGTGGTTAGGATGGGAAGGGAGGGGCAGTTACCTGCGGGAGTGGAGGTTAGGCCGTCAGAAGGGAGGACTAGCGCGTCGAGGTTGTGCTTTTGGAGAGCGGCGTCGATACCTCTTGTTGCGCCGAGGTCGCGATTCGCGGCGAGTGCTGCGGCGAATGTGGAATCGCGTCCTTTTGTCGCCTCGGAACGTATGAGGCTGGAAGGATGCGTTAGGTATTGCATGGGTTCTAGGGACATACACATACATCGACTGGTCTTCAAAACCTTTGGGCTTTTCGAGAGCGGGGTTGGCGTCGTTGAATTTGATGAGGTCGGCTAGATCCTTCACTCCCGATGGGTTCGAAATTAAATTCGAAATGTACTCATTCAATCCGATCTTTCGAAGGCGTATATCAACGTGGTACTTTTCTCTACAGTGACAATTATACCTTGAAATCGACATCGAGAACTATACTCTCATTATTCGAATCCTTGATCTCCTCTGCGGACGGCAAATCAGCCGGATCGACGACTGTAGCGCCTAAATCGCGAATGACGTCGAGCGCCGCTTCGAAAGACACTAGTATATCCTTGCGAGTACCGTTTTCGTCGTCGTCGAGGAATACTCTGCGCGGGACGCCGATGCGTTTTCCCTCGAGTGCACGGGGGTTCAGCGCGTTGGTGAAATCGGGTACGATGTCCGGCTGGGAGAGCGTGCGGGCGTCCGTGGGGTCTTTACCAGCTATCACGGATAATACCACGGCGGCGTCCGCGACGCAGCGTGTCATTGGGCCGACTGTGTCTTGATGGGTGGATATCGGGACAACTATAAAAACCCCAAGAGAGGTTTGATGTACATTATGAGCGAAAAACGAACAAAGCAAAAAAGTACAGGCTTCATATCCAAACCTCCAGAACGCGAAGTGAGTCCTACGGTCGGCTTGATCCCAACGACGTTGTTACGGCCTGAAGGACTTATGATGCTGCCGTTTGTTTCTGTGCCGATGGTGGCGGCTGCGAGACCGATGGAGGCAGCGACGCCTGAGCCGGAGGACGAGCCGCTCGGATTGGCGGTGGGGTAGTACGCGTTGGTCGTTTGCCCACCCACGCCGGACCACCCGGACGCACAGTCTCCCCGGTAGTGTGCGAGTTCGGAGAGGTTGGTTTTCCCTGGTGTGGGTTTCTGGAAAAGGGGAAAGAAGGAGGACGGGACGTAACGTACCGAGGATGATTGCACCGCCGGCCCGGAGTCGTTTCACTATCCCTGCATCGTCTGGGACGATAGAATGCGCGAGGGCGAACGTCCCTGCGCTCGTATCCATGCCTGGATGAATGATAAGGCTAGGTATCGGTAACTGCGCTTTCTTTTCTCTCTCTCTCTCTCGTGAAGCTCACCTTCGCTTGCTATTGTGGCGATGTTACCCTTTGGTTTTTGGGAAATGAGAATGTGTGCGCCCCCATGAAGAGTACAAGATACCTTTAAGAGAATAGGAATACCATGCAGAGGACCCCGCGGACCTTTCTCGTGCCGCTCAAAGTCCAAGTCAGCTGCTGTGCGCAACGCGGTTGGGTTGGTTTCGAGGACGGCACGGAGTGCGGGGCCTTGGAGGTTGATTTCTTCTATTCTGGCGAGGTAGGCCTGTGGGGATATGACATGATACGGATTTGGATTCGTGAGTGAGGGAGAGAGGGAGGAAGAGGTGAGGTTTACCTTTACGAGGTCTACGCTGGAAAAGTGCCCTGCATCGAGCCCTGCTCCTAGTTCGGATATCGTGGCTTCGGGTTTACCTTTACGAGGTCTACGCTGGAAAAGTGCCCTGCATCGAGCCCTGCTCCTAGTTCGGATATCGTGGCTTCGTACAAGTCTGGATACATGCTGACGGTGTTGGTGATGTTGTTTTTTTTTTTTGAGGTTAAGATACTTTGATCCCGTGGGACACATGGTGTGTAGTGTCTATATTTGGGAGTGAGCGAGTAGATGAATGTTATGGACTTACCTGCGGTTGTCACCGGTAACAATTTCGAAACGTGTGTTGTGTTCGGAAGGTATAATTGGAAGGAAGTACAGATGGGTCATTCATACATAGGCTCTTGACACCCAGCCGCACAGTCTCCCCTGTAGCATGCGAGTTCAGAGAGGTTGAGTTTCCCTTGGTGTGGGTTGCATTGGGATTTTTCTTTGGTTCACCCTCTGGGAGAGGGGAAAGAAGAAGGGGAAGAGCCGGACGTAAACGTACCGAGGATAATTGCACCGCCGGCCCTGAGCTGCTTTACTATCCATGCGTCGCCCGGGACGATAGAATGCGTGGTGTAGTATCTAGATTTGGGTGGGGAGTGAGTTTGTGTCTAAAATTTCTTGCGGCTGTCACCGGTCGGCCGGTAACGATTTCGAAACCATGTGTGTGGTATTTGGAAGGGGGATGGATGACTGGAAGGAAAGTTCAGATGGGTCGGTCATACGTAGGCTCTCGACACCCGGACACAGTCACACAGTCTCCCCCCCGGTAACTAAGTAGTGTGCGAGTTCGGAGAGGTTGGGTTTGGGCTTCCCTTGGTGTGGTGTGGCGTGGCGTGGCGGTTTCTGTTTTTCCGGAAAAGAGGAAAGAAGGAGGACGGGACGGGATGGGGCGTAAACGTACTGAGGATGGATCACACGGGCTTTACTTCTCCCTATCCCTATCCCTGCGTCGAATGCGCGAGGGCGAACGAACGAACGAACGTCTCTGCGCTCGTGTCCGTGTCTGTGTCCATGCCTGGATGGATGGATGAGAAGCCTGGGTTTTGAGTTGGGTACCCGTGCTTTTTGTTTTTTTCTCGTGAAGCTCACCTTTGCTTGATACAATGGCGGTGTTACCCTTTTGTTTTTGTTTTTTGAAAATGTGAATGTGAGTGTGAATGTGAATGTGTGTGCGCCTCCCCCCCGGCCCCCCGGGTTGTCGCCGGTGATTAGGTTATTTTCGAAACGTGAACGTGCGTTTGGAAGGTGGAAGGCATAGCCAGAAGTACACATGGGGCATAGGCGCTTGAAATTGAGAAAGGGTCACGCATGGATTGAATTAGAAGTGTTAGAAGTGTCTTTTTACGCTAGTGGGTGGTACAGCTATAGACGAATGTCCTACAACTGTCTTAAGCACAAAGGTTTTCAAATCCCTAAATGACGAACGCCCTCACCGACAAACAAAAAATCAATCATGTAAAAGACAACAGTGGCAGTTCCTAGATCTGTTTTCTGAAATGAGAATGTGTGCGCCCATGAAGCCCCCCATGAAGAGTACAAGGTTATACGTGTACGTGATACCTTTAGAAGTATAGGAACACCATGCAGAGGACCTCGCGGGCCTTTCTTGTCATGCCGCTCAAAGTCCAAGTCGGCTGCTGTGCGCAATGCGCAATGCGGTTGCGGTTGCGGTTGGGGTGGTTTCGAGGACTGCATGGAGTGTGGGGCCTTGGAGGTTGGGTTCTTCTGTTCTGGCGAGGTAGGCCTGTGGGGATGTGGGGATATGATACGGATTTGGATGAGTGAGTGAGTGGGTGGGTGAGTGGGTGAGTGAGTGAGTGGGTGGGTGAGTGGGTGGGTGAGTGAGAGAAGGAGGGAGGGAGGGAGGGAGGGAGGTTTACCTTTACGAGGTCTACGCTGGAAAAGTGCCCCGCTTCGAGCCCGGCTCCTAGTTCTGATATCGTGGCTTCGTACAAGTCGGGATACATGCTGGATGATGGGTTTTTTTTTTTTTTACTTGAGGTTGATTGAGGGAGGATACTTGACCCCGTCCCGTGGACAGGGTCTATTCTATATTTGGGAGTGGGAGTGAGCGAGTAGATGATGGTATGGTATGGATTTCCCTGCTCCCGTGGACAGGGTCTATTCTATATTTGGGAGTGGGAGTGAGCGAGTAGATGATGGTATGGTATGGATTTCCCTGCCGTTGTCGCCGGTGATTGTTTTCGAAACGTGAACGTGAACGTGTGTTTTGGAAGGCATAGCTAGAAGTACACAGATGGGCGTCATAGACTTGAGATTGAGATTGAGAAAAAGGTCATGCATGGATTGTTTACGCTAGTGGGTTACAACTTATAAACGAGGGGTTCAACTGTCCTACGACCCTATCTTGAGCCCAAAAAGTCCCTAAACGATACAACAAACAGCCTCACCAACTCAAAAAATCAAAAACCAAATCTCAAATCTCAAATCGAATCGAATCGCGTCAAAGAGCGCAGTGGGCGGCTACGCTAGCGCAAACCCCCAATGACACCTACAGCCATCGCCAACACACATAGAATTTGAACAGCGCGCAAGGACCCGCTGATGCGCTGTATCGCGAGATCGCGCTGTAGCTCCTCGAGGACTTTGTCGTTCTGGTTCACGTATCCCGACGCGGACGCGGTGGTGCGTCCGTGGGACGGCGGGCGCCAGGGCTCGTAGTGCGCGCCGGTGCCGGGTGCGCGATGGTGGGCGTGCGGCGCGCGATGGGCGTGGGCGTGGGCGTGGGGTTGGCCGGAGCGCGTATATGGAGAAGAGTGACGCCGGGAGGAGGACTCCCATGCGTGTGTGGCGGTCGAGCCGGGACGGGGGCGGTACCCGTAGTTTAGACTCGTTGGACCAGGTCCGGAGCGGGAGAGCAGCTGCAGGGAACGGTCGTATACTCGTCTGGTAATAAAGTCAGGGTTATACGGGTATAGAGCAGTGACGCGCACCGTTCGCGGTCGTTGCTGAGGACTGTGTACGCCTCTGTCACGCGAGAGAAGAGTTCTGTCGATTTGGCATCTTTGGACACGTCTGGGTGGTGTTTCTTGCTTAGCTGGAGGAGTAATTGTGAGACACGACACGGGCAGCGGTTGTTTGCTTTGCTTACCTGGTAAAAGTGTGACTGGAAGAGATATGTCAGGACGAAGAGAGGCGGATGTGGGCGGGGAAAGTACCTTACCTTGATCTGGGCTTTAGTTGCGTTGAGAGGGACACCCAAGGTCTTGTAGTGGTCAAAGTGGGTTGGAGAAGTCGACAAGAGGCGGTGGCGTGGACGAGTGAGCCGCAATGACGAGGGCCCGGCGACACAGTTGGGTAAGACCATAAGGACAAAAACCCGCGTCCAGAAGCTCTCTCTGGGTCAAAAGGACATTGATCAAAAGATACTGACCCCTACCCGATTTGAACGGATGACTTTGTGGATGCAACAGCTGGAATCACACACTCTACCACTGAGCTAAGGGGTCATGTGTGTTGTGGTGTGTAGTATGATGTTGACGGCAGATGCCGAGGGCGGGTCTTGAAGAAGGTTGGCAGTAGAACGCAAGGCATGAAGCGGGCATTCACACCGCCAAACGACGTCGGGACGTTCCGAGACGTGCTGCTGTTTGAGGAACGCCTCAAGAGCAATGCGCTCAACCTGCAGAGCCGCAAGTCCAGGTACCAGCGTGCGTCCCTGTCCTTGTCCTGAGTTCCCTTCTCATCCAATCCTCCAGTGTTCCTGCTCCAGCTTCTCCTCCTCATCCTCTTCCTCCTCGTCGAGGTCCTCCTCCCCCCCGAGGTCTCCATCCTCGCCATTCCATACAGGCTGGCCATGCGCAGCCTCCTCCCGCACAAGTACACCGCCACGCCCGACGTCCAGCTCATGGTCCACCCATACTTCTCGACGGGGCTCTTGTTCGTCAGCGTCACCACCCTCGTCCTGTTCTTCGCCAGCGGCATGTACGAAGAAAAAATCTCTACGCAAACAAGTGAGTCCCCCCTCTCTCCTCTCCTTTTTTCCCCGCCAACGCTCGCTGCGCTCTATAGATACGTCCCACACGCCAACCGCGCTCTCCGCTCCTTCAACATGTACTTGAACGTCCGCAAGCCCCCTCTGTCTATAGATACGTCCCACACGCCAACCGCGCTCTCCGCTCCTTCAACATGTACTTGAACGTCCGCAAGCCCCCTCTGCGCTCTAAATTCCACTTTAACCCACTCGCGTTTTTCTTCCCGCGGGACCCCTCCTCTGCCTCATCGGCATCGTCATCGGCCACGACATCGGAAACGACATCAACAACACCACGACGCGCACGCTCGCCCTCCGCCCTCGGAGGCACGAGCATCCCCATCCCCTCCATCCCACCCTCGACCAACCCGCGCGGCGAGCTCATATTCTCCTCCCGCGTCGACAGGGCGTTCAGGGAGGGCTATGAGAGGCACCGGGCTGCGTTTGAGCGTAGGAGGGAGGAGCGTGCGCGGGAGGCTAATAGGAGGAGGGTTGGCGTTTGGGCGGTTGTTGGGCGTTTGTGGTGGGGTTGGCTTTGGCGGTGGGGTGCTGACGGTGCTGGTGCTGGTGATGGTGCTGGTGGAGGTGGTGCTGGCGATGGTGGGGGTGGTGTTCATGCCGAGGCAAAGGGAGTAGGACTGGGGATTGGGTTCGGGATGGCCGCGAAGGATGTCGGAGTAGGAGGAGCGAAGGATGTGGTCAAGCTGAGGGAGACGCGTAGTACGCCTAGTACGCCGGCAAAGGGGATCGTCATGAAGCAGAAGCAGAAGCGGAGAGAGAGGAGTTTGGCGCCGCCGCCTGTAGAGGAAGAGGAACGTGTGTATCGCAGGGGGGGCGATGGGCGGGTGCAAGGGACTGTGTTGTAACGATCCCAATCCCAATCACAATCACAATCACAATCTTGGGACGCAGCTGGCGAGTCCGTGATGGATATTTGTCGATGGTAATACGCGGAATAATGCGAGTTGAACCTTGGACAGTGTGGATATGGGATCCCTTTGATCTCTTCAGTGACGACGTCCTTGCATGAACACGACGCCCCTGTGTATAGGTCGTCTTTATACATCCTGCTACATCTTTTTTATGTTTCTACAGTCCAAGTTCGACACCCACACCACACAACACTTGAATTGGAATTGGAATTGACGCGTGCGCTGGTCTATTCAAGTTTAATATCTGCCGATGCGGGCGTTCTGCATGCGCAAAGATGTAAAATATTAAATACTCGGTGTGGCTGTGGTGTGGTGTGGTGTGGTGTGGTGGGTTTTATTTCGTGATAGTTCAATTTATTTCTATGCGTACGTTCGCTAATTACATATGCGTATATCTAGATCTTTTTAAGCTGACCTGGCTTTGCACATTGCGCAAATGCGCATTCATTACGCTTTTGGGGGGAAGGAACTATGACTCCAAGTTTCGTCTCCGTCTCGTCGCGTCGCGTGTCCTGGTCAGGTCAGGTTGTAATTATAAGTTGCGGCCTCCAGGAGCTCCGCGACCGCATCGGGCGTATGTAGTCGGGAGCCCTAGTAGGAGCGGAACCAGCTCACCCTCACCAACGTGTTGTCGACGCACCAGCGGCAGAGCTACCCGTGATCGTGATTTTTTAGATATCTCTGTCATTTAATGACCTGGTGAATCACTGCAGGTATGGCTTGCCAGGACTGACTGCGTGGTTGCAAATGGAGTCGCTGTTACATCTCCCCCGTCACCTTATCACCTTCACCTTCACCACCCACACCTCGAGTGGTGTTCCTTCTTCTTTTCTTTTTTTTCTCTTGCACTCCCATATTGGTATTGACGCGCCGGCGTGGTGTGGTCTATTCAAGTCTGATGGACATTTAATTTAACAAAGGGCGGTGTAGAGTATGATGACATTGCGCTCGCTATGTACAATTCACATAAAACAGTTCGAATATATTCGGAAGTTCGGAAGCAAGCTGGGCAGATGGAAAGAGGGATGGATGATGGCTATCGAGGAAACGCAATGCCGGTACGGTATGAGAAACGAGTCGTTGTTGAAATGTTCCAACGTCGATATTGTGTATGTAGAACGCTTTGAGTTTGAAACACCACAGAATTACAGATGTCACTTGTTCGTTGGCTCGTTTGCGAACCTCTGGGTTCTAGACATTAATAGTTTGATGTGTCTTCGACATGGGATGTCCGAGATTGCTTCCTCGAGCCTCCGATAGACCCGTCTTCATCTATATCTTCGCTCTCCTCAAACGAGCGTTTGGAAGTCCTCCTCCTACCACCATTAGACTTGGGAGCTGCGTCAACCGGGGGCGGTTCATCCGTGGGCCAATCCTGGGAATTCAAGCATTCGATAAATGCCTGTGCCATTTTGGAATGATCGAAGAACTGTAGCTGAGGCTCGACTCCCTGGGTATTTTCAACCACCACTCGAGACCTGGGGTCACAATGCTGAATCCATTCATAGGCAGCTTGAGCCGCCCATTCGAACCATCTTTGGAAAGGTGTGCTCAAGAACTTGAAGTTCACACCAAGATACTCTTGGGGGTCTCTGAGCAAAAACCTTTTCATTTTCCCACCGAGAACACAACCTTTTTTGTTGATCCGCTCATGATCGAAAATTTCTGTCAGGAGGACAGGCACACCTATGTCTGAGTTATGCTGCAAGTAACGAAGGCCAAAATAGAGCATGACATAGACAAAGGACTCCATATTGTCTTGAATGGTGTGGATGGAATGGTGCTTAATAAGAAGAAGACACGACATAAATTTCCAAGTTCCCTGCAAAAAACATGATTAAATGGTAGAAAGCAATCTGAATTAGATGACTTGCGGTTCTCTCCTGTGTAGATTTGTCTTTGTGCTTTGCGAGGTCCCAGTCATACAAAACGCCATGCCCGTTCTTGTCAATGAGTATATTTCTGCCGCTTATATCACGGTGAATCACACCACATTCTTCATATGCCTGTAGATTGCCTAAAGTCAAATGCGTTTATGACAACATGCACAAAGAAAAGCAAACGAGGTTTATTCACCGGTATATGTGTCAGAGACCACTTGCATGAGTTGTTTCGAGTTCTCAATAGTACTCAGAGGTTTTCCTATGGAATCGACAACGAACTGATGGTGGATTCGCCGTGTGATACGTGACCGGTCATTGTCAACAACCCACGGAGCCGCACAACGAGGAACGATCTTGTCTGTGGGTGAATTCTCCACCTCAAGAGCATAGAGGTCAGTAACCGTCGTTTCGCCATCAAGATCCTCTCCGCATAAAAACTTGGGCACGTGCTTGACGTTTTTCTCTGCAAGCTTCTGGAGGATGTCTGCCTCTTGATCCAACGCGTGTGCACGAGTACATCGTCCAGTGACAGAATATAGCGGAGCCATTGAGTTACAAGCGATGAACGTTGAATGCGCGGGGCTTCTTATCTTCACCAGGTACAATGAAAACAACGATGTCGTTTCTTTTCAGGGTCCACTTCGACGATTTCGCCTTTGCAAGTTCAGGCCTCAGTATCTAGTTTTTGGGAGGTTCCATAAAGAGTGCTCTTACCTAGAACGTTGAAAGAGAGAATGCGTATATAGGGGTCTAACAAGTCAACGGTCAAATCGTGGGGGCACGCTCCTTTTTGGACTCTCAGACGACCACACTCCTATGTCAACATCCTATAAATACTTTGTTTCGCTCACGAACTCTCCTGGGTTTATAGTAGTCCCGATATCCATCCTCACATCAAGACACCGTTGGCCCAATGACACATTGCGTTGCTGATGCCGCCATCTTTAGCCAGGAAACGTCCTCCACGCTCTCCCAACCAGACATCGTACTCGATTTTGGTGATGCTTTGAGTCCCCGTGCACTTGAGGGAAAGCAGATCGGCGGCCCACGCTGGGTATTCCTCGATGTTGGAAATGGGGATGGTAAGGATGTCCTGGTGTCTTTCGAAGAGGCGCTCAACGTCATTCAAGATTTAGGCGCTACGGTTGTTGATCCGGCTGATTTACCGTCCACAGACTAGATCACAGAAAATATTTGGCGTCGTTGAAGTTGACTATATAGATCCGAGGGGTCTGAAATTGAATTCGAAAGGTACTTGTTGAACCCGATTTTGGAGGCGTATATCAATCACTAACGAGTAACACTTTTTTGACCCTTGAAATCGACATCAAGAACTATAGCCTCATTATTCAACCCCGCTCTCAAAAAGTCCAAAAGTTTCGAAGACCAGGTATGTGTATGTGTGTCCCTGGAACACATGCAATACCTAACACGTCGGTAACAGGACGCACGATCCCACTTTCGCCGCAGAACTTGCCGCGAACCTCCTGGTGATTGCCAGTCCATGCGTAAGATGGCAAGTTAATGTTAAGGGACCGAGCAGGGTCGATATTTTACTTCGGTAAACTGTTCGAGAGGGAATCTGTCACTGGAGATGATGTAATGGCTCATCATGGTGATCTATTTCGTCGACGGTTCCCATCCCAGGTACTCGCTCGTGCGGGAAACCGGCGACGGAGATGACGATGCTACGAGGTAACTCGAATGACGAACTGGTACCGTTACTACTGCTTTAATTTCACGCTCTCTGCAATCATAATCATTCATGTGTGCAAGTAATTTCAGCCCATTTTGCCCATTTCCTGCCGTCATAGGTACATTAACGCCTTACCGCTTGACAGTTCACATCTTCTTCTGTCACCTCTAGCACACAAACTGAACCGTTATGAACGGAAATTATGTCTGATTGTCGGCGTCCTCGATAGTTATCGCTCGATAAGTCACATCTATGCATTCCTCCTTCGCGAACGAGAATATTTGATAAAATGTTGGACTGGTTGAGTTATTCGGTGCCATCTTACAAAATGTAAACAGTTCAACCTCTTTACTTGGTTTATCACTCACTATGGTAACTGAGCAATGATGCTGTCCCTTCGATTATATGAATCAATTTGGACTCCATTCTGCAAACTCCTAATTATCCCTCTCCTAGAAATGGGTAAGTCTCAGACCGATTAGAACGATCATCTCCTTATTTGATGTTTCAATGGTTATTTTGGGCAGGCATGACGCAGCGCGCTGATCTGTCTTGGCCTTGCATTAGCGCTCAATGTATGTTGTCTGTAGATTAAGAGTGATTATCGTTAGCAGCCCAAACAACTATCTATGGTTGCCATTGTCTGCGTCCTTCTGGTGCTCCTTTTTGCTCTCAACCGATGCACGAAAGCCTCGTCTTTCATCAATAGTCACAACTGTCATCTATGCTTGTAGGATAGTCTGCCGATGGGTCGGGTAATAGTTTGTCAACAGGTGATATAAGTGCGAGCCATCTATACTCTGCCTATATCCAACCAAGCGACCTTGGAGTCAAAAACTTTCCGATGAAGTAAGGCTACTATATTCTAAGAGGAAAGAAATAGAAAGAAATAAATGCTTAAGCCACTTTTTATATAATACTCGTGCAGTATATTTCGTGCTGTACGCCAAAGGAGGAACTGTATGTACGAGCAAGAGCCATATGGAGACTGTAATTCCGTATGCAAGTCCAAATACTATTGCCAGATTAGCAGGTATGTCTGGGTACAACGGCCAAAGTATCTAAATGACACCAACTCCTGTCGAATTAACCTTCGCACTTTTTCTCGCTCTTGTTGAAGGCCTCCCCTATTCTTACACAGATGGTGAACAATAATAGATCTGTGAGGTTGACTCATGTTAATTCGGCTTTCACGTGCGCCACCCTTGTCTGAGGCGCATACTCAATGTTCCCCTATTTTCCTCCTTTTTCCGTCAATATGTGGCGTTATAGCCCCCTTTGCTCCTATGTGTGTTGAAAATCATATTCGGTGCCTCTATAGGAGGAACCTTGGACCCACTTCAGGCGACCGCGAACACTGCCTCCATACATCTGAACAGGTATAAAAGGACGTACAACAACCCCAGCCTAACCTCATCCCCACACTTGCTTCACAAACCAACATCAACTCTCTACCACACACATCATGAAATTCTCCATTGTTGCTGCTATTTTCGTTCATGCCGCACTTGTTACGGCTGCACCTGTCACTGAAAATACGAATATTTCCAAGGTTTGTACATTCCATTCAAAAATTTCAATTTTTAATAACTATCTTTCAGCGAGGATACTATAACTCCTACCGCTGGTACCCTTCATACAATTGGGGCGGAAATGGAGGTAATGGAGGTAACGGGGGAAACGGAGGAAACGGAGGATGGGGAGGCTATTCTGATTGGAAGTCAAACTACGGAAATTGGTGGGGTGGTTCAAGTGGCGGGAACGGGGGTAATGGAGGCAACGGTGGCAATGGAGGTAATGGAGGCAGCTCTTGGTGGGGTGGATACTCTGGTGGTGGTAACGGGGGAAATGGCGGAAACGGAGGCAACGGCGGTAATGGAGGGGGAGGGTCTTGGGGCGGAAACGGTGGAAATGGAGGCAATGGTGGTAATGGTGGTAATGGAGGGGGTGGGTCTTGGGGTGGCAATGGCGGAAATGGTGGGAACGGAGGGAATGGCGGGAACGGCGGATGGTGATACCTACAAAAAAGTTTCATCAGTCTCATCTCTTGACTAATTGGTATGGGTGGAATGGCGGGAACGGCGGATGGTGATACCTACAAAAAAGTTTCATCAGTCTCATCTCTTGACTAATTGGTATGGGTTTATGGCATGGTTCTTTACGGTGATGTTTTTGTATTGAATAACCATCGATGGCGTCGTATTTCGACATCGAAACTTCTTTGTTGTCGTGCGATATTTCATTGTCTATTTCATGACCATGAGAGAGTAGTCAGTCACTGTTAAGCTAGTTCCAAGAATTTATAGACGAGTTAACAATTCCTCAGTGTACTGTCTCGATGAAAGATAGCAACTAGTTTATATTCATACCTATAGACGAGTTAACAACTAGCCATAAGCATATGGTGAGACGGTGAATGTAAAGTACAATAATATAAATACACTTACATCCTCAGTGTACTGTCTCGATGAAAGATAGCAACTGAGGATGTCGTGTCACGACGAAGCTTCTCTATGTAACAAAACACATGACCACGCAGTATAACTGACCCAATAGGATATCCACCCAACACAACCCCATCAGGGATGAAGTGGTTACGAAAAAGAAAAATCCCAATTCGGCGAGTTAAGGTCTTGACACAATGCCCAGAGCTTTTACAAGCTTATAGTGCAAGTCTTCACCAAGTGGTTTCATAAGAATGTCTGCAATCATGTCGGAAGTCGGTATCCATGAAAAAGTGAAGGATCCAGTTCAAAGATGTTGTCATATGAAGTGGTACTGGATGTCAATATATTTTGAACCGTGTGCTGGTAGTATCAGAATTTGTGATGTCTAAAGCACTTTTGTTGTCACAAAAGATCGGAAAAGAACAAGGAATAGGAAGATTGAAAGTAGTCAGGAAGTATCTGATAGCTAACGCTTCTTGCATGGCATGTGTGATAGACATGTATTCAGCCTCTGTTGAAGATAGTGCCACCGTTTGTTGTTTGACTGATGACTAGGAAACCAGACTAGAATATACGAAAAAAGCATATCCTGAAATGCTCTGATGGTTTTTGGCATCAGAAGCCCAATCTGCATTGACTGCACCAAATCAGCAGGTAATACCATATGGACTGGATGATCAGGATGAATTCACCCAGAATCATATTTGATCACATAGTTCCATGTGCCAGATAAAAATCATAAGACTCTTTTTGCAGCTAGAAGATGTTTTCTTGATGGATTAGAGTTGTATTGACCAAAAGACATAGCTGTGAAGGCTAAATCCAGTCTAGTGCATAGACTAAGGTACAGTATGGATCTGACGAGTTGTTGATAGTGGAGCTTGATGTCATCATCCACTATATCAGGTAGAGTGTTTGGAGGTGAATCAGGCAAGTCATCAATTTTCCCTGCAATGGGGAGTGACAATGGCACAGCATCCAATAAGTGGTATGTCATGAGAAGATTGAGGATGTATCCTGTCTGAGACAACCAGAGTTTTCTTTGAGATCTATCCTAATCTATGCAAATACCAAGGTAAAGATTGGTCATTCCTGAATCTTTGACTTCAAAACATTTTTTCATCCTCTAAATGATCCAATCATAAAGGGGTTTTGAGTTCGTGGCATTCAAGCCGTTGTCAACATGGATACAGATAACAATAAAGAGGTTCTTTCTGTCAGGTGGTAAAGAAATAGAAGGATCTGATGGTGTGGAAAAGTGTCCAAAGAAAACTGCATGATTAACACCACATTGTGTGAGACCATATGATTCTAATTCTTTTCTGATGACTTCATACCATTTGTGAGATGCCTGCTTGAGGCCATAAAGAGCTCAAAAAACCCTGTTTACTTTTGTTGAGTCTGCATCAGAAAAACCAGTGATCTGTTTACAGTATAGTTTTTGAGACAATGGCACATTTAAGAAAGCAGTTTTTATGTCAAAAGTGAACAATTCTAGATCATACATGGCCACATATGCTAAAGTGATCCAAATGCTTGTCATCTTAGCCACTGGTGCATAAGTTGTCCTGTAGTCTTCTGGATGCTGGCTAAAACCTTGAGCCACTAGTAGTGCCTTTTTCATTTCTCAAATTATAGATCCATTAGGATTGAACTTGTGGGCATATACCCATTGAACTCCAATTGCTTTATGGCTAGGAGGTAAGATAGGGCTCTTGTAAAACACGCTAATGTCACATGGTGTGACTTTATGTGACCAGGGTCCTGACACGTTGTTAATTAGTGGTACTTGAAGTACAATATCTATGTGAAAAAAAGCTTTCTATTATAACGTGCCATCCTTATCTAAGTCATTCATCAGAGATTCTGGGAGTACGCAATGATCATGATATTTTTTTCCATCCCAAGCTGCCTGCTTGCTATTCAGGCCCTTATGATAAGCATCCATAAACCTTCAAGCACACCATGCAAACCTAATTTTTATAATCAGTCTGGATAGATACAAGGATAATGGAAGCAAACCTGCACATTTTAATCAGTGTTACTCCATCCAGTGCAGCAAGCATGTTCCTTTCAAGATTTTCTTCCTTTGATGATGGAGGATTTAAATGATATACCCACTTTGCCTGTCCCCAAACTTGCTCAATAAAATGAGATTCACACTGGAACTTGGGCAGAAATAAGACCTGATAGTCCAATAGAGAGCCAGCAGTTTCAAAATTAGGTTCATTGTAGAGCATCCTTCAGCAACAGCACTGGGGTGTGTTAGGTGGGTAATTGATGTCTCAATAAAAATGACCCTTTTCAGACGTATTTACTTAATGGCATCTCTAAATTCAAGTTTTTTGAAAATTGGACCGCACAGAAACCTTAAATACTGCTTTATTCAGAAGTCTGTGCAAACAGATTCCTTGATTTCAGCCCTTGTAAGTTGCCATTAAGATTTTCATGAAATGTCATGCAAAATCATACTTTGGCATATGACATTAGCACATTTTACAAGAGCCCTATCTTAAGTTGGCAGAAATGAATACCTTCTGTTGATATAAACTAGCAATTTCATATTCCATGCCACTTGCCATATCTCAGCGTCCAGCTAATGTATTGCCTGGTAGTAGTTTTCTGGCAGCTTGTCAATATTTACTGTGCCACTTGCCATATCTCAGCGTCCAGCTAATGTATTGCCTGGTAGTAGTTTTCTGGCAGCTTGTCAATATTTACTGTTTGTGTGACTTTTAATTTAAGGATATTTAAGCCACAAGTTGCATAAGCCTTGTAATCATTGATGACAAGATTCTTAAGGTATGTGGCATTTATTGATGATGGCAAAAAATCCATAATATCATGATACACATCAAGATCTAGTATGGCTGAGAGGCCTTGATATAGTAATAGTCAGGCTTGTTGATCCACACAAAGCTTAATAAGCTGTTTATTATATTTGTGCATATCTTCAAAAAAAGCCTGTCCAGCATCAGTCATGATGATCTTATGATATGGACAAACATGCGGTTCAAGATTCAATGTTGATGGAGTCAAGGAAGGTAATGATATGGAAATAGATGATGAGGCAATTGTCTGAGATGCTTGTTGAATTGTTTGGTAATCTTGCACAGAAGACTGGACAACAGATAAAAGATTTTGTTGAAACAGTAAAGAAGATTCAAGCATAGGTGACAACATTGGCAAAGAAGGTTCAATTTCTGATGGTAGAATCTTCAATTGAAGTTTGCCACAAATTCTTATTTGAAAATGACATCTTGGAGAAAAATAATATATTCATGTTTCTAATATGCCAGCCTATCCAACCTTCTTCATAACCCACAAAAATTGCCTCAAAGCATCTGGTATTGCTTTTCTGGTATGTTTCTTTTGAAAAGAGAACAAAACATTGGCAACTCCATATCCTGAGATGAGATAAATCTGGTTTGTGACCTTTGATAAGTTTATATGGTGTAATAGAATCAGATAATGTAGACATGGGAATATGATTTCTCAAGTATTGAGCTGTCAGAATAGCATCACTCAGAAAAAAAATAGAAAGACCAGATTCTGCTATAAATGTTTGTGCTGTGTCCTTCAGTATCTGAATGTATTGTTCCGCTTTTCTGTTCTGTTGATAAGCATACGCCGTTGTCGATTGCAGAGAAATACCCTTCTTATCTAGATGATTCTTCAATTTTCTGCTAACAAATTCCTTGGTGCCATCACACTAAACATTCATAACTTTATTGTTAAACTTAAGTTTCAACTGAGCTTGGAAATCTTTAAAATGTTTATATGCTTGATCTTCTTCAAAAGTAAGACAGTACTGCCATAGTTCAAGTGGTCATCAAGTATAGAGTGAAAGTATGTAGTCTTCTTATTTGCAAATAAAGTAAGACAGTACTGCCATAGTTCAAGTGGTCATCAAGTATAGAGTGAAAGTATGTAGTCTTCTTATTTGCAAATTGTGTCAGAAAGGAGCCACATGAGTCTATATATAATAGTTTATAGATTTTGGAAGCACAATAGTGTAGGTTGTTAAAAGGATGAGCCGGTTGCTTCCCATTACAGGAATACAATGTTCATTAAGAAAAGAGCCCTTAAACTCAACTCTAGACACACAGCCCTTAGTCAGAACTGTCTTAGTAGTGTCCTGAGCAGGATGACCCAAACATTGGTGCCATAAGGCAGGAGTGACTATAGTCTTTGGAAAGTGTAAAGAGGAGGTATCAATGGCTGGGAGAGACAAATTGGTTTTGGTGAGCATGATAAAGTTACAATGTAAAAATGAGAGACAATTAAAAACTGTGGCCTGCAACAATTTGCCTCAAAGTTGGGATGATTCAGAAAAATAAATTGTTGTTACTTCTTTCTTAAAGCAGGGTGCTAAGTCACGTTCAGCCATGGAACTGACAGACAATAAATTAATAGGAGCGTCCAAAACATGAAGACAATTAGATAGAATGAGGACAACCAGTGTGTTGTTGATGATCACCTAAAATTGTACTTCATCATGAGCTAAAGTATCAAGTTTTCCACAATTTGCTGTGCTGACTAGAACTGCAAAGTCCTTATCATAGGTCCAAAAATATTGTTTATCCCTGATGATGTGTCTTGTACACCCAGAATCAAGGATAAAGTTGAACTAGGTGGCAAATGAAGCAAAGACAACAGGGTCAGTTGAGCTTATAAACACATGATAGAGAGGTGTGATAGAATCATTAGTGTCAACATTGTTATCATTGTTGATGACAATGCCAGATTGTCATCAATGTCATCACTTGGAGTTGAAAAAGACGTGGAAGTATTCTCAGATAGCACATTTAATATTGTAATGTGTGCTCAATAACAAGTTACTGGGTCTTTGGGGTTATCAGAACCTGTAGTACAACACTGAGCAGTATGATCAGATAAAGCAGATAAGGAAGTTGAAGAGGTTGTAAAAGGGTTGGTAGGTGTAGAAGGAACATGTGCTGAAGAATAGGAGACAGATGGTTTATTATGAGAGCCCAATGATGTGAGATGATAATGGACATCAATGTCTGTCTCTAAAATCATCTTAGCAAGCAAGTGAAAGTTAAACAAACCACTTGGGTTGTCAATCCATAAGCATCAGACTTCTTTCTAAAGAAAAGTAAAAGCACAATAATTAGGAATGCTATCCATAAACTTCTGGATCTTCTCATAAGCCATAAAATTCCAAGGTATCCTAGCAAGTTGGTTGACCACAATACATCAAGCTTGAACATAAGAAGGGATAGCATTAGAGGTACAATAGAGACTGAAAATGGAGTCTTTAACATGTTGAGCTGAAGCAGTGCTCCCAACACTAAAGCACTTCTGAAGAAAATCCAGTAGATTATGTGCAGTCCAGACAGGAAAATTATGGGGGCCACCATGTGAGAGGAAGTGAATTGAAAATATTAGCTGACAGTTTACTAAAAATAATGTAAGAGCAAACATTGTTGTTTTTTCAAAAAGAGGAAGTGAATTGAAAATATTAGCTGACAGTTTACTAAAAATAATGTAAGAGCAAACATTGTTGTTTTTTCAAAAAATTTTGTAGGCCCAAGAAGCAGTCTGCATGGTGTGAGGAGGTGGAGCTGGAGCAAGAACAACTTTGTATGTGAGATCATAAGGAGAATCTGGAGGAGGGATGGGACAGACATGCCCATTCAAACTCATATAGTCAATCAGAGCCATTACAGAGTTAATTCAAAGGCCCCAATTTGCAGAAAAATTGAAACAAGATATTATAAAGAGTGGTGAAAGCTTCAAATCTGAAATGTATTCTGAAGAAGAAGAGGAAGATAACAAAACAGAGCTATACAGAGAAACAGTCTGAGATGGAGGTGGTTGAGAAGGGGAAAAAGAAAAAGCATGTAGATAAGATGGAAATAGTGGGTAATAGAAAGAGTAAGGATACCAGGAGTGTTGGAAAGAGAAAGAAGATGCTGGAGGTGCAACATGTTCAACAGGAGAATGAAAAACCAGAGGTAGAGGTTGTTGAGGTTGGAGAGGGACAAAGGGAATTGGTGATGGAACAGAGAAAAAGACAGAGGGTAGACGTGAATAAGGAAAAGAA